>OX031058.1:12626500-13166500 GCA_943736015.1 Tridacna crocea
CTTAATAAATATAACTCAAAAACTGAAATTTGTTTCCAGCAGGGTAGAAAGCGCTGTGGGAAAAGGAGAAAATGCTGGTTATTAGCACTTGCTCCTTTCACCACAATATTTTCAAAAGGCTTCTTCCTCAGGGTTGTTAAAATTCATCATTTTGTGTTAAAGGGTTAAAGATAAAATTTTAGACCAGCGACATGGAAAGCTTTTGAGGACAATATACACAACATCCATTTTCATTCTAGACATTATCTCTTTACCAAACGACAGTATTTTAGACTTGGCCAAATCGAAAGCATTTGCAGATGATAAAATAAAAGTGACTGAAAATTTGAAATACGTTTTGTGAAGGTTAGAAAAAGGAAAAGGAAATTTGTAGGAAAATTGTAGGAAAAGGAGAAAATGCTGGTTACCAGCATTTTCTCCTTTTCCCCCAATGTTTTCTAAATGCTCCTTTCTCAGAAGTCGGATTGAGTGGTAAAGGGTTAAACCCTAAGGAGAGCTTTTTCAAGATAGCTCTTGTCTAGAATGTCTCAGCAAAATGAAAGTGTGGATCAAGGATCAGTCTGCACATCTGTGCAGTCTGATCTTGATATTCACAGACCATCAGGGCAACAAAACTAGTGAAAGGTGCTTTGTGAGTAAAGTATATATAGTGAAAGTGATGGAATATGCCTTTTAGGACCTTGGAAAGAGAAGAAACTTCTGTTTATGGACATTGTTCTCAACTGCATTTTCCTCAAAGTTTTGAAATTGTGACATCCACAGGTCAAGGGTCAAACAGGAAGATATTGCATTAATGATGCAGGTTTTTTTTCTTTCTAGGAACAATCACCCCTCTGAAGTTCCTTGCAACCACATTCTAAGTGGTGCCAGCTTTTAACCCTTATCACAAACCCTGGGTTTCTATGACCCATGGTTACAAGACTTAGTAAAACATTGAGAGTAAAGAAGAATGTCTCCTTTTTTCCTAATGTGCATTATCCTTTGTGGGACAAGACCTAGCATTTGGGCTACATTTAAAAGATTCTTCTGAAAATGCATTAATCTAAAATCTGAAATTTTGAAGTACAGTAAAAAGTGAATCAAAAGATATTTATCTTCCTTTACAAAGAGTTTAAAGAGCTTCCACTCCCAGTTTAAGAACAAACCAACATTGTGATTTTTAGGCCAGGGAATCCCTCTCAAGGGATTCCCTTGCCTATAGGGATCGTAAGCTGTCTATTCAGACAAAAATGTTGGTTGGTGTGTCCACTCTATATCCCTGAGTCCGCCAAAACAACTAGTTTCCCAAGTATATACAGAGATTGCTTATCACACGGTGTGAATGCTTTCCTTTCCTCAAAGCTTTCATCTGCAAAACGCCATGGAATTGCCAGGGTATTACAATCCTTTAATAACTGACGAGTGTGTGTTTTTTATCCCGTTTTTGTCATTAACACTGACCTAATAAAGGCGTAACCTTAGCTTTATCCGGCAGTTGTGTATTCCTACGCGCTATATACGGTTAATATCTATAACGCTCTCTCTTGCTCTCCGGATCATTCATATTCAGGTATGGTGAGATTAACGAACGATGACTCTGCTCGGAGTTTGTCTATAACGTTATGTTGACATTTGAACATGTGTGTCACATAACGCATCTCTGCTAAAATGCGATTGTAAATAAAGCAAACTACGTATAGAATATTGGCCCGTGTTATGTTTATCACTTTTTCTTATGTATATAGACTAAATCTAGGGTACTTCAGCGGAATGCTGGAGAAATCGGCCCCTGGAGAAATCGTCCCCAAACTGGTTGGCCCGTGTTCTGTTCATCACTCCGGAGAAATCGTCCCCTGGAGATCATTTCTTTGGTGAAATCGTCCCCAAATAAAATTTTAGAAAAATCGACCCCAACATCAGATTTCATCCATATCGTTAATCAAGTTGTCTGTAAAAATATTTTTGAAATTTCGTTGTCTTTAGTATATACATTATGTGTATTAGATACCTTTATCCAAGAGTTATTTGGTAGTTTTGTCATTGTTTATACTGCCTATTTCACACTGATAGGATGTATTTCACACCTTTTACACCTGTCACAAATAGATTACACCTGTGTGATTCTTAAAAATGTCTTTGATTGACTTTGATTTGAAACCAAATAAATGCTTATAATTTTTTTCTGTAGCCGTTCGCTTGTCATTTAATGTATTTCTCTCTCTCTCTCTCTCTCTCTCTACTAGTGTCATATGACATACCTGTGACCAATACCATTTAGCAGGGGCATCTGTGTCTCTGACACACATATTTCTAGTGTTCACTAGGGCTTGTGTGCATCCGAATATTTCCGGTCCATAACTTCTACAATTGTGGATGGATTTCAAAATAATTTGGCACAATTGACCTCCATCACGGTTAGATGTGCCATTTGAAACATCTGTTCAAGTAGGCTCAAGATCAAGGCCCCATTGTAGGCCAATTTTTCGTCCGAACCATGACTCCTACATTTTTGGATAGATTCCAATATAAATTAGCATAATGCATTGTTCTCCATCATGAGTAGAAGTTCCCTTTGAAACATTTATTCAGGCCCAGGGTCTAGGTCAAGCTTGAGAGTCAAGTGTTTACGGGCTTGACACAAGTTGTCCTTGGACAACGTTTATGAATTAGGATTAACGTCTTTTTATATTATGTAGATATAAGTATCGAAGCTCAAGTCACTGTGACTTGTCCGTAAAATAGGCAAGTAAAATAGGAAAACCGAGCCAAATCGTTTTCCCAAAACAATCCAACCTTTTCACAGTATTTTATTGAGAAAATATTTTGGCTAAAAGAGAATTCGCTTGTAACAAGCAATTCCTCCCAATTTCCCCAAAATCTTACTTTTCAATATACACTAAGAACTACTTTGGATTTTTATCTACAACTTCCTTCAAATATGACCAGTTCAAAATTTCGTCGACTTGTGGAAGGTAGAGACTACATGACCAACTGCCGTATCACTCCAATCTTTATTATTCTTTACATTTTACCTTGATATCTATCTTACATGTATTTTCATTGAAATCAATAAAAATAAATATGTTCGTGCGTCATATATGTAAAAAATAACGTCATTCAGGACTACAAGACATCACATGTCTCAGAAAATTTAGATAACCAAAGTTGGTATTGCACCGATTGAATACGGTTCAATTTTGACTTGGGATTGTTTACAAGCACGACAAATTACTAAGTATTCTAAGCCATTATCAAGCACCGCATAACTGTGAGGACATGCCTAGCTCTGGCTTAATTAGTTTCTGGCTGGTGCTTTCTAGTATCAGTTCAAAATTTCATGATAAAACCAAGAATTCCAGGGGCTTAGTGGAATCCGCTTGTATCCCTGTCCGTCTACCTGTTTGTATTAATTAAAATTGACCTCATGTGTTGTTTCGTATCCTCAATTTCCTGGCCTTCAGTACTATCAGTACTTTGATTTGTTCCAGGCAGTCTAAAAAGCGTAAGTTAAGTTGACTTGTTTTATTGTGAAACTTTTCATTTGTATTCTTTTGAATGATACTTATTGCAGAGTTTCTATTTTCTGATGAATAAAACTGTGAATTACTATATATAGTGCGAAACTTTAACTTTCTCATAAATAATATGATAACCTTCTTTATTGCAAACTACAGGGTGTCTGGAAAGTAAGGTAACACTTTTGTACATATGTAATACGACTTTAAAAATCAGATAAAGAAATAGAAATAAACATACATGTATATTGAATATGTAAGTTTTTTTGTTTGGTAATTTCATTTATTTTTCATAACAACATGCATTTTTAAACAGCTTTCAAATTAGAAACACATTTTTGTCATTGGTGTCATTTTAGTAATTAATGGCGTTTTCAATTTGATGAACTTTTATGCTCTTTCTTATCCAAATTAACACACAATGAAATTTTCACCCCCTTTAAAATGCATTCAGACATCAGTCATATTAATTTCACTTGAAGGATTTTTAAGGACATGTTGGGATCGTAGACCCTTGAGTTCAACACATTGCAAAGGAGGAAGTTATGCACGTTGAGGATGAGGTTTGGACTGTGTGCAGGTGTAATGCAGAGAAATGACCCTCCCCTACAAAATGACCTACGGGTCATTTCTCTACGTAGAGGAATGACCCATGGGTCATTTCTCTATGTAGAGGAATGACCTGGGTCATTATTCTACAGAGAGAAATGACCCATGGGTCATTTCTCTACATAGAATAAGGACAGGTCATTTTGTAGGGGAGGTCATTTCTCTGCATTACACAAGCTACGATATTCAGCAATGTCTTACCCCCGGATATCGTTAAGGTATGACTCTATCACAGAACAAGTTATATAAAAAGTCTGTCACAGATTTTGATGTATGTGCCACAGCACTGTCCTGCATGAACCAAGTGCTTTGCAATGTGGGTGACTTTATCATGGTTTCAACACATGCAACTTCTTTCTGTGGGTTTAAAAGGTCAGAGGTCTACAGCCATGTTGTTAAAGACCACTTACGGTGAAATAAGGGCGATTGATACTGAAATGTGCGCTCAAGTGTTTCACAATTCCGTCTCACATGTTTGGCAAGGAAAGAGCATTTATAATCTGCCGTATACACTGAAAACATCACTGATTGTAAAATGACGCTAATGACCAACAAGAGCTTCGCAAAGCGGCGCATATACGCCCGAAGGGTCTTGTCAGTGAAATGAGTTGAAATGACGGACGGGCCAATAATGAAGAGTAGTTAATCTCCATGATATGTGAAAAATATTAAAGGGCAATAACTAAATAAAAAAAGAAGGGTGGCACAGGTACAAATTTTGTGAATTGCTGTTCCCCACAAGGTGTTCTGTCCGTCCGTCCGTCCGTCCGTTAGCAATTTCTTGTGTGTGCAACTCCTCCTACAGTTTTCATCGGAATTCTTTGAAACTTGCCACAATGAATCTCCATGAGGTCTAGTTGTGCACCTGAATCTTAGAATTTTGATCGCTGTTTGCGTTCCAAAATTATCTGCCCTTGATTTCTGAAATAAGCAACTTTTCACTTTGAATTTTTGTTCAGGCCATAACTTCCATACCATACAAGGTATCAAATTGAAACTACATACACTGATAGAACACATTATGGAGAAGTGCAGTGCACATGAAACATAACTCTGCCACTTCTATTTTTGAGTTATTGCCCTTTGTTAATTTTCGGATTGAATTTTTGTCCAGTCCATAACTTCCAAACTATAAAAGCTAATAACTTGCAACTTCATATACTGATAGAATACATTACGGAGAAGTGCAGTGCATATGAACCACAACTCTGCCACCGTTATTTTTTGAGTTACAGCCCTTTGTTAATTTTCAGTTTGAATTTTTGTCCAGGCCATAACTTCCAAACTATAAAAGCTATTAACTTGGAACTTCATACACTGATAGAACACATTGTGGAGAAGTGCATCGCACATGAACCGTAACTGTGCCACTTTTATTTTTTTAGTTATTGCCCTTTGTTAATTTTCAGTTCGAATTTTTGTCCAGGCCATAACTTCCAAACTATAAAAGCTAATAACTTGCAACTTCATACACTGATAGAACCCATTATGGAGAAGTGCAGTGCATATGAACCATAACTCTGCAACCTTTATGTTTTTAGTTATTGTCCTTTGTTAATTTTCAGTTTGAACTTTTGTCCAGGCCATAACTCCCAAACTTTAAAACCTATCATCTTGAAACTTTAAAGACTAATAGAACACATTATGAAGAAGGGCACTGCTTAAGAACCATAACTCTGCCATCCTTCTTTTTTAGTTATTGCCCTTTGTTAGTTTTCTCTTTGAATTTTTGTCTGGGACATAATTTCTAAAATATAAAAGCTATGATCTTGAACCTTTCAAGACTGATAGAACACCTTGTGGAGAACAGCAATTCACAAAATTTGTAACTGTGTCACCCTTCTTTTTTTAGCTATTGCCCTTTAATATTTTTCACATATCATGGAGATTAACTACTCTTCATTCATGGCCCTTCCGTCATTTCAACTCATTTCACTGACAAGCCCCTTCGGGCGTATATGCGCCGCTTTGCGAAGCTCTTGTCCCACATTGTTTTCTAAAAGCTTCTTTCTCAGGGTTATAAAAAGTCGGGAATGTGTGGTAAAGAGTTAAGATATTTACCGCAAAATTGGACAAGTCCTAACTTCTTTACCAAACAATCCCCAGTTTTTACGACCCAGATAAAGAAGCCTTCTGAAAACATTGCAGGAAAAGAAGAAAATGCTGGTAACCAGCATTTTCTCCTTTTCCCACATTGTTTTCTACCCTTCCCAAATCAAATTTTGATTCTTCAGTTACATTTATTTTGTCGTCTGCAAATGCTTTGAATTTGGACCAGTCTATAAATTTATTGTATGGTAAAGAATTAAATCTATACCAAACAACAATTTTCCTTATTGAAAGCATTTGCAGACGACAAAATAAATGCCAATGTAATGAATGAACCTGTTACTGAAAATAGAGAAAACATTGTGGGGAAAAGGAGAAAATGCTGGTAACAAGCATTTTCTCACAATGTTTTCAGAAGGCTTCCTTCTCAGGGTCGTAAAAACCGGGGATTGTGTGATCAAGGGTTAACTTCACCATAAATAGAGTAACTTCCTGAATGATATTTGCAAATAGAAAACACTTTTCTTTTTTGACAATGACATATATTTAACGAAATCATCAATATTTGGCTATAATTTATATCCAATGTAGTTTTGTCTTAAATGTTTATATTTTGGAAGTGGAAAATGATATTCAGAAATGAAAATATCAGAAATCTAGCAGCACCTTCTTTTCCTAATATTAGCATTCAAAACTGCTCTTGCACATGTTTCAAAACATTGTCTGCATCAGGTGTGTCGCAAAACTGATCTGTGTTAGTTCTTCAACATATGAAAAACATTTACACTTGCCAACTTTAAAAGCTTTTTCACACTACCATACACTACAAACTAACTACGGACAAAATGATGAGATTTAGTTTTCACCTTTTCAATAAACTATTAACTGTGATTAATTCATTGTCCATGCTTGATCTTTCTTTGTCTTTAGAAGAGTTGAAAACATTTGAGATCACAGTCTGTTATTGTATGGCAATGCTTATGTTAGTGTCTGGGAGAAAAAGAATTTGGTAAAAAGTAATCAAAAGACCTAGCAGGTTTTTAGTTAATTTTGAAATTAATTTGTCTGTCAGCGACTAACTCCGAGCGTAAAATGGCAGATTGTCGTCTTCACAATAATTTCTATACTTTTAACTGGTATGATGTAAACTGAAATGCATTTCAACATATTTGGCCTTTATTCCCACTACCACACAAGAAAAATTTAGACTGGTCCAAATGAAAACATTTGCGGATGACAAAATAAAGGTGACTGCAAAATTGAAATTTGTTCTGGGAAGGGTAGAAAACACTGTGGGAAAAGGAGAAAATGCTGGTTACCAGCATTTTCTCCTTTTCCCACAGTGTTTTCAAAAGGCTTCTTTCTCAGGGGCGTCTAAAGTAGGGATTGTGTGGTATGAATTGAGCTACCATGTTTTTTTTTTAATGTCTTTTTTCAAACCGATAGCAACCTGTTGTTGTGGAAGCATTGAGCTCTGTTTTTCCTGGGAACACAGATAAAGATGATGAGATTGACCTTGACTCAGAGTCTGATGACAAAGATGATGTACCATCAGCAGTGACATATGACCTTGACACAGATCCTTCCTCACCAAGGGCCAAAAAGCTACAGTTTTTTACCAAAAAGTCCAAGGAATATATTGAAAGTTCTGCATGTCATATTTTGTGACAGTAGCTTTACAGTTCAACAAAGATAATGGCAACCAGAGCAAATACTGCATAAATGGATATCTACATGTACCAGAGTCTAAAAATGCAGATTACCAAATGCAGATACATGTATTTTGCTTTCAAAAATTTTTGCAAATTCAAGACACTAATTATTTTGCTATACATATCGTAAAATACATACCGGTAAACAGAAAAGTTTGCGAATTTTTCAACTTCGCGAAATCAAAAAAATTTCCACATGTACATGTGCTTGCAGGGATTTTACCACCGTTTTTCCCACTCAGGGTCCTGGGCATTTGAAACTCGGAAAAATGTGTGTGAAAAAACATTTGTGTGAATCTGTTGAATTTGGAAAACTTCTGAAATACATTTTGTTAGGAGCAAAGTTTTTAACCTTGAAAATGGTGGTAACCAGACGGTAACTTGTAATATCTAAAAATGTCATAATGTTTCAAAAACATAATTTCAAATAAGCAGTAAGACCCGAGTCGTAAATAATTTATTCTTTTTCAAACTTGCACTATTTGTTAACTCTTTACCAAAACGACAAATTTATAGACTGGTCCAAATTGAAAGCATTTTTAGGCGACAAAATATATGTGACTGAAAATCAAAATTTGATTTGGGAGGGTTAGAAAACATTGTGGGAAAAGGAGAAAATGCTGGTTACTAGCATTTTCTCCTTTTCCCACAATATTTTCAAAAGGCTTCTATCTTAGGGTCGTGAAAACCAGGGATTGTTTGGTAAAGGGTTAACTGTCAAAAGGGAAACCCATACATCCTGGTCAAGTAGCCATCAAACAGTTGAAACAGATTTACTCTCTTAAGTCTTTACCAAATGAAAATATTTTAGACCGGTCCAATTTGAAAACGATTGCAGACGGCTTAAGAAATATAACTCAAAAACTGAAATTTGTTTCCAGCAGGGTAGAAAGCGCTGTGGGAAAAGGAGAAAATGCTGGTTATTAGCACTTGCTCCTTTCACCACAAGGCTTCTTCCTCAGGGTTGTTAAAATTCATCATTTTGTGTTAAAGGGTTGAAGATAAATTTTAGATCAGCGACATGGAAAGCTTTTGAGGACAATATACACAACAGCCATTTTCATTCTAGACATTATCTCTTTACCAAACAACAGTATTTTAGACTTGGCCAAATCGAAAGCATTTGCAGACGACAAAATAAAAGTGACTAAAAATTTGAAATATATTTTGTGAAGGCTAGAAAACATTGTAGGAAAAGGAGAAAATGCTGGTTACCAGCATTTTCTCCTTTTCCCCCAATGTTTTCTAAATGCTCCTTTCTCAGAAGTCGGATTGAGTGGTAAAGGGTTAAACCCTAAGGAGAGCTTTTTCAAGATAGCTCTTGTCTAGAATGTCTCAGCAAAATGAAAGTGTGGATCAAGGATCAGTCTGCACATCTGTGCAGTCTGATCTTGATATTCACAGACCATCAGGGCAACAAAACTAGTGAAAGGTGCTTTGTGAGTAAAGTATATATAGTGAAAGTGATGGAATATGCCTTTTAGGATCTTGGAAAGAGAAGAAACTTCTGTTTATGGGCATTGTTCTCAACTGCATTTTCCTCAAAGTTTTGAAATTGTGACATCCACAGGTCAAGGGTCAAACAGGAAGATATTGCATTAATGATGCAGGTTTTTTTTCTTTCTAGGAACAATCACCCCTCTGAAGTTCCTTGCAACCACATTCTAAGTGGTGCCAGCTTTTAACCCTTATCACAAAACCCTGGGTTTCTATGACCCATGGTTACAAGACTTAGTAAAACATTGAGAGTAAAGAAGAATGTCTCCTTTTTTCCTAATGTGTATTATCTTTTCTGGGACAAGACCTAGCATTTGGGCTACATTTAAAAGATTCTTAAGAAAATACATTAATCTAAAATCTAAAATTTTGAAGTACAGTAAAAAGTGAATCAAAAGCTATTTATCTTCCTTTACAAAGAGTTTAAAGAGCTTCCACTCCCAGTTTAAGAACAAACCAACATTGTGATTTTTTGTTCTAGGCAGTCTAAAAAGCGTAAGTTGACTTGTTTTATTGTGAAATTTTTCATTTGTTTTCTTTTGAATGATACTTATTGCTGAGTTTTTATTTTCTGATGAATAAAACTGTGAATTACTATATATAGTGCGAAACTTTAATTTTCTCAAAAATAACATGATAACCTTCTTTATTGCAAACTACAGAGTGTCTGGAAACTAAGGTAACACTTTTGCACTGATGTATTACCACTTCAAAAATCAGTATGCATATTAAATATGTAAGTTTTTTTGTGTGGTAATTTCATTTATTTTCATAACAACATGCATTTTTATACAGATTTCAAATTAGAAGCACATTTTTGTCATTGGTGTCATTTTAGTTATTAATGACGTTTTCAATTTGATGAACTTTTATGCTCTTTCTTTTCCAAATTAACACACACAATGAAATTTTCACCCCCTTTAAAATGCATTCCGACATCAATCATCTTAATTTCACTTGAAGGATTTTTAGCTCTACTGGCTGAAAGCCAGCAGAGTTTATGTCATGGCGTGGTTTCTGTTGTCCGTCCGTCCGTCTGTCTGTCTGTCCGTCTGTCAGTCCGTTAGTCTTTTTCTTGTTTACGCGATACAGTCTTCATCTCTGGTCAGATTTTCGTGAAACTTACACAGTTTGTTTATCTCATCAATAGCTTTGACCCTATTGATTTTGAAAAAAATCCGACAAACAGTATGGGAAAAGTAGCCATTTCAAGTTCAGAATTTCCATTTCTTGTTTACGCGATAAAGTCTGTAGTTTTAGTAAGAATTCAATGAAACTTGCAGAGTTTGTTTATCTTATCAATAGCTTCAACCCTATTGATTTTGAAAAAATTCCTACAAACAGTATGGGAAAAGTAGCCATTTCAAGTTGAAAACTTTCATTTCTTGTTTACGCAATAAAGTCTTCATTTTTGGTCAGATTTCTGTGTAACTTACAGAGTTTGTTTATCTCATCAATAGCTTTTACCCTATTGATTTTGAAAAAAATCCAACAAACAGTGTGGGAAAAGTAGCCATTTCAAGTTTAAAATTTCCATTTCTTGTTTACGTGATTAAGTCTTCATTTTTGGTCAGATTTCCTCGAAACTTGCAGTGTTTGTTTATCTTATCAATAGCTTCAACCCTATTGATTTTGAAAGAATTCCAGCAAGCAGTATGGGAAAAGTAGCCATTTCAAGTTGAAAACTTTCATTTCTTGCTTACGCAATAACGTCTTTATTTTTGGTCAGATTTCCGTGAAACTTGCACAGTTTGTTTATCTCATCAATAGCTTGAAACCTATTGATTTTGAAAAAAATCCGACAAACAGTATGGGAAAAGTAGCCATTTCAAATTGAACAATTTCATTACCTGTTTACAAGATAAAGTATTTATTTGTGATCAGATTTTTATGAATTTTTAGCTTGTTTATCCCATCAATTGCTTTTTAACCCTGTTGAGTTTGAAAAATTCAACAAACAGTAATGGAAAAGTAGCCATTTTGAGTTGAAAATGTCAATTTTTTTTGCCTTTTTGCGTAATGAATTCCTATGTATGCTTTATTTAAAAGCAAACTCTCTTCCAGTAGAGCATATTCAGGCCCTTCAGGGCCTTCTAGTTAAGGACATGTTGAGATCGTAGACCCTTGAGTTCAACACACTGCAAAGGAGGAAGTTATGCACGTTGAGGTTGACGTTGGGACTGTGTGCAGGTGTAATGCAGAGAAATGACCCTCCCCTACAAAATGACCCACGGGTCATTTCTCTACGTAGAGGAATGACCCATGGGTCATTTCTCTATGTGGAGGAATGACCCGGGTCATTATTCTACGGAGAGAAATGACCCATGTGTCATTTCTCTACATAGAATAAGGAACCGGTCATTTTGTAGGGGAGGTCATTTCTCTGCATTACACAAGGTACAATATTCAGCAATGTCTTACCCCCGAAATCGTTAAGATATTACCCTATCACAGAACAAATTATATAAAAGTCTGTCACAGATTTAGATGTATGTGCCGTAGCACTGTCCTGCATGAACCAAGTGCTTTGCAATGTGAGTGACTTTATCCTGGTTTCAACACGTGCAACTTCTTTCTGTGGGTTTAAAAGGTCAGAGGTCTACAGCCATGTTGTTAAAGACCACTTACAGTAAAATAAGGGATGTTGATATTGAAATGTGCGCTCAAGACTGTTTCACAATTCCATCTCACATGTTTGACAAGGAAAGAGCATTTATAATCTGCCATATACACTGAAAACATCATTAATTGTAAAATGATGCCAATGACCCAAAAGGACTTTTAAATTGGGATCTGTATAAAAGCACAAAATGTTATGAAAATTGAATCAAATTATCACACAAAAAACTTACATGTTTTATTCAGATGTAGTCTATACATATTTTTCATCTATTTGTCTTATATTTTAAGCCGAAATATAAATGCACGATAGTGTTACCTTACTCTTCGGACATCCTGTATTTATTCATTTGCCTTTGTGTAATACTCTGGTTTGTTTTATTTTGGAATTTTCAGGCCAGGGAATCCCTCTCAAGGGATTCCCTTGCCTATAGCGATCGTAAGCTGCCTTTTCAGACAAAAATGTTGGACGGTGTGTCCACTCTATATCGCTGAGTCCGCCAAAACAACTAGTTTCCCAAGTATTTACAGAGATTGCGTATCACATGGTGTGAATGCTTTCCTTTCCTCAAAGTTTTCATCTGCAAAATGCCATGGAATTGCGAGGGTATTACGACCCTTTAATGACTGACGAGTGTGTGTGTTTTTATCCCGTTTTTGTAATTAACGCTGACCTAATAAAGGCGTAACCTAATAAACATAGCTTTATCCGGCAGTTGTGTATTCCCACGCGCTATATACGGTTAATATCTATAACGCTCTCTCTTGCACTCCAGATCATTCACATTCATGTATGGTGAGAGTAACGAACGACAACTCTGCTCGGAGATTGTCTATAACGTTGTGTTGACATTTGAACATATGTGTCACAAAACGTGTCTCCGCTAAAATGCAATTGTAAATAAAGCAAACTACATATAGAATATTGGCTCGTGTTATGTTTATCACTTTTTCTAATGTATATTGACTAAATCTAGGGTACTTCAGCGGAATGCTGGAGAAATCGGCCCCTGGAGAAATCGTCCCCAAACTGCTTGGCCCGTGTTAAGTTTATCACTCCGGAGAACTCGTCCCCTGGAGACGGTTTCTTTGGCGAAATTGTCCCCAGATAAAATTTTAGAAAAATCGACCCCAACATCAAATTTCATCCATATCGTTAATCAAGTACTCTATAAAAATATTTTTGAAATTTCGTTGTCTTTAGTATGTACATTATGTGTATTAGTTACTTTTATCCAAGAGTTATTTGGTAGTTTTGTCATGGTTTATATTGCCTATTTCACACTGATAGGATGTATTTCACACCTTTTACACCTGTCACAAATAGATTACACCTGTGTGATTCTTAAAAATATGTCTTTGATTGACTTTGATTTGAAACCAAATAAATGCTTTATAATTTTTGTCTATAGTCTAGTCGTTTGTTTGTCATTTAATGTATTTTTTTTTTTATCTCTCTCTCTACTAGTGTCATATGACATAACTGTGACAATACCATTTAGCAGGGGCATCTGTGTCTCTGGCACGCCTATTTCTAGTGTTCACTAGGGCTTGTGTGCATCTGAATATTTCCGGTCCATAACTTCTACAATTGTGGATGGATTTCAAAATAATTTGGCATAATTGACCTTCATCACGAATAGAGGTGCCATTTGAAACATCTGTTCAAGTAGTTTCAAGTTCCCATTGGAACATTTATTCAGGTCTAGGGTCTAGGTCAAGCTTGAGAGTCAAGTGTTCGTGGGCTTGACACAAGTTATCCTTGGACAACGATTATGAATTAGGATCAACGTCTTTTTATTTTATGTAGATATAAGTATCAAAGCTCAAGTCACTGTGACTTGTCTGTCACACAAAATAGGCAAGTAAAATAGGTAAACCGAGCCTAATCGTTTTCCCAAAACAATCCAACCTTTTCACAGCATTTTATTGAGAAAATATTTTGGCTAAAAGAGAATTTGCTTGTAACAACCAATTCCCCCCAATTTCCCCAAAATCTTACTTTTCAATATACACGAAGAACTACTTTGGATTTTCATCTACAACTTCCTTCAAATACGACCAGTTCAAAATTTCGTCGACTTGTGGAGGGTAGAGACAACATGACCAACTGCCACATCACTCCTATCTTTATATTCATTACATTTTACATTGATATCTATCTTACATGTATTTTCATTGAAATCAATAAAAATGAATATGTTGTTGCATCATAAATGTAAAAAATGACGTCATTCAATACTACAAGACATCACATGTCTCAGAAAATTTAGATAACCAAAGTTGGTATTGCACTGATTGAATAGTTCAATTTTGACTTGGGATTGTTTACAAGCACGACAAATTACTAAGTATTCTAAGCCATTATCAAGCACCCCATTACTGTGAGCACATGCCTAGCTCTGGCTTAATTAGTTTCTGGCTGGTGCTTTCTAGTATCAGTTCAAAATTTCCTGTTAAAACCAAGAATTCCAGGGGCTTAGTGGAATCCGCTTGTATCCCTGTCCGTCTTCCTGTTTTTATTAATTAAACTTGACCTCTTGTGTTGTTTCGTATCATCAATTTCCTGGCCTTCAGTACTATCAGTACTTTGATTTGTTCTTTTACTGTTGATTAATCTTTTGGATTGTAGGTGCAACTCACTCACTTTTTGCGCCGAGTGTCGATCTTTGATTCACACTTTCCAATAAGGAGATATTTGTGACCTGTCATGTAAAAAGGGACCATCTGGGAATTCCGTGCATCAATTAGATGAAAACAGGTCAATGATAGTGCTGGTCAATTTAAATTGAATAGTTCAAAAATAATTGTACAACAGAGTAGAATGACCACTCTTCATACAGAAAATATCATAAAAGCAAAAAGTATCAACCCTGGTCAGACTGCGCATACTGCGCTGTCTGACCAGGGTTGATACTTTTCGTAGTTCCCAGAAGGTCCCTTTTTCAGGGGTCACATTTTTTCTCGAAAAACTAACTTGAAGTAGAATTATTCTGGTTTTTACTGTGGGCTTGAAAGTTTAGTTCAACTTACGAGCTCTTATATAGGAAGATAAGCGTTCAAACTTTGACTTGTTTTAGTCAAAACTGTTCATTCATTTGCATTTTAATACACTCTTGTGCTCTTGTGGCTGTTTTAAAGCAAAACTTTTTGTTTGCTGTTTGGTTTGTTGGGAAACTTTAAAATCCATAATCACTGTTATAATAATATCGTTGTTAATCAGTTTTAAGGCTTGGTTTTTTTCAGCAAAACTTCATTTAATTGCGTTAGATTAACACTTTGAATTATTTTAGTGCAAGCATTTCATATACTAGAGTTTTTTTTTTTCAGTAATGCAATAATTTGTTCAACAATTTACCAAACGACAAAATTTAACACTCGTCGAAATTGAAAGACAACAAAATTTGGTGTGACTGAAAAATTTAAATTCCTTTTGGGAAGGGTAGAAAACATTCTGGGAAAAGGAGAAAATGCTGAACACCAGCATTTTCTCCTTTTCCCACATTTTTTTTTAAAAAAAACCTTCTTTCTCATCGTCATCAAAAGTCGGGATTGTGTAGTAAAGAGTTAAAAAGTTAAATTTTTCATTCATTTGCCCTGAAATAAATATGGCACTTT
The DNA here is from genome assembly GCA_943736015.1 of Tridacna crocea. NCBI lineage: Eukaryota > Metazoa > Mollusca > Bivalvia > Cardiida > Cardiidae > Tridacna > Tridacna crocea. The sequence goes on from OX031058.1 coordinate 12,642,099, forward strand.
CACTTGTTTCATAGTGAAACTTTTCATTCTTTTTTTACCCCCCGTCATCCGTCTGTAAGAATATTTCCAATACCATAGGACAGAATTTTGTGAAACTTTATATGTGTGTGTACAATAACCCATTCCGCAGAGACACTTTTCTTTTTATTTGATGCAAAATGGCCGACTGGGAGCAATATTAAGTTACTCGGTTGAGTAAATTTTTTGTTTTGAGTCTCATCTTGAAAACATAACGGAGTTTTTACATCAAATTTGTGACATGTATCAACTGCCATTTTGAAATGTAATACAACTTTCACTCAGATTGACCATACAACACCACATTTTGACAAGCTTTATATATCAATGCTCTGTCATGGAAAATGGGGGCTTGATGTATATGATGTATATTTTAAACATGGACCAGGATCTCTTTCATTACAGGACAAAATGTAATGAAACCTCACTTTTTATATTGTTTATCACAAGCCACACACAATAGTTATATGTTTCTATTTCATGGAATTCCATGTCCTGAAAAGGGGGGGGGGGCGCTAAATGTATAATTTCATCATGGACCAATGATCATCTTTTCTGTTTTTCCAGATAGGTACATGTATCTTCTAGACAAAAACTAATTGATATTCATGCAGGCTTTCCTTATCATGTCCCCTGATATTGATTTACTTTTGCTTTTTTGATATTCAATTTGGTGTCACAGAAAAAGGGGGCTTCATGTAAATTTCCATAATGGATCAATATCTCTTTAAATCAAAATCCTTTTGAAAAATTGATGAAACTTCATACATGTATGTGTTCCTTATGACAGTCCTCCAATATTATTTGACCTTTTTTCTGTAAATATCATGTCATGGAAAAAGGCAGCTTGATGTATATTTTCATTAGGGACCAATCTCTTTGACTAAAGGACAAAATGTGAGAAATATAAGAGGAAATAGTTCTGTTAAAAGTATAGGTGTGAAAGACTCTTTAAGTGAAAAGATTTGTCTTTGACAGAGTAGAAAACATTGTGGAGATAGCAATGCTTGTTACCAGCACTTTCTCCTTTTTCCATGCAGCGTTTTCAGAAATCTTTGCAAGGGTTGATAAAAGGAGGAATTACATGTACTTTTATAAAGAGTTAAATATACATATTTTCTAGGATACTGAAATCAGTATGGCTGGTGGACACCAGCCCATATACATAGGATCAGATGAAGCCAATTTCAAAGACTGTGATGTGTGCAAGAACCAGAATAGTGCCTCAGAGGCAGTGTCCCTCTGTCTTACATGTACGGAGTATTTGTGTCACAGCTGTGATAAAGCACACAGAGGTTCAAGACTCACTAGGGACCACAAACTGCTGACTGGAAATGACATTGTATCAGCATCATCATCCAAATCTACCTTATCAGCGATGTTTTGTGAGGATCACAAATCAATGAATCTTACTCTCTATTGTAAAAGTCATGATGAGGTTATCTGTGGAACATGCAAAATCACAAACCACAGACAGTGTTATACATCTGATGTGTGCAAACAGGGAAGCAAAGGAGAGAAAGTTTCATCATTCAGCAAAACTATCCAACAACTGATGGATCTGGAGAGCAAATTTAAAGATCTTAAACATACAAATCAACTAAACAGAGATGAAATGAAATCACAACTTGAAGAATGTTATAAAGAAATAGGACAGATGCGCAAGAAGATCAATGATACTCTTGATAAGTTAGAAAAACAATTGTTAGAAAATATGAAAGACAGTGAAGTAAGCTTGGGCACAGAAATAGAGAATCATGACATCATACTGGATAATGTGTTACAGCAAATTGGCATTCAGATTCAATCACTATCAGAATGCCAGAAATCACATGATGATATAGCAATATTTGTTGGTATGAAAAAAGCAAGTTACCTACAGAACAGATATGAAGATATGATATCTAGCCTTGAGAAAGAAATGTGTCAGGTGATAATTCATATTAGACCTGATGTGGCATTGAATGAAATGCTGATTCAACTAAAAGCCATGGGCTCTCTTGCTATTAAAAGAGAAAAATCTATTGTTCAGAAAGTATGTGCATCTCCAGATACTAACATTCTGTCAGCTCTAAGGGGTTGGACTATGTCTCCTGTTAAGACCTGTGACATTGTAGTACAACACATAAATGACTGTGCATTTTTATCCGATGGAAGATTTGTAGCTGCTTGTTGTCTAAATGGCCTTAGGCTTTTTGATAGAGACTTCAGTCTCCTGAATACAATAAAAGGATTTTTCTATGGAGTTAAGACTATCAGTCCTAAGGAAGTCATAGCTACAAGGGGCGATAAAACCCTCTTGTGTATAAATTTTAGTTCAAAAGCTGGTATGGAAGTAATGAGAGAAATAATGGCGGTGAGACCTTGTTATGGTGTAGATGTCTTTGATGGAGAGATCTTTGTGACCGGTCATGATGCACCTGGGAAAGGTGATGTCCACATACTTAATATGGACGGCATATTACAGCAGAGGCTTGGATTCACTGGAGCAAAATACATGTTTTCTTTTCCTCAAATTATAAAAGTTAGCAGCGATGGAGGAAAGCTATTTATATCTGATACTGGCACACATTTTGTCACTTGTTTGAGTAGACAAGGTCATGTGGTTTATAAGTATTCTGATAAAGAACTGGAATCACCTTTAGGAATTTATGTTGATGGAAGAGATAACATTCTAGTCTTTGGCAAAGACTCTTACAACATTCATGTTGTACAAAAAAATGGTAAAAAGGAAACTATTTTGAAATTAAGCCAATATGGTATACAGGAACCACAATGTATTGCCTACAGACAAAGCACTGGCTTTCTTGTCGTGTCACAAGCTACTGCAAAACTGTATATCTTCAGTATGAAACATTTGTGATTGGCTTTTTTTCCTCTAATATTTGTTAACCCTTTACTCCATAGATACTTATTTCAACGCATTGCTTGAAGGAGCCTTTGGAAAACATTGCGGCAAAAGGTGAAATTTCTCGTGACGAGCAATTTCATTTTTGCCACAATGTTTTCTAAACTATCAAAAGGTGTCATACACATAAGAAACGGCTTCATCCTTGCTGTTATTCAGGGTCAATTAGAGATACCATAGAAAGGGTTAATCATACCAAGCCGTTTGAGAAGTAGATTCTTTTGATGTTCCCAAGTTCGTTTTGGCAACACTTAACCAAAAACGAAATTTTAAACAGATTTCAAATTGAAAGCATTTGAAGATGACAAAATAAAGGTAACTCAAAAACTGAAATTTGTTTCCAGCAGTGTAAAAAACATTGTGAGAAAAGAAGAAAATGCTGGTTACCAGCATATTCTCCTTTTCCCACAATGTTTTCAAAAGGCTTCTAGCTTAGGGTTGTAAAAATCAAGGATTGTTTGGTAAGGGTCAATCACAGCCAGCTGTTCAAGAAATAGACTTTTTTGACATTCTAGGTTTGCTTTGGCAAAAACTGGACTTCATTAATGTACTGTTCAAATTAAAACAATCATTAGAAACATGACTTAGTTCAGGATTTGCCTGTTGAGTTGGAAAGATATAGAAAAGTTTGCTTTGTTATCTGTGGTGCAGATTGAGATTATACTGCACACACTTGTAGGCTAAACTTGGTCTACTTTTGATGTCAAAGATATTTATAAATGCTTTTCTAATCATTTTTTTTTTCAATTAGCTTTGCTATGACTGACATTGTACTCATTGCATTGACATTGTAACAGAATTACAGGTTTTAAAAGCATGATGCTGCCCTAAGTTTTTTGCAGTGAATTGTTATGTCAAAGCTAGACATTTATGATAAAGTTTATTTCTTCAGTCTTTACCAAACGACAAAACTTTACACCAGACCAAATTGAAAGCACTTGCAGACGACAAAAAAAAACACAACTCGAAATTTATTTTTTTTTCCAGCAAGGTAGAAAACATTGTCGGAAAAGGAGAAAATGCTGATAACCAGCATTTTCTCCATTTCCCACAATGTTTTCAAAATGCTTTTATCTCAGTCATAAAAACCAGGGATTGTTTGGTAAAGGGTTAAAAAATTAAATAAACATACACATTTGATCACTTGAATCTCTCTCTTTATCTCCTTAAAGACCCCCAGTTTTCCAAATTTAAAGCAGTTGCAGACAACAACTTAATGACGTATGGTATAAATGTTCACGTGCATCCATACTGCGCATGTGTATTACTCACAGATAGTAAAACTATCAGCGCTATTGTGTATTTTTCGCACAAATGGCAACAGGAACAGCGGACCGACGGTGCACTTTTACAAGTAGAACATGCCATGGTATTCTATGGTCGAAATAAATAGGGAAACAACGCTTATTTGTCGTGGAAAAAGGAAATTTTTTACGCAATGTCAGTCAACCAAAGGGGAGAACGATACAGCTTCTGACGTTTTCCCGACACTGGCAGGCCAGTTGTCATGCTATCCTTTCAGGATGAAGGTGATAGCATCAAAACTGGCCTGCTAGTGTAAGGATGATATGACTGGTAAAAACTAGCTGGAAAAAAGTCCAGTTACACAGCAAACAATGAAACAGGCTGAAAAATGAAGCTGTTGAAGAATACCTATTTCTTGAAGTATAGCTATTTTCTCTTTGAAAAATAGTGTTGGAAAAGGAGAAATTTCTTCTCCTGAATATTTTTTTTCCTTTTTCCATTATGTCCCCCGAGCTTTTATCCCATTTTTTCCACAGACATTTCTTTTTATTGCATTTCTATGAGCCGAATGGCCAAAATCATGTATCCAAATACATACATAAACAAGAGGACCATGATGGTCCTATATCGCTCACCTGAGTATATTTGTAACTTATATGGTTTATCAAGGGCAGGCTATTAATTCTTTTCAAATAAGGCATACCCTGGGGTTTGTCACAAAAATATGTTTACAGATTTTCTTCTTTGTCTTTGGCCAGTGGAGCTAAAAGCTGCTGCTTATCATCAATTTTTCTCCTCACAGTGTCTTGTTCCCTTTTTGACTTGTAGTTTAGCCATTACCAGACGACAAAATTTTAGACCGTTCCAAATTGAAACAAATTGCAGACGATATTTTAAAATGTATCTAAAATGAAAAATAAGTGATCTATATGGTAGAAAAGATTGTGAGAAAGGAGAAATTGCTTGTTACAAACAATTTCTCCTTTTTAGATGGAATTGATTTTAAAAGATTTCCTTCTATGATTCTATGTGAAATAGTGTGCACCAGGGCACAGAGCCAAAATATGACCCCAAGGGGATAATTTCAATTATTTTTATAATGGGTCAAGAGATGATGCTACATGCAAAATATGAATGCTCTAGCCTTTATGGTTTGTCACAAGTAGATTTTTAAAAGATTTCCTTCTTTGTTTTGATGTAAAATAGGGTGCGCCCGGGCAGAGCCCGAATATGACCGCAGAGGGATAATTCTAGCAATTTTGGTAGAAGATTATCAGATTTTGCTACATAGCAAATATGAATGCTCTAGCCATTACGGTTTGTCAGAAAAAGATTTATTAAAGGTTTCCTTCTTTGTTTCTATGTAAAATAGGGTGTGCCCGGGCAAAGCCCAAATATGACCCAAGGGGAATAATTTTAACAATTTTGGTAAGGGGTCACCCAATGATGCTTCAAACAAAATATGAATGCCCTCCGCCTTATGGTTTGTCACAAGAAGGTTTTTAAAGATTGTAAAATAGGGTGCGCCCGGGCAGAGCCCAAATATGACCGCAGAAGGATAATTTCAACAATTTTGGTAGAAGATCATCAGTTAATGCTACACACTAAATAGGAATGTTCTAGCCATTATGATTTGTCACCAGAAGAAGTTTTAAAGATTTCCTTCTAAATTTCTATGTAAAATAGAGTGCGCCCGGGCAAAGCCCAAATATGACCCCATGGGGATGATTTTAACAATTTTGGTAAGGGGTCACCCAATGATGTTTCAAACAAAATATGAATGCTCCCAACCTTATGTTTTGTCACAGGAGATTTTTAAAGATCTTAAAATAGGGTGCGCCCAAGCAGAGCCCAAATATGACAGCAGAGGAATAATTTTAACAATTTTGGTAGAGGATCATCAGATAATGCTACATACCAAATATGAATGCTCTAGCCATTATGGTTTGTCAGAAGAAGATTTTTTAAAGCTTTCCTTCTTTGTTTCTAAGTAAAATAGGGTGCGCCCGGGCAAAGCCCAAATATGACCCCAGGGGAATAATTTTAACAATTTTTGTAAAGGGTCACCCAATGATGCTTCATACAAAATATGAATGCTCCCGGCCTTATGGTTTGTCACAAGAAGATTTTTAAAGATTTTTTCCATTTTCAGCCATTTTGTTGCCATGGCAACCAGAGTTTTTGTTGGAATTAAATTCTTTTAACAATTTTTGTAGAGCTTTACCCAAGGAACATTCCTGCCAAGTTTTATCAAGATTGGCCTTCTGGTTTTGGAGGAGAAGATTTTTAAAGAAATTGTTAACGGACGGACGGACAGATGGACGGACAGACGGACGGACAGACGGACGGACGGACGGACGCCGGACGATGACCGGTCACAATAGCTCCCCCTGAGCACCTTGTGCTCAGGTGAGCTAAAAAAGAACTACATGTAGATAATGAAGGGTTTGATATGAATTTGAGGTATATATGTTCATTTTTTGAAGGAGTATAGGATCCAAAATTAATGTGGGAAAAGAAGAAATGAGCATGAGCAATTTCTTCTTTCCCACTATGTCTGCTGAGCATCTATTCTGTAGTTTTCCTTTGGAAAAAAATAACTTCCAACGTGACCTTCATCCCTGTTTCCTGGGGAAAGAAGCACGAGTAGGTGCCATTTTTATTTTTTCTTGTTGTCAAGATTTATAAGTACTATGATTGTGGAAATTTTAAAAAAAATCTGTCCGTTAGAAAGTATGTTTTTATTGAAGATTAACCCATAACCCAGTCAAATTATCTCCCTTTTTAACTCAAAGGTCTATATATAAAATGCATATTGGTACATTTACCATGCTCAGAACCAGGATTTTATATGTTTTTTGTGCAAAACTGAACTATTTTTCTTTAAAGTGATGTATATGTGTATATTCTTCTGGTAATTTTCCTGTTTAATTGACTATTAAGGGACAGTGAGTTAAATCCAGTATATGCTGAATTTTGGAACTGTATATACCTTTTTCAAACGCAAATTTCTCAGAAACGAGCACGGGGACTCCCTTTTGTTTTCATTGAAATCTGCAAGAGACATGATGAACTTTGTATATGCAAAGTTTTGAAAAAATCTGTCCATTGGAAGAATTTGTCATAAACGTCCATAAATAAAATGTAGTTTGAATGAGAAGATTCATTTTTGAAAGGATAGGAAACATTCAGGAAATAAAGAAATTGCTGATTACCAGTATTTTCTCCTTTTCTTTCAATGTTTCCATTTTCATCTTTCCTTAGGTTTACTAGCTTTTTCTTCTTTTTCTTTCAGTTTATTAGTGTCTTTCCCTTTGGTCTCTTAAATTCAGGATCATGTGATAAATTGCTATACTCATGAAATCTTACTTTCAAAGTGTGGAAGTCGCCGGTGGTATGGAAGCAGTTACAGACCATGAATCAAATTTGGCTCGATAAAATAACTTTTGAATGCTGGTTACCAGCATATACTCCTCTCTCCCAGGATTTTTAACCCTTAGAGCACCAAATAAACCTTATGATTCCTTTTAGTCTGCAGTATTTCAGCAAAGATGGGATTGTCTGGTCTTAGGTAAAAGAAACATTATTTCATACTTTTCAAAATGACAGCTCACATACCCATATAATGTATTTAGCTTTAACCAATTCAAGGCTTTGTATTCCTCTGTGCCTTGCCCAAGGAAACTCCAGCATAATCAGAGTAACCTTTTGGAGTTGATCTGATTTGCTTAGTACAAGTCAAAACATTTTAACCAGTTGGCAAATGGAATATCCCTTATAGACTAGACCATGTGATATAAATGGAAAAAAAATCAGCATGTTGTAAAATTAACTTTTTTTTAACACAAAAATTGTATGAGACAGGGGTATTACTTAGAAAAAGATGGCTGCTATATCCCATGTGATTTCCCAAGCTTCCAGATATAGGGACATGAACAGGCTCCGTAATCACGAACCATTCTTGGAACATTTTTGGTCTTGTTCTTCAGAATTCAGTCATTGTGAAAGTAACAAGACTTCTGATTGACTAAACCATTTGGTTTAGCCAATCAGAAGTTCTGTTACTTTCAGTCAGACAATCTTGAAAAGAAGGACAAAGAACGTTCTTGAGAAAGGTAAGTGAATATCAACCCAGATGTGTTTGTGCAGTCACGGAAGAAACATTTAAGAGTCAAAGCTTGTTCCATTTATTTAGAATTCACTCTGGATGTTTATTTATGTATAACAATTCTAAATAATAAAGTATACATTTCCTACTAAGCAAAACAATCAGTTATTATAACTATTTCATATTCATAAACAAGAGGACAAGTATCGTCCTGTATCGCTGTACTAGCTAATACCAGTTTATCATACAGCAGAGAAATTTCTTGTGATCTGATTGGATATTATGTCCCAAACATATATACCATGTACACTGGCAAAACCAACGTAAAAGCAGTTTCCCTTTCGGTGAGCCTCATAAACATGACTACAATATCAACACAACATCAAAAATGGCAGCATCAATCAAGTTTTGCAAGCTGCACAATTTAGCACTTATTACCAAGGTTTCAGTCACGTCAGTGAAGTCAGTTTTCATTGAATTCGGGCATTTAGATGGGAAATTCTACTTCGTCAGTGTACTCTTTTTTTTTAAAACCAAAAAACAGGTAAAATTCGCTTAACAAACATTGGAATGGTAAACTTTTCAAATTGAAAGCATTTGCAGACAACAAAATAAACGTGAATCAAAAACTGAAATTTGATTTGGAAAGGGTAGAAAACATTGTGGGAAAAGGAAAAAATGCTGGTTAACCCTTTACTCCATAGTTACTCATTTCTACGCATTGCTTTTAGGAGCCTTTGGAAAACATTTTGGCAAAAGGTGAATTGCTCGTGACGAGCAATTTTCACCTTTTGCCACAATGTTTTCTATGCTACCAAAAGGTGTTATATACACATAAGAAACAGCTTGATCCTTGCTTTTATTTAGGGTCAATTAGAGATACCATAGAAATGCCTTATGGGGTAAAGGGTTAACAGCATTTTCTCCTTTTCCCACAAAGTTTTCAAAGGCTTTCTTTCTCAGGGTCGTTAAAAGTCAGCACTGTGTGGATAAAAGGAATCAAATTCTTTAATAAAGGTCTGAATAAGACAATGGCAGGATCATTTCTAGGATCATTTCTATGAAGTTTCTTCAAAATTGGATGGTTAGTTTCACAGATGTTTAAAATAAAAGTTAACCATTTACAACACAATGACGACTTTTTAAGGCCCCTGAGAATGTAGCCGTTTGAAAACCATAGTGAGAGAAGAAGAAAATGCTGGTGACCTAAATTTTCTCCTTTTCCCATGGTATTTTTACTTTATAAAAGAAAAGTTGCACTTTCTAATCCACACTGATATTGTCTTCTGCAAAGCTTTCATTTTAGACAAGGTTGAAATTTTGTAGTCCAGTAAAGGGTTAAATACAGGTATGCATGTATGCAAAGATACAGGGATGCGTAAACACATTGATGGATGTACAATGGACACAGGGTCTTGACATAAGCTCTCTGGCCTTTGGCCAGAGCAGCGAAAAATCAGCATCACAGTACAGGTATAGGTACATGTATTATTGAAACAAACATCTTATGTAAAACATAATTGGAAAGATAAGTATGTGTGTAAATTAGGCAATTTCTCCTTCTGTCAAAAATCTCCTTTTTCACAAGTGGTTTAACTAAAACCTTCACCATCAGCCTGCCTTAAGCCATGTGAACAGACAGTGTAAGATCAACCTACACAGGGTATCTTGAATCCACAATTTCCAACATAGAGTTTTCCAGCAAAATGAATTCAAGGTTACAATATCTGTTACTCTATCATTGAATGGAAGTTGTAAGTTAACTTTTTACCAAACAAATCACACTTTTAATGAGCCTGAGAAAGATTTTGAAAACATTGCAGTAAAAGGAGAAAATTCTGTTTGCCAGCATTTTCTTCTTTTCAAACAAAGTTTTTTACAATATCAAAAGTACCTATTCTATCAACTGCATCACTTTTGTTATCTGAAGATGCTTTCAATTTGCACAAGTCCAAAATTTTGTCATGTGGGAAAGAAAAAGTTAAAAGCAAAAGCCCACTTATTCCAATGATTTTTTTCATTTCTTTGGTGAGAAATCGTAAATTATCATGTAAAAGAAAATTAGAAAAAAATTAAAGACACTCTTTGTAGTATGTATCTGTTTACCAATACATGCACTGGCTCATCCCATTTTAATGAAAACATTAACATATCAGTTTAAATTCCATTTAATGCAATAATGATTAAAACTTCAAGTGTAAGTGTGATACCCGTTGCTGTGAGGTAGAGCCTTGGCATCATAGCAAAGGTCCCCAGTTCGATACCTGGGAGCTGGTGCCAACTTTGGGACTGTTCACTGGCCAACACATTTTGAGCAAGTACCAGTGTAGTTACCAGGAAGCCGAATTGAGAGAAATTAGCTTTACCTTTTACCAAAGGACAAAATTTTAGATAGGTCCAAACTGAAAGCAATTGCAGTCAATAACATAAATGTAACTAGAAAATTAGACTTTGTTTTCAGAAGGGTAGAAAACATTGTGAAAATGGAGAAAATGCTGGTTACCAGCATTTTCTCCTTTTCACATAAAGTTTTCAAAAGGCTTCTATCTCAGGGTCGTAAAAACCAGAAATTGTTAGGATTAAGTTGTAACAACGTTTCTCTAAGTGTTTTTTCAAATTGCAAGGTTCTTCACTACCCCTTTTTTAAGATAAATTGATCTAGATGATGTCAAATTTAATATGCTGACTTTATACTCAAATTCTAGGTAATAATTCTAAAACATGCCTTATATAATATACAAGTATATATACATAGTAGCTAAATATGTTCAATTTTACGTAAAAATATCCAAGGTTTTCATGAAATGGTATCTTTTTTTCCACAACAGGGAACAAAAAAAAAAAATCTTAACCCTTAGATTGTGAGGCACTACTCAGAGACCTTATGCATACAGAGAAGATCAAGATCTGACTACACATAATGTGCAGTCTTGGATCTACTCCATCTACTCCATCTAATAAGGAAAAGTTTTTCTCCCCTGAAAATACCTTTCAAAAAGAAAAATTTTGGTGTTTACAATGAATTAAAAGTTCCATTTTAGTTATAGTGTATATTAACTCTTTACCAAACAACAAAATTTTAGACTGATCCAAATTGAAAGCATTTGCAGATGACAAATAAATGCGACTAAAGAAATGAAGTTACCGATTGAAATTCGTTTTAGGTAGGGAAGAAGACATTGTGGGAAAAGGAGAAAATGCTAGTTAACAGTATTTTCTCCTTTTCCCAAAATGTTTTCAGAAGGCATCTTTCTGGATTGTGTGGTAAAGGGTTAAAAAAGTTTAAAAAATGTAAAAAATAATAACTGAGATTATGAGTACCTAATCCAAATTCTTCAGTGCGGACATTAACTCTTTACCATACAAAAAAATTCTAGTCCTGTCCAAATTGAAAGCATTTGCAGACGACAATTTCAATGTGGCTAAAATGATGCAATTGTTTATTGATAGAGTAGAAAACGTCGGAAAAGGAGAAAATGCTGCATTCATTTTAGTTATAGTGCAGATTACGGGTTAAGTTAAAGGACAACATTTTACACTGGTGTTTTTGGAAGGAAAGAAAACATTGTGGGAAAAGGAGAAAATGCTGGTTAGCAGCATTTTCTCCTTTTCCCATAATGTTTTCAAAGGGCTTCTTTCCAAGGGTCGTCAAAAGATGTCATTGTGTTTTCTACCCAGCTCGAAACAAATTTCAACTTTTGAGTTAGGTTTATTTTGTAGTCTGCAAATGCTTTCAATCAGGATCAGTCAAAATTTTGTCATTGGTAAAGAATTAAATCTTGTCCACAATTATAAAACTCAATCATGTACAGTAGGTCTCTGATAAAATTTACAATATTTGTCAATGAAATATATATGTTCTGTGAAAAAGTAGGAATCCGGACTATTCCGGAATTGTCCTATGCAAAGTAAGAATTCCTAAATGGTGGGGTTCAATTCCAGCATTGCGCGTGCCCAAAGTAGGAATCCGGAGAAAGTTAGAATCTATTATTTTCCCAATGCATATCAACCATTATATATTTCCCTTGCTCAATTCTAGAGTTGTCTGATGCAAGCCCAGAATGGGCAGACAAAGTAGGAATTTCTACTTTTCGCAGGACAATTCCAGAACTGTACTCATTCTTACTTTGCACCGAACATAGACATGTACATGCACAACCCTATAAAAACGATGCCATTATTTACCAACCTAGGGAAAGAAGACTTTTGAAAGCCATGGGAAAAGAAGAAAATGCTGGTGACCAGTATTCTCTCCTTTCACTCAAAGTTTTTGTTGTTATTTTGCAAACAACCAAACAATCTTAAAATTTGAGGCAAATTAAAGTTGTCATTTGCAAATGCTTTCAATTTGAACATGTCTTCAGTTACATTTTGTTGTTTGGTATAGAGTTAAAACTGTTAACAAGATCAGATCTGCCTAAAATTTCTAAAAAAATAAAAATTATATCTGTGATTATTTCCATATAAGAATAACAAGAGGGCCATAAGAGTCCTTCACCACTCACCTGAAATCTTACGATCATCCAGGAATTTGCATTTTGCGAAAAAAAAAATGTGACCTCTTTATACTTGTATTAAGAGAATTTCACAAGAATTTACATGATGATCATTAGTTTTTAAGATATAGAGGGTTTATTTCAAAAACCTTGTAACTACAGCTTGAAACAAGCTGTAGTTACAAGGTTTTTGAAGTAAACCGCTAATTAATGAACTGTATTCATGTATGTACAAAGATATTATTATCCCTTCTAGTGCTAGACTGCACACCTAATCCTGATCTACACTGTTTGTGTAGCCAACTTTGAGCACTTTTAGAGCTGAGACAAACATTTATAATACAGATTTCAAGTAAAGGGCAACAATATAATCGACAAGTTGATGCAACGGACACATCTGTATCACTGTAGCTCATATTTGAGCACTTAGCACTCAAGTGAGCTATAAAACACAATATGACATACAAAAATAGTCTAAAACAAATGTTTAAAATAAACATGTTTGTTACAATGGATACACATATCTTAGTAAACATATATTCCAAAATATATGGTAAAATCTCACACCAACCATTTGATTTACCTCCTGAGATAATTTTCCAATGCCAGAATATTTTCTCACATTTTCAATAACAAAACCAATTATGCATGTTGATTGCCTATATTTTAATGGGTGCTACACTTTTGCCAGCAGTAATTTTTAAACATGAGCAAAGAAATTGACACATTACAAATACCTAAAGATGTGAATTATCAATATTAAACCTTGAGCAATTAACCCATTACCCATTACCACATGTCAGAATTTTAGACTTGTTCAAATTGAAAGCATTTGCAGATGATAATTTCATACTGGCCCAAATGACACATTGACTTTTTGATAAGGCAAAAAACAGCTGGTTACCAGCATTTTCTCCTTTTCCAGCAATGTTTCCAAAACGCTTCTTCCTTGGGGTCGTTAAAAGTTGTCACTGTGCAGTAAAGGGTTAAAAATTTTTGGTGGTGATCAACTAAAGTGCTTGCAGACCACACATTTTGTATACAGCTCCATTGGCGGGATCTTTCAAAGGGAATAAAACAGTGAAGGAAAAAGAAAAAATGCTGGTAACCAGCATTTTCTTCTTTTCTCACAATGTTCTCAACAGGCCTCTTTTTCAGGTTTGTCAAAAAGACTCAGGATTATGGTAAATGGTTAAACTCTTCTACAGTATAATTGTCCAGGAATAATTATAAAAGTAGAAAAAAATTGCATGATACAAAATATGCGAGTCAGAATGTTGCATTGGAATCATCAAAATAATAACGGTTGGTTGAATTGCGCTTTATGCCACTTTCAACATTATTTAACCCTTTACCAAACAATCCCTGGTTTTTACGACCCAGAGAAAGAGGACTTCTGAAAACATTTTGGGAAAAGGAAAAAATGCTGGTAACCAGCATTTTCTCCTCTTCCCACAATGTTTTCTATTCTCCTACAGTCAAGTTTCAATTTTTGAGCCACGTTTATTATATCGTCTGCAAATGCTTTCAATTTGAACAATTTTAGTCTAAAATTTTGTTGTTTGGTAAAGAGTTAAGTCTTATCATGGCGACAGCTCACATAATTCATTTGTGTCTTGGGTTGGTTACCAGTACAAGGCCCCTGCTCTTGGGTGTCTTGTCCAAAGACCCTCCCATAAAAAACCCAGTGCTTCCAGTGCAGCTCAAACCCAGGTCTTCCTGGTTAACTCTTTACCAAACAATGACTTTTAGGCCTATCCAAATTGAAAGTATTCACAGACCACAAAATAAGAGTGACTTAAAATTTGAAATTTGTTTCGGGAAGGACAGAAAACATTGTAGGAAAAGGAGAAAATGCTGGTTACTAGCATTTTCTCCTTTTCCCACAATGTTTTCAAAAGCTTTCCTTCTCAGGGTCGTTAAAAGTTGGGACTGTGTGGTAAAGCGTTAAGAGGCCTACCGGTACACTTTACCAATGAGTCACACAGGACCCCTCAATGGTAATAAATCAGTTTATGTCCACACTGAAAGCTGCAGGTGATTTTGTCTGGCAAACCTCTTTAGAAAATATTGTCACATGAAAAAATTGCTTGTGACAAGCAACCTGTCCTTTTTTTTGGAACATGTTACATTGGAAATCCTAATATCATGTTAATGTTTCACAAACTATGGATATTAGTTGGCAAACTATTATATGCCATAAACTATGGATAACTGTCCCTCACAATATTACACAAGTAATCCTGCACTGATCATAAAGGGGAATGAAAATAGACCTGACTCAGCCAATCAGCACTCAGTGCTTGGTCTTTGTGTATAGATCTGGAATCTGCCTACACCAACTTAGAATTATAATTTTTTGTAGACCAAAGTAGATGGTTTTCCAAATTTTTTTAATCATATTGATCCACATATTTTTACACCTGAGAGGTATTTTCAAAAAAAGCAATTTATTTCTTTTTTCCCCCCACAATTGCTCCATGTTCCACATTTCTTTTGCTGAAGTGAAAAACATTCAAAATTTATTCTTAATCTGAATTTCTGATTAAAACTTCTCTTATTTTGTAGTTTAAGTTTAATAAGATGCTTCATAATTATGTAGTTGCACTTTATTAAATGAGAAAATATTTCAGTTTGGTTTAGGCAGATTGTGGACCTGCCTAGCCAAACTGGGACCCTAATTTGGTCTTGACAGAATTCCAGTTTAGTCTAGGCAGATTCCGGATCTGCCTAGATTCCAGTTTGGACTCTGACAAATATAATATTGCTTACACAATGCCTTATAATACCTTAGACGAGCAACAGTGCAGTGATAAAATACTGGACTATCAATCCTGAGGTCAAAGATTTGATATCCAGCCTGGCCAGGACCTTTCCAACATTCGATATGGACAAACCTAAAGTTTTGTTGTTTGGTAATGAGTTAAAGCAGCACATCTTTTATGTCCTTTTGTACAAAAACTTAAATCATTTGAGGCAGTTTAATTTTGTTTCCCACAAAAGCTTTCATTTTAAGAAATTCTACAATATAATCCTCTGCTAAAGAGTTAATTGTATCAGATTTTTATGTACACCGGTATAAATGTCATCGCTACAGAAAAGAGTAGAATTTTGGATATAACACTTTCAAATGACAAAGTTTTAGACTGATCAAAACTCAACACATTTGAAGATAACTTATTAACTGTAGGTCAAAAGGTAAGAATGCGCAAGTCATGTAGTGCAGAGATGTATAAAAGTGTCTGTTTCTCTCATCAGCAGTCGAAAATTAAAAAAAAAAATTTAGACTCCAGAATCAGTTAACTGACCTCTCTTGTCTTCTTTTCAGGATTGCTTTTTCTATTTGTAACATAGGAGCTTCAAGACACATAGAAAGCAGGAATGACAAGCCATATGTAATAACAAGACTGGACAAAAATATATTCACCATTTCCCAGTCAGAAAAATGTAGTGGCTGAAGCCTGTTTAGGTAATAACAAAACAAGACCATGGGATGGATGAGATAGGCTGCATAGGTCAACCTGCCCAATGGTGCCCAAATTTTCCATGACAGAATCTGAGTCACCCATCCACCATTGCCAGACACACAAGCCAAGACAAGCCATGCCAGACATAAACCCCACAAAGTCCTTGATAGGGACACATAAAATATACTCTGGGTCAAGGTCATGTGGGGGCTATTAGCTGGGTTTAAAAGATCAGTTCGATGAAAATAATAGTACTGACCGTAAACAACAGCTAGGGCTGTTGCTATGGATACACACCAGCCAATTACAGCCACCAGTTTTGGAATTCTTATCCTATTTTTTGATTCTGCAAGAACAAATCCTGTCAACATTCCAACAACATAGACTGACATGCGTGCATACGGTCGTGCATACAAAGGTCCATTTTTACCCATGGGCTCCTCTGTATGTTTTGTGGGTGTAGCTTGAAGCCCATACAAGCCGTAGTATGATACCAAAGAAGCTCTGATTACAATGCAGCTTAGAATAAAGAATATTGCACCTGCAATACCAGGGAGCATATTTCGGTGAGAAGGAAGGTACTTTCGTGTATACATAAAAAGAACTAGCATGACAGGACTTATAAACCAGAAGAACTGCATGTCATTTGCAAGATACCAACTCCAGCCCAAGCATGTTTTTGTCAGGCTGCCATACTCTGGATAAAAATTATTAATGTACAACAAATTGCTCCACCAGTACTTTTTGCAGATATCAAAGCCCTGTTCAAATCCAGGATCTAGAAAGGTTCTAAATGGACCCTGAAATAGGTATACATACGAGTAAGCATAGAAAAAAATAACAAAAGCATACAGTGGTGTGAGACGCCAATATCTGTGAAGGAAATAATATATCCACCTAAAACTTTGCTGTTCTAAATACTGTTTCATTGCAAGGTATGCTACAAGCAGCCCACTGAGGAAAAAAAAACTGTCAACAGAAAATGTGCCGTTCATTATAGGCTGAAATGTAAACCTCTTTATAAGGTCTGCTGCCTCAACAATGTTGTCTAGTACATAGATACAGAATGCATATGTATGACCTAATATGACCCACCACATACTTAAAACCCTCAGTCCATTCAGGCAAGAAAGAGGCCCATGGGCTGTATCTGTGTTTACTAACTTGGCTGAATTCCTCAAGAAAGAAAAACCAAGAACAATATTAAGCAAAAGATCTCGACTACGGATGAAAATTGATTGCCTTGGCCCTAGATCATCGGCAAAGATGTCTCCTGCCAAAAGGCCAGTTCTGTCTGAGTGTGGGTCATCATACATTTTGTTCTCCATAGCTACAGGATCCTTTATTTTTTTACACTGTCCGAGTACAACATCCACAAGTGTTCCCAACAAAACAAGTGATAAAAGAAATCCTGATATGATGATCATTCCTACACCACCTGAATCCATTTTTTTACTCTCATCCTTTATCATGAAAACTGTCAAATTTTCTGGAATAAAAGAATAGTTCATTTTAAGAATATTCAATTGATAGTTGATAAAAGCCGTTGCTTCTGTAGCATTGCAGGAATCTGGCAGACACATGCCCATTGTAATAGGTTGGCCAGCTAAAACACCTTTATCATTGATTTTCAGAATTCCAGTGAAGTAGTGAGCATTGAATTTTGTAGAAGTGATAGGGTTAACAAGCTCTGGGATGGAATAACACTCCTGATAATCCCCCACCCAATTTAATTTTCCCTGCATGATACCATGGGGTATTTTGGCTGCAGCATCAATGTACTTGAAGAGTGGGGAAAATGGACTCTTAAGGCCTGACAAAACATAGATAATGTCTGTGTAACATGTTCCTGCACCAAGCTCTGTCAACTCTGTTGTCAATATGCCGAGCATATTTAGGTAGGTTACATTGCTCTCAACAAACGACTGTGCTAGTTTGTCTGTGACATTCAACTGAGAGTAGGCTATTCCTGGGCCAGCAACGTGAACGCCAAATTTTGTCAGATCTAGGGTATTCCGCTGATCACCGCAAGCTCCTCTTTCAATAAATGTCAGAATGGTAAGCACTATTGCAAATACGCAAGCCATTATTTTTGTCCAGATTTACTTTGAGAAGTCAGATCTTCAGATATCTGTATGAAACGATTTTTTTGCTCGAGATTCCCTTTCCTCCGCCTTGATCAGATCTTTGTTGAATGTCAGTCAATTTTCCAACACCTGCAAAAGTAAGGTAAGGTTTAACTTTTTACTACACAATAAAAGTTCAAACTTGTACAAATTCAGAGCATTTTGAAGACAACAATTTAATTGCATCTCAAATGATGGAATTAGTATATGATACGGTAAAAACATTATGGTAAAAGGAGAAAATGCTGGTTAACAGCATTTTCTCCTTTCATCACAATGTTTTTGTAAAGCTTTTTCTTCAGGGTCTTTAAAACTTGCCACTTTTGTGGAAAAGAGTTAATCCCTTCAGATAACAACAAAATATAGCACTTGTCCAAATTTACAGCATTTGCAGAAAACAAACTATATGTGGATCAAATGAAATGACAAGTCTCTGAAAGAGCTGCGGAAAATATGCTGGTCACCAGCTTTTTCCAACTTTCCTGCAAATTTTTAAAAAATCTGTCTTATTCAAGATAATTTACTGTTTACCACACAATCTGGGTAATTATCAAAAGCATAGGATGGTGTTGTAAAGGGTTAACATGTTGACTCACTACAGATTATAATGAGTATACATGTTGACTCTCTTCAGGTGCTAAACAGTAATTATGTTGACTCGTTACAGGTTCTAAACAGTACACATGTTGACTCGCTACAGGTTCTAAACAGTACACATGTTGACTCGCTACAGGTTCTAAACCTACACATGTTGACTCGCTACAGGTTCTAAACAGTACACATGTTGACTCGCTACAGGTTCTAAACAGTACACATGTTGACTCGCTACAGGTTCTAAACAGTACACATGTTGACTCGCTACAGGTTCTAAACAGTACACATGTTGACTCGCTACAGGTTCTAAACCGTACACATGTTGACTCGCTACAGGTTCTAAACAGTACACAAGTTGACACGCTATAGGTTCTAAACTGTACACATGTTGACACGCTATAGGTTCTAAACTGTACACCTGTTGACTGGCTATAGGTTCTAAACAGTACACATGTTGACTTGCTATAGGTAGTACGAAGTCAACATGTTGACTAGCAATAGGTAGTAAGGTGTTAAAATGTTGACTCCCTACAGGTGGTAAGGAACCAAGTTGTTGATTTACTATAGGTGGTAAGGATAGGGCTCCGTACCGGTACTCGATATATCAGTCATTCTATAGAAAACGTACAGTGGTGTCCGGATTTTCATCGAAAAGACACATAAAGATATTTTGTTCGAAATAACTTTATTAAACGGGCCGATTTGTTACAATTTCAAAATTAATCAAGTTCCGAGTTAACTACCGTCGATTTTGGTAAAATTTTATCCTAATGACTTATCACTTTATAAAAATCGTACATACCGTTACGGATAAAAATCTTGATTTTTCACCTTTTGAGACTACTTTGTTTAAAACGAAAAACGTTTGCATACATTCCGATCGATCTTATTTTCATAAGAAATGTAAAAGTATCGCACTAGAATATTTAATCTCTCTGCAAAGAGCATTCAAACTTCTGGAAAAAGGGAAAAACCTGAGAGTACGAGCCAAAACTTTCTTTAAATACCGTGCCTTTAATTTGAAAGAACGTGTATCGATATTTACCGTATATTTCTTTTTCGCTGCTGATATACGTACCTTCAATGTAAGTGAAATGCCTTTATAAAACCAAAAAAATGTCTTTTCAAGTCAATGTAACGGTAAAGATTTAACGTAATGGTAATGTTTATTGTAACGGTATGGTACTTTAATTAAGAACGTCTTTCGAAAACAGTTATGACTTAAGCAAATGAAAGATAAATCGAAGTGTAAGTGCAAGACTACTGTACGTGCAAATGAATTTTATAGTAAACAAACAATATTATCTTGCGCTTACACCTTGAAAGTTTCTGAAAATTGTATCCTTTTGCTTAGAACTTGAAACAAACAAACATCAACAACAAAATAGCAACATCACTATCCAAAAAAGAGGCACCATAGAATGCTCCGTAAACGAACTTCAATATCTCGGACAGATTGATTGATTGAATGGTGTTTTAGGCCGCTTTCAACATTATTGCAGTCAAATTACGGCTACAGCACACATTAATATCTTTCATGGGTTTCACCAGTACTAGACTGGGGCTCTGAAGTGTCTTGCCCAAGGATACCGTAGGAACAGGGGGGAGGGAGCGGCTCAGCCCCCCCCCCCCCAATAATTTTGAAAATCATAGTAACTAAAATTGTATGAGCTTTTAGCGCAATGCAACTACCACGCAAAAAATCTCAGTATTTTGAAGTTAGCCCCCCCCCCCCCATCTTGAAATGCTTCCTACGTTGCTGATACGGACGGACATGGCGACGATATGCTCTGCCGAAATTCTTTCGGCGAGCATAAAAAGAAAGAAAGAACTATATTTTGTAGTATTTTTTAATAAGGAATCTTATGTAGAAAGTTCTTTTTCAATATGAGCTAGGCCATATTTTTGGATTTATTTGGCGATGTCCTGCCGTCACAGTGTGGGGTTCGTCAATTAAGTAGATGATGTCCTTCTCTCTGTACCATAAACTGTCTTCTATCATCGACCAGAAATATCGAATGTAGGTAAAAATGTCAGAAGTAAAAATGCCAGAAGAAAAAATGTCATAGGTAAAAATGTCAGAGTCAAAGTGGTAAATATGCCATAGGTAATAATGTCATAGGTAAAAATGCCAGATCTTATTATCATAGTATAAATATATACGGTTAGCTCAGTTGGTCAAGGCTTAGCAAGTTTGAAATCTTGTCGGAGTTCACTTATTTCTGGCCTCTGAATCATCTGAGAAAGTGTATAATATTATAGACTGGTAGAACAACTAAGATCACATAATATTGTCAAAGATACTTTTTCACAAATGTTTTTACCAAGGTTTGCAATTAACTCAAAATTTGAAATTTGTTTCCGGCAAGGCAAAAACAGTGCGGGAAAAGAAGACAATGCATTTCCCACAATGTTTTTATAGGCTCCTATCTCAGGGTCGTTAAAACCAGGGGCTGTTTCGTAAAGGTTCGGCAACATGTAATACTATCATTGTTGAATGAAACTGAAAATTATTTCACAGTATAGCATGGATACAATGAAGGTAAATAAATAATAAATAAATGTATAGGACAACTCGAGGGCTGAATGCGAAACTATTCTAAATGACATTTTGGTCAAAAGTGATTTTTTTTCATTAATGTACATTTCATACTGATCTTCATTAACTGGTAAAATTCTAGAATTCAGAACAGTCTGCTTTTGGTTGATTTTGAGATGTGTCCAAATATTCCATATGAAAATGTGTGACTTACCTTAGTGTGAAACTATTCTATTTACACTAATGTAGATGGAATAGTTTCACACTGAAC
The DNA here is from genome assembly GCA_943736015.1 of Tridacna crocea. Lineage (NCBI taxonomy): Eukaryota > Metazoa > Mollusca > Bivalvia > Cardiida > Cardiidae > Tridacna > Tridacna crocea. Next base: position 12,663,871 of record OX031058.1, read on the forward strand.
ATTTAGTGTATGTCTATGATAAATTACTATTCCAATTTCTTAAACTCTCCAGAAATGGGTTAATTTTGAAGAGATTCTTAATAATATATGGCTCTGATTGTTTCAGGCTGAAATCATGATTATAAAATGATAAATTCATTTTAAGTGTGAAAATGGAATAGTTTCGCACTGAAATGAATTTCCAACATTCGGTTTAAGTTAACTGGAAACTATTCCAAGTGCATAATGTCCTTGAATTTCTATAGTAACTGATGATGTCATTAGAAAAATGATATTGAATATGATGTAAATGGAATTTTCATATACTGAACTTTGTTCATAACATGCTTTTTGACCAGCTTTAACCCTTTACCAAACAATCCCTGGTTTTTACGACCCTGAGATAGAAGCCTTTAGAAAACATTGTGGGAAAAGGAGAAAATGCTAGTAACCAGCAATATCTCCTTTTCCCACAATGTTTTCAATGCTGCTGGAAACAAATTTCAAGTTTTGATTTATGTTTATTTTCCCTTATGAAAATGCTTCAATTTAGACCAGTCTAAAATGCTATTGTTTTGACAAAATGGGTGACAAGCACAATTAAAGGTGAGTTTTATTGTTTCATTTCTGTGCTAATGATAATAATAGTGTCAGTGATATTATTTTTTGTCCTAGATTCCAATCTGAGTGCTTTAAAAATTGTTGTTGTTGTTGTTACGTACCACTTGGACTGATTTCCCATTTATTCATACCGTGAGAAAAGAATAAATATGAAAAAAAATCATGACCTAAGGCAAACAACCCCAGTGGTGTCTGTGGTGGTGAGGCAAAGTGTCAGCCTTCTGACCAAAAGGTCACAAGTTCAATACCTGGGAGAGGGAGTCAACTTTTGGATTTTTCATTGGCCTAAACATTCGGCACAAGTATTGGTGTAGTTCCCAGTGAGAAGAATCGAAAGAGATTAGTACAAGTTGTAAGAACTTGTTTCTCAATCGATGTAAACAAAACAACCCTATTATCCACATTTACTACCATGCATTATTATCTTGTACTTTGTTCTATTACTAAACATTTCTACCTTCTTGAAGTGTGCATATTATATATATATATTATATATAATATAATTATGTTTCATTTAGTCATGCCCTCGTTCATTCATGATTACCTCTTTACCAAATGACAAAATCTTAGGCTGGACCAAATTCAAAGTAATTGCAGACGACAAATCAAATGTTGTTAAAATGGTGATTTCTCTTTCTGATAGGAATGAAACATTGTTTTCCAGCATTTTCTCCTTTACCCAGATTGGTTTCAAAGCCTGTCTTCTTTAGGAACATTAAAAGTTGGGATTTTGTGTTAAAGGGTTAAATTCGTGACACTTGTCCACAAAACATTTTTATAGTGAGGTCTAATTAGTTCTACCTATAGATATGATTTTTAGATATTTTTCAATTTGGTGTGATGTGAAAAACCTTAATACCCATCTTTAAGGTAGTGGCTGAAGTTTTGAGAAATTTTGATCTTGATGATCAAAGGAATAAAGTTTACACTAGTGGAACAAGACAGATATTTTTGAATATTGATGAGCCAAATGACTTTTTTTTCAAATACAACTATGATGACCAAGAATATGGCAAAGTTAATTTTTTAACATGCGTACAGAGAAATAGTGACAGTATACCTGAACCTTCTTCACTGATCTTAAAGCAACTACCGATGGAGCTATTACCAATCAAAAAAGAAAAATATGATGACTTAATTTCCCTATGCAAGGCACACATTATCCCATACCCACATCATCTCTTTTTTGCACTATTACCATATGAGAATGAGTAGTGGACTTTAGAAAACTTACCAAAACTATCCTGAAAAATATTGTGTTCACTTCAACCCTTTGCTAAACAGTCCTGACTTTAAATGACCCTGAGAAAAAAAAGCCTTCAAAAACATTGTAAGAAAAGGAGAAAATAATTTTCTCCTCTTTTCACATTATCTTTTCTTCCTGTTCAAAAACAAATTTAATTTTTGAGTCACATTTATCTTGTTGCCAGCAACAATTTCAATTTGGACAGGTCTAAAATTTTGTCATCTGCTAAAGATTTAAGTAAGAAAAAATATTTTTTTGTCAGGTAACTAATACAAACTCAAGGGCCCCTTTGCCAGAATATGATACACTAACATGTTCACCTTTTAAATGTACTTAACCTTCTAGCTTAACTTTTCTGCCATGTTAATTTAATAAAAAATGTAATCATTTACAAGAGAGAATGACTAGTTCAGTTACAAAGGCCATTCTCTCCCCTTAATAAACTCTATTCATTTAATGAAGTCAGGAGAGAATGACCAGGTCAGTTACAAAGGTCATTCTCTCCTATAAAAGGTTCACTTTACTACTGTCAGGAGAGAATGACCAGGTCAGTAACGAAGGTCATTCTCTCCTGTTAGAGTATGACTTTGCTGTAGTCAGGAGAGAATGACATCAGTTAAGGTCATTCTCTCCTAGTAAAAGCTCACTTTGCTGTTGTCAGGAGAGAATGACAGGGTCAGTTACAAAGGTCATTCTCTCCTGTTAGGGTATGATTTTGCTGTAGTCAGGAGAGAATGACATCAGTTAAGAAGGTCACTCTCTCCTAGTAAAGGCTCACTTTGCTGTTGTCAGGAGAGAATGACCGGGTCAGTTACGAAGGTCATTCTCTCCTGTTAGGGTATGACTTTGCTGTAGTCAGGATTTGTATCTTTAGGGCGTTATGGTAAAGGTATTTTAGCTCGAATGATTTTTAATGATACACAAGGTATTCTTAGAACCTTGTTGTTGTCTATGTGTTCATTGTGCAAAAGCTTTTGTCATCTCTGTAATTATTTCAAACTTGGGGATGAGTATAATACTGAAAAGGGAACTCATGACTGAAAGGCAGATTACTCATGACAGCCTTTTGACATTGTTATGCCCTATTTTCTACTTAGAATTTTCACCAAAAAAGAACCTGCAGGCAAGATTTGGCACCTGCCTGTAATGCTCATTTTGATATTTCCTTTATCTCCAGAAAAAGCACAAATTGCATGGGAGTGTCTTTGGGCAGTTCATTTCAGTGCACAAGCCTAGTATTTGTGAATATCTGTGAAAATTGAAAAATTTAAGCCTGCTGTCAATTATACCACTGAAAACAGCATCTGACACCATTCAAAACATTAAAACTTACAAAACAGCATAACTTTGGTTTGTTTGAATGGTTACTTAAGCTTACAAAGTGTGTTTTTCAGTCATATGCTAGAGCTTCCTTCTTGGTGTGATCTATAGGGAACACCTGACTGTCTAGTGTATCTAGTACTAGGCCTTTTACTTCATCCTGTATGCTTATTCTTACCAAGAACACTCCTGTGTTACCAGTGTTGCCTGTAGGTATCAGACCTATAACCTCTGGAAAACACCTGGGCCTACATTCTTAAGAATGTTATTAGTCTTTTTCTCCAAGATTTTCTGAATTTAAAAGTAACACAACTCAAGTGCTTAACCAAATGGTTAATCAATCAGAAGTTGTGTTATTAGTCGCCGCGCAGAAGCGCGCGACTATATTTTTAATAGTTTTTCGAGTTAGGACATGGATAGTGGGAATTTCGTTTTTATAGGGGTGTTAGGTTAACAAGGAATCTTTCTAACTTTACTTCGCCTTAAACTGGCTTTTTAATTCATTCTTAAACTACGAAATTGCAATATGATACTATTTTTGTTCTATTAATACTTACAACATCAAAAAACCGCCTAATTATTTCTTTTATTGTCGCTATTCGTGAGAAATGGACTCGTCCAATAAATGGCTTGTTTCCATTGGTCAAGGCTGTACAGGTTTCCAGTCATTTCGTACCTTGTTAATTTCGTACCTAGGTCATTTCGTACGATTTTGGTCATTTCGTACCTACTTATACTTTCAATTTTGGTCATTTCGTACCCAGTTGGTCGTTTCGTACAACCTTCGTACACAGGTTTAATAATCATTTTGATTATTTTGTAGATAGTTTTTCCTACTATTTGTGTGTTTTTGTTGAATGACCACTGCTAAAATTGTGCATTGCTGAAATTGTGCTAAATTCCGCCGAAGAACGGGTATGATGGTTATGATTGTATCTGACCATTATTGGTTACTTATTTCTAAGTTTAGTTTTTACAACAAAGATAGTTTCGAACTCCTTTGTTTATTTCTCAACGAGCTCTGCATAAATTTAATTTGTGGAAAAAATCTGGAGAGAGGCCATTTTTTCGCTGTGTTGTTCATAATGATAAAGCGCGATGCAAAACCATGATTCTTTATGAACACTGTTCACCAAACACTATAGTCTTAAGACTTGTTTAAATTGAAAGCATGCCTTGCAAACTTACGTCCTCTTGAATCATACTTTCCTAGGACAGCAACATTTTAGTAACTTAGCCCTGCTTTCACCACTTTCCCAAACAAACACAGGTTATCACATGTGTGCTATCAAATTCTTTTGTCAAAACATGTTGGATAAGGAGAAATTGCTCGTTATAAGCAATTTCTTCTTTATTAAATACTTTTTCCCCACTACTAGCGAATTTTCCACCATTTTTGCAGCTTTTTAAATTGTCATCTGCCAACTCTTTGAATTTGGAAGAGTCTGATATTTGTCGTTTGGAAAAGAGCTAAGAGAGCGCTGTGCTAGGGTATTAGATACTGTAACAGAAGACAAGTTTTGATATACGTTACTATTCACATAATTTCATAATGTGTTAAAAAATCTGCTGATGAAAACTGACATTTACTTACTTGCCCTGGCTTTCTTGAAGCATTAAACAAATTTTTTTGCGGCGACTTTGATGCTTTGCATCAACTTTTTCTTGTTTTCTAATTTAGAAACTTTAGGAAAATTGCAAAGAGTATAGATCTATAGATATTATATTCTTCAGTTTGTTAGCCCTTGTCAAAATCTGAAATTACCTTTAAATGATAATACACCCAATTTGACCCAAATCATGGACCAATGAGCTTCCTTTGCTTTGTACGATTTGAAATCTGTTGGTGTTGACAACTAATGCAGGGATTGAATTCTAGAAAGATGTCTGTGCCAAATCAATCTTAACATTGTGCTGCTTATTTATGAGTATTTCAGTTTGCAAACAATGATAAATATTGTCCACTTTCTTATATCGTTATTGTTAGTTAAATTCATTTGCAGTTTTTATGTAAAACCTTTGACATGGAGACTTACATGGGCTAGTAAAAGCAGTTTGAGATATTCATCAGCAAATTCAGTGTATAAGGGATGTGAAGATCAGTAACTTTGGTATGTTCCTGAAGGGCATGATGCACTTTATGAAATAATACCACTGATCAGAGTATTGAGAGACCAAAGGTTCTAATTTACTTACTCCATGTTCCCTTATTAGCCAGTGTAATGTTGAATCCAGAAATTATGTGGGTTCTAGTACACTCCGAGAGAAAGTTTTCAATTACAATAGCTATTTTATGTCTAATGTTATATTAGTTATAGCTTACTGGACTCATCTTTAGATGCAGATCCCAATGTATGTCTTTATGTACTTATCACTCTTGTGGATTTAGTTATGAGATACTGTGTGCTGCAACTTGTTATTAGCCTACTAAGGTTAGTAATCATGTTTAAGGTCTTTATTATATTAAAATATATTGATGCCAATGCCTAATTACTTCTGGAAAAGTAACCATATTGCAATTACGGAAAGCATTCAAGGAACAATGAAAGCTTGGTGATGACAATTCCAATATGTCTCATCAAAAACAAAGTTGTCCCCAGGGCTCCGGAAAACCGACAAAATGCCGGTCCAGACCGATTTTTGAGTAGCCGGACCGATTGGAATTCCGAAAATATACCTATAAATCGGTCCGAGTTTTTCAAAGCAATTCATACATCTATATTCACGTATAACACCAACTACCAATAAAAATCCACAAAACACAGCTAGGATCCAGGGTTTTCACACATTACATCCACGTGACTATACAAGCGTGGAGAATATCCGATAACGAGTTTACCCGCAAGGCACAGATTAGGTTTACCCGCACGTGGACTGCTGGTTCTTACGTCATATATTGTGTTCACTGTTGGCCAATATTTTTGTTTCATTTTCATGCTTGATCGAGCAAATGATAACGAGTTTGCATAATGTACAATTTTTGCTTGTGAATGGGGTTTCAGAACCGACAATAATTCTAAACATGTTTGAAGTTTGAGGCCATGTCTTTATAAATAAAGGTCATCAAACATTGCGTCAATTTTAATTGCCGATACTCGTGAAACAAATTTGTATTACTCAAAAAAAAGAGAATCGTATTTATAAAACAAAACGAGTATGGCTGTTAGTGTGGGCCGATGATCGACTGTAGTCGAAAGTCAGTTGGATTTGGCTTCCGATTCCGATAATCGATTGAAAAATCCCGGAATCGATTGTAGTCGGTTGCTAAGCTGGCTTGGTGCCAAAACTTGAATTCTGGTTTTTAGCGCTTGGTTTTGTGACTATTATTAATCACAATCTTGGATTAAACATAGTGGATAACAAACACGAAAATTGGCTGAAAAATGAGAAGCAAATCTTTGTCCATGGATGTCTTGACAAAAGTTGACAACTCGGCAAGCTTCCCAGAGCCCGGATTTTGACATTTGGAAATTTGAAATGACCTGTCTTTGACGGTGAAAGATATCTGCCTAAATGTCAATCTGAGGCATGAAATTATCGTCTAGAACTTCATATAAACTAGCTTGCGTGCATCTGGCATAAATATGGGTTAAACACAATCAGTATAAAATGCGAAGTACACTGGGATGATAATGAAGCTGGTGAGTCATTTATGACAAGAGTAACGAAGGCTTTATTCCTCTTACCTAGTGTATAGTGACAGTGCTTTTTTAAGTTACTTGCTATTTAAACTGACTAAATGATGTCAAATCATGTAGTAATACTTCTCCAGAAACTAATTGTCAAGAAAAAATAGATCGCCAAAAAAAGCGCGAAAACCCATGACACTACAATGAGCAGAATGGCGTCGTCCAATCAGAGGGACTTCAAACTATCTTCTTATCTTTAATAATGAATTTTAAAAGTGAATTTAGACAAATTTCTGAATAGAGCAATAAGTGAAAGCTAAATATTCTGTTCATGAGTGGAAATAATGATGTTTTATGAAATAATTTATAAAGGGGGGGGGGGGGGGGGGTCGTCTGCAAATGTTTGAACTATTACGATCGGGGTGGGGTAGGTCAGAGACTTCATTTAATATGCCTTTGGGGTGGGGGGGGGGGGGGTTTACGGCCTGGACCGATTGAGATCGAAAAATTTCCGGAGCCCTGGTTGTCCCTATTACTAAGTGTTAAAGACGAAAAAATGCATCATTAAAACAGTGTTTTAGTCTGTGTCAAAGTCTATGTTAACTGGAACTAGCCCACAGCAACATCAGCAGTATAGAGGTTTAGTCAATAGAGTTACATTTTTTGACATTGTGTTGGAAAATAGCAAAATATAATTGCATTTTCTTGCTACAAAATTTAAATGAAGTGTTTTTAGAGCAAACAACACCAACTTTTATCATCTTTAAAACCCCTGAATGTCAGCATTTTCTCCTTTTCCCACAACTTGTTCTACCTGCAATTAAATACTATTTTCATTATTTGTACAGTGTTTCATATAATTTGAATTTGGACTTGTTTAGTACTGTGTCATGTGGTAGAGTTTACCTTCTGACCCCCAGGCAAATTTTGAGACGGGGGGCTAAAATTTTAATACTCCTGGTAGATGTGTACCAGATGAAATACTAAATATTGCAGCTCTCATGGTGAGGAATAAGAAGACTAATAAAGATGTAACTTTTTAAGGCCCTAATAAACCTTTGATACCAAGGGTTGGACCAATTATGATCCAAAGGTGTACTATTTGAACAATCATGAAAGGAGTTTAACAAGATGAAACAACAGACCAAATTTTTGTATCTGTTGGGCTTACTGTAAGGAACTTGTAAGTCTTTGCTAGGATATGGTCAAGAAAGAATTCTCTTTATAAAATGAGAATGTTTGATAGTCTGTTCTGTTGAAATCATGACTATGCTGTGATCAGGAGAGAATCCTCAGGACACAGAAAAAAGTCTGATGATCCATTTATGTTAAAATAATAGTTAAAATTTTAATAGATTACTAATTCCTGCCTATACTTTTGCCGACAAATCAAATCCTATGATTTCTTCTATCCTATAACAAACTTAATTGCGATCATGTGTTACTTCAAAATGAGTCAAATAGGCAAATCTATTTGTGTTTACCCATGGTACTGAAACCTTTTCTTTATGGAGAACTAAGAACTCAAAACTTTTAACATCTAATAGTATTCACCAAATTGATGCAATGGTTAGGATATATTTAAAACATGTATAGGAATTAGAAGGCCCTGAAGGGCCTGAATATGCTCTACTGGTAGAGATTTTGCTTTTAAATAAAGCATACATCAGGAATTTATTATGCAAAAAGACAAAAAAAAATGACATTTTCAACTCAAAATGGCTACTTTTCTATTTCTGTTTGTTGAATTTTTTCAAACTCAACAGGGTTAAAAAGCTATTGATGGGATAAACAAGCTGAAAAATTCACAAAAATCTGATCACAAATAAATACTTTATCATGTAAACAAGCCATGAAATTGTTCAATTTGAAATGGCTACTTTTCCCATACTATATGTCGGATTTTTTCAAAATAGATAGGGTTAAAGCTATTGATGAGATAAACACAAACTATGTAAGTTGCATGAAAATCTGACCAAAAATGAAGACTTTATTGCGTAAACACGAAATGAAAGTTTTCAACTTGAAATGGCTACTTTTCCCATACTGTTTGTTGGAATTTTTTCAAAATCAATAGGGTTGAAGCTATTGATAAGATAAACAAACTCTGCAAGTTTCATGGACATCTGACCAAAAATAAGACTTTCTCATGTAAACAAGAAATGGAAATTTTAACCTGGAAATGGCTACTTTTCCCATACTGTTTGTTGGATTTTTTTCAAAATCAATAGGTTTAAAGCTATTGATGAGATAAGCAAACTGCGTAAATTCCAAGAAAATCTGACCAAAAATGAAGACTTTATCGCGTAAACAAGAAGAAGACTAAAGGACGGATGGACAGACAGACAGAGAGACAGACGGACGGATGATGGAAACCATCCCATGACATAAGCTCTGCTGGCTTTCAGCCGGTAGAGCTAAAAAAAGTTTATATCAGCCTAGAAATAGAGTAAAAGCAGTGCAATGGAATAGTTTCACACTTAAAACATTCATACAATTTCTTAAAAATTTAAGTGTGAAACTATTCCAACTGACATTTTCTTCAAAATCTTCTTTTCTTGGTTTTAATTCAAAACAATTTTTTTTGTTTAAGAAATGTTAATGCATTAAACACAACATATCTAAATAAGATGATCTAACAAGACTTTTTAAAGAAATGAGAACGTTTTTTCCTTCTCCAGTAAAATTTTCTAATATGCAGATAGAATAGTTTCGCTTTCAGCCCTCGAACTGGTATATTATCAAATCTACAAGAATGGCTTTACTTCAATGAATCTGGTGAGAGGCCAGAGCCTCATGTTTTTTTTCATATCATATACTTAGTGCCTCTGACATTTTTACGTATGACATTATTACCTATGGAATATTTACCACTTTGACTCGTGACATTTTTACCTATGACATTTTTTCCTATGACATTTTTACCTCTGACATTTTTACAGCACACCGAAATACGTGATTACCCCGATTCTGTGCATTACCTGCAAGGGAATCTTACCGATTTACTGAGTCTTGTATACCGCAGCCAGATGACAAAAGTATGGATATGTTAAAACTAAATGCCATTGCAAACCCTAAATAATAATGACTATAATTATAAGTATTTGAATGTTTGAATTTGTATCATAAAGTGTAGGAAACGTCGTGGAGAAGAAGAGAAAGTCTGTAATACTAGCATGTTTTTCTTCCAATCTCTTCAATGGCCATTTTTTCTGGGTCTTTAAAAATCGGGACGTGTGGTAATGGGTTAAAGTTGACAAATTGATTGTTTTACCTTTCTTTGTAGAAAAATGTTGTTGCTGCTATCTTAGAGCATGAACATTTAGTTTTGTATTACACATGTAGTACATGTACAGTGAATAGCGTGAGACAGAAGATCATTAATGTCAGCAAATAGTCACCTTAACATCCACATCCTCTTCGTCGATATCTAAAACGATTCCAGGGTAAGCTACGTTACAATACAGAGTTTGGTGTTTATCTTCTTCAAAAGCCGCTGTTTACGTAGTACGCGTATTTACATAATACGTCATTCATAAACTGGATGTAAAAGCTTAAATAATGACCTATCTATATGACTTAAATTTGAAGTAATTGAAGCGTTATAAAAATGAAATACATTCCCGTTACAACCTTGATTAATAAATATCAAATTTACTTTCTTTTCACCCTGATTTTTGAGTTTTAATAGTCACCTCATCAATATTTTGATTTTGTTGAAATAAAACTTTAATGCTTCGAATAGTAATCTTTTGAAAATCCTTGCTAGACAATGAATAACATACAAAAACACTACCGTTACCCTTGCTGGACAATACCGTTACGAAATAGAATAAATACTTTGCTCGTGCAAAGCTTATATCTTACAGTGACAAACAAGCACACCATAATAGCAAAGCATCAGTGCAGTAAAGTAAGTGAGTTTGTTATTCTGGTCATAAGTAAATAAAAGGAAATATAACTTTCTAATAGGATTTGACACTACCGTTGCGAGCAAAATGACTATACCGTTACAAGACTGTTATAAAATTACATAACGGTAGTGTTTGTAACGGTAATGTTAAGCACGCTGAATTTTCTTTAACAATGGCTTTAATGTGGGAGGGATACATTCATTTTGTTTGCTATTATAAAGAGAAACATGCAGAAAATATCCCTGCTGTAAAATAATTTAATGCAAATAATCATCAGCTGTTGAAAACGCATAACGGTAATGTTTACGGGAAAAAGAACTCTTGAATATGAACAACTTGCCGATAATTTTGTCAGCAAGCGAATAAGACATGACCACCTCGTGTTGTCGATTCAGAAAAATGGCGCCAAGAAACATTTGTATGACGTCATTTCATGACAAATTTCAGGGTTGACAACCCCCAATAACGGCAAAAACGTAATCGGAACGGTAATGTCAATTTTTGCCGGGACAAGGATTACAACTAAAAAATATCAATGATAACATTTATGTTTGGCTTTCTTTTATCTTTCATTTACTAGAGCAAGATAATATTTTCCTTCAATTAACAATACATTGTTGATATTCCTTTAAAACGGCATTTAAAGTTCGAATGAATACGACTTGTCTAGCATCGGGACATTATAGAATTAGTGCAAATGCTTTATGTGTTCAGTATATCGTAAGCACTAGGTCTTCTGTTTAATCTTTCTCATTGTAATTTAGTGATCTATTATGAGAAATATAAAACTAACTCGTGAACAAATGCAAAAATATCCGGTTTAAACAAAGAATTAATTAATTTTTCGACCGGGACAAGGGATGTATACGTTTTCCATAGAATGACTGACATATCGAAAACCGGTATTTTACGTTCGATAGATATATCGGATCGAACGTTTCTGTATCGAACAAAATATCGATCATCAAAAGAAAATAAAAGTAAAGCATATAAATACCCAATTTAGTTGTTTTTAACGGCGAAATTCATTACGAGTTTACTTTCGGTAATCTCTAAAGTCGAGTAGTCGAAGAGGTAGGCGTGGCGGTAACTGGTCAACTCGTACCTAAGTCAACACGTACCTAAGTCAACTCGTACCTAATTTGGTCAACTCGTACCCGAGTCAACTCGTACCGAAGTCAACTCGTACCTAAATATTTCTTATATTTTATTTAGCGACTTTTATCAGTATCAGTATGTTTAAATATGTGTTCTTGTTTATATTTTTGTATTTTTCTTATAAATTGACATCATCAAATCGTCAATGCCGTATCATTTCCACCCATCTCTTAGACCTGACCAAGTCCATTCACATCACACAAGATCATGTCAAAAACCAAATATCTTTTTTGCTGGATTCATATTACACAAAATGATGTCAAAAAACAAATAAAAATTGGCTTTTTTTTGGGGGGGGGGTGGTATTTGGGGTGCTTCAATAGAATGGACGTCATATGTTCAGACCCGTCATATATCAACACCTAAATGACTGAAAATTCTAGCATAGGAAAGAAACGAATGCATGCCACATAATTATGTAATACTTTAAAAAAAAAAAATCTTTGTCTTGCAAAATATAAAACGGCCATTAGATGTAAATTACATATGAGCAGCGTCTATCATGATAATACATGTTATATGCAAAATCATAGAAGCAGACTAGCCGATCTGCGCCTTTGATTTCGATTCATGCATAGTACTATTTATACTATTTAGTTGGGCAAATATTTATCTAATCTAATCAATTTTCAGAGCATCAATTAGTACAAACTTGCTTGGAGTTAATCTTATCAACACTTGTAAAGTGTCTATTACCTTTGGCACCTGCATGATGATTCAATTAACGAAAATTTTTAAAATTAATGGGATTATCTTTAAATACTGTGCCCAGACTGTCTACATGGTTTTAACCCTTCCCCAAACAATCTCTGGTTTTTATGGGTCAGGAATAGAAGCATTTTGAAAACATTGTGGGAAAAGGAGAAAATGCTGGTGACCAGCATTTTCTCTTTTTTCCACAATGTTTCCTACCCTATCATGAAGAAAAATCATCTTTTTAGCAACTGCTAATTTTTCATCCGCAAAATGCTTTCAATTTGGTCTAGTCCAAAATTTGCCGTTAGGGAAAGGGTTAAGAGTATAAAGATGTCGTGTTCTGCTCATTCATTAACCCATCATCACACATTGTGGGAAAAGGATAAAAGGGTAAAATGCTGGTAACCGGCATTTTTTCTTTTTCCACGACGTTTTCTACCCTTCACAAAACAAATTTCGTCGTCTGCAAACGCTTTTCGATTTGGACAAGCCTAAAATATTGATGTTTGGTAATAAGTCAATGGAAATACATTACATTAAAAACTTCTGCTGTATTCATTTTGTTCCTTATATTTTAATTTCCAAACGAGTTAAAAAGAATCAGACTTCAAGCATTTGCAGATGACCCACCTACCCCCACCCCTAGTTTGCTATAGATCTATATTTTCATTTCATAAGACCACATTTTTTTCACTCATGAACAGAATTTCAATTTCCACTTATTGCTTTATTCAGAGATTTGTGTAAATTCATTCTTAAAATTCAGTATTAAAGATGAGAAGATAGTTGTGTACATAAATTCATTGTTTAAATTCAATATTAAAGATAGGAAGATAGTTAAAGTCCCTCTGATCGGAAGATGCCACGCTGCTTATTGTAGTGTCATTGGTTTTCGGGGTTTTTTTTTTGCGATCTATTTTTTCGCCACAATTAATTTTTGGAGAAGTATTACTAAATGATTTGACACCAATTAGTCAGTTTCAATGACAGGTAACTTTAAAAGCTGTCACTCTACACTGGATAAGAGGATTAACACCTTTAATACTTTCACGGTCATAAATGACTTGCTAGCTTCATTATCATCCGTGTGTCCTTCGCAGTTTATACTGATAGTGCTCAGTCCATATTCTGCCGGTTGCGCGCAAGCTTGGTTAAATGAAGCTCTAGACGATTATTTCATGCGTCAGATTGACATTTAGGCAGATATTTTTCATTGTCAAGGACAGGCATTTCAAATTTCCAGTAACTGATGTCAAAACCCAGGCTCAGGGATCAACTTAAAAGCTTGCCGAGCTGTCAAGTTTTGTCAACACATCCATGGACAAAGTTTTCTTTCTCATTTTTGCGGCCAATTTCTGTGTTTGTTGTCCACTATGTTTAATCCACAAAACGGGATTTCTCAATCGACCATCGGAATCGGAAGCAGAAACCAACTGACTTTCGACTATAGTCGATCATCAACCCCCCACTATGTTTTTATCTACCTTCAGTCTGAAAGTTTGCTCCGAAGCTATTTTTGTTATTTGTCTCCTCAAATACATGTAAATATTTAAAAAATAGCTTCGGAGCAAACTTTCAGACTGAAGCTATAGATATATCTATCTTTTTGAAAATATTACGAGTTAACCAAAACAGGTACGAGTTGACCAAAATAGGTACGGAGTTGACTTGGGTAGGTACGAGTTGACCAAAAAACAGGTACGAGTTGACCAAAATAGGTACGAGTTGACTTGGGTAGGTACGAGTTGACCAAAAAACAGGTACGAGTTGACCAAAACAGGTACGAGTTGACTAAGGTACGAGTTGACTTAGGTACGAGTTGACTAGAAACCGGCGTGGCTACCTGGGAAACTTACAACCAATCGAAATACGTCATTCTTTATTACTCGCCCTGTACCTGTTACATAGTGGATGACAATTAGCTAATACCCCTATTCTCGTTCCCCCGTCATGTTGTTTGAAATCTGCAAATTATGCATCAATCAGCAGATTGCAGACAAATTTACGCTGATAATTGGTCAATATAGTTGATTAAAGAAAAAAAATGAACATCTCGTGATGTGATCGAGAGGTAGCGATGGAAATAATTGAAGCCGTGACCTTTCAACCTTCCTAAGATTTTATTTGGTCGATCTTTTAATATTGCCGACAAATGTGGCTCGAAAATCAAATCTCTTTTTCCATTAGATTATCTGAAATCTGTGTTCCAACTCGCGTAAATTTTTGTGTAAATCATTTTATAGACTTGAAATTTGCATAACAAATGTTAATCACACGCGAGACCTCACGTAAGGAAAAACATGGACAAAAAAGGCCATTATCTGTTTATCGTGAGTAAAATAACAGGTTTTGATGCTACATGTAGTTCTAATCCTTATTGAGAAATCTATGTCGAATCATGCGAACATACCTATCCAGAAATTAACACGCATGAAAAATTGTTCGGTGAAAAAAAAAACACGGAAACCCATGACACAACAAAATGTCTCCTTGACATTGTCCGATCAGAGTCCTCTTAGACTGTCTTTCCAGCTTTTTAATGAGTAGTAAATGTAGATCTAGTTAGAATTCATATTAATTTAGGCCTACATAATTATGAAATTTCAATACAATCTAGAAGTGTTAAATTTGCGGTATTTTGTTTTTCAGGTATGCTGAAAAAAGAACAAACACAATTTTCGCATTTTTTAATTTCTTTTATTGAAAATTGAAATATCATATGATATATCGAATATCGATCATTTTGTATCGATACAAATATCGTATCGATCAAACTGACCGATACGGAGCCCTAGGTAAGGAGCTAAATTACTGCCTAGCTATAGGCAGTAAGAGGTTAGCATGCTGACTCGTTATAGGTAGTAAGGAATTGGCATGTAGATCTATAGGTGGTAATATTCGATGGGTCAAATGATGAGAAACATTCTGTGAAAATTCATTTCAATTCTGTCAAGAAATATGGGACGAGTTGCATTCACAAGAAATAAAATGAAATAAAACATGAAGCCCCCTTTTTTCATGACGCAGTTACAAATCGCAAAATGTTGACAATTTGCAATAGGTCACACGACAAGAAATATTCTGTCAAAATTATATTCAATTCCGTCAAGAAATGTGGAAGGAGTTGCCTTCACAAGAAATGGAATGAAATATAACATGAAACCCCTTTTTCCCATGACACCTTATTACAAAAACAAGGGCAAATAACTGTGGTGTTGCACAGTCAATGTAGGTGAAACTTTTTTTTTCCTGCATTAAAAACTTTGCATAGTTTTGAAGGGAAGACTTCAAACATCAAAAGTGTACTTAAGTGAAACTTAAAATCGCTCTCAGTCGGCCATTTTGCATTGAATGAAAAAAACAATAAAGTGTCTCAGGAGAATGGGTCACTGTACATGTGTATAAAGTTTCACGAAATTCAGTCCAATGGTATTGGAGATATTTGCCGGGATGGACGCACGGACGGACGGACAACGCTAAAACTACATCCCTCCTATATAATTACTATATACTAGTTTGCTTTTAAATGCACAACCTGTTAGAAAAAGAAAGCCAATGAAGCATAAAGAAAGAACTACGACTGTTCTGACTTTTGGGAATACATGTAGATCTAGTCAAAGTCAAGTTAATTTGGGTGTCCTTTCATTTTGACATTGAATAGCAAGAACGCAACAGATACAGTTTGTCATCATTTTAGTATTTTTGTGAAGATTAATCATTGGGTTACTGATAAATGACCTTACTATTAGCAGACAACAAAAATGTTGGTGCCTACAGCCTATTGAATTGTTCTTACAGCCCTGGGATTTCCCAAACAACAAATTTTGGACTCTTCCAAACCGAAAGAGTTTGCAGACGACAATTTTAGATTTGGAGAAAATGGTAGAAATTTCTTCAAGAGGGTAGAAAACACTGTGGGAAAAGGAGAAATTGCTCATTACAAGCAATTTCTCCTTTTCCCACAGCGTTTTCAAAAGACTTTTACTGCAGACAAATAAAAACCAGGGCTTGTTTTGGAAAGGGCTAAATTGCTCCGGTTTGATCTGAATTCTTCAAGTATCATGAAAAGACAGGTTTGCTGCAGGGTACCTTCAGTCTGAAGGTGTCTGCTCCGATGCTATTTTTGTGACTGGTCTTCGTTAGCGAAGACCAGTCACAAAAATAGCATCGGAGCAGACACCTTCAGACTGAAGGTAGCTGCAGGGCAGTGAAGACACTATCACAAAAAACAACATCGGTCTTATACTCTGCATTGGGGATAGGGGTATAAAATTGATCTTTAGGCTTAGCTCATTCCATAATGTAAATAACCTCTTTTAAGTTTTATGTTACATTGTAAGTTATAATACATTGATTATAACAAACGTATTCTCAGTTTTTCCCAAACATGTGATTGTCTTCAACTCTGATTTAATACTTAGCAAAATTGTAATCACAACGCACAGATCTATTAGATTCAGGTCAATGCAACCTCCGTTATGAAAACGTGTGCATGTTTCTATTTTTAATCAATAAATTGGGACTGATCTGCCAATGAAAGGCAGTGCAATAAAGGTTAAAAAAAAGAAACCTTTTAGTTTTTATAAAATCAAAGTCCTAAATTGTAAAATATATCTATCTTAAGTCCTAGCATTTAGTGTTGAAATATATTTGAAACTTACCAGGCTGTACATTTTATACAAGGCTATTTAGAGCCAGAGGTAATCGGTCTGCTGTGTATATCCCAAACTGTTGTAAGTGTCACAGTTTTTCACCTCTGTAAAACTCATGTGATATGCCGGCGGCACTCGTCATAACTCGGCCGATTCCGTATCTACATATAACATTATGTCACCTATCGTCCGAGGTATGCCGAATGAACTCGGTAGATTCAAACCTATACCCGAGATTTACCGAATGATTTTACTCATGTAAACATGGTGGAAAGTGGGGTCGGTCTATTCACCCCAAGACACACCATGACACCCCACGATACACCATGACACCCCAAGACACCCCACGACACCAAACTTTCGATATGTAATGTCATTAAGAATGTCTAAAACATATTTATATGTAAAACTTACCATTGCGTTACCTATTTTTCCATATTTTCGAGATTACGAGACCTTTTACTAAGAGTAACAAACAAATCTACTCAGGGATCGTATACACTGTATATATACGATCCCTGTTCTACATTGCCAGGTCTGGTCCCAGTGAAAATTTACTTTACTAAAATTTCATAGACTTATATTCAAGCTTAAAGGTGGGTATCTAGAATTTTCACACCCAACCAAATTAATATATATATATATATCACTGAAATTTATATGACAAAACAATACAAATCATCAATTATTAGAATCATAAAATTACCCCCCCCCCCCATTTTTTTATGGTATTCCCTTAAAAGGCTACGTAGCCTCTTAAGCTATTTTTAGATTTCCCGCCAAAAATAAACAAAGCATTGTGGGAATGTTAAGTGACTGGCACGTGACTAATGAGGCTGAAATTCCATAACATAACAAACATGTAATTATTTTCCATAATGTCTTCTTCGGACGCTATATTTAAAGCTTCATCTGAAATATTTCCGGTGTGTAAATGAGCGAGTTGCTCATGTAGAAATAGACTGTGTTTCCCGTCAGTGTTGACCTGGGCTGTAGTAAATCTCTAATTTCTCTTGTTGTAGTATGGTTTTCGACTACTGTGGTTTTATGAATGAAAATTATAAGGCTTTCGGAGTATAAGGATGATTTTTTGAGTCGCCTGTTTGCGTAGCAATCAGGCTCTCATTGTTATCGTCTTGATCTATGGGGTGACGTAAGCATACCTCCGGCCTTGTACTGCTTCCTGTCCCAAGTTCCGGTTTACGAGATAAAACAGTTTTCTATTAATTCGTTGAACAACCCAGTTTTTTTCTGTTGTAAAGAATTTACAATTGTGCTTTTGTGATAATGAATATATCTATAAAGACTGAGCTGTTTAACGGTTCAAACCTTTGAAACAATCACTTCGTCTACAATGGTACACATTAGCCTGATGTCTGTGTAAGACATCATCTCTAAAAATAGCGCATTACGTATATGTAAAAATAGCTGCCGTGAACTAAACAAATCTGCGGACACGCTGAGAAATCTTCAACTACAAGCATCTTTTCTGCTTCTATTTGAGGACAGTTCTCAGTGAAAATTGTTTGATAATTACCTATTAGAAGTACACTCTAACTACAATCTTACAATCCTAACTGCAAGCCTTATTTCAATTCAGCGCTCAACCTATGATTGGACAGAGAAAGGCGATGCCGAGTTAACATGTCAACAGTAGGCTAATTTTTTTTAACAAATTTATAACGACTTGGAATGGTTGCATTGCCTTCTTAGACATTCTTACACGTTGCTTCTTCCCAGCTTTTTAATCTAGACTTTAGATACTTTGCACACCCATATTCTAGGTGCACCAGAGATCGTACATAGCGTATGCAATGTACACGGTTCTAGGCTGTACCAAGTTATCGCTTTGCAGGTGTTTTCTGGAATGTAGCTTTGCGACAAATATAGATCTTGTAATCACGTGACGTATAAACGTCATTTGCACCACGGAAATCTTTATTGGAGAGGTCATCAGACCTCTCCAACAGTGTTGAGTTTAAAAGGCAGACTGCCTCAGAAACTGCTGTCTAAATCCAATCTTTGTAGGGGAATTGTTCCGATACACAGCCTGTTTCGTCATGATTTTATAAAGAAATCGAAGTCTAAAAACTGAAATAGGAAATAGACGTGGTTTGTTTCTATATCGCGAATTTCAACAAAATTGTAAGGATTTATTTGCATATTCCCTTTCCAACAATTTTAATTTTGTATTACAATCTTAAATCTAAACAAAAAGAAGAAAAAGAAAAAAGAATTTCGTTAAAAATAGAAACGAACACAGCGGAAAAAATCACGTGACCTTAAAACGCGGAAAGAAGGTCATGTGACTTGACTTACATAAATTACAAGGACGGATGATACGGAATCCAGTTTTTGCCATCCATTTTGATGAATGTGTATTTACAACTGAACAGATTTCAACTACCCGTTTATTGTCTTGCTTGTTTCTTTACATGTACCTAGATATATTTAACCTAAAAGCATAAAAAGTATTAGAAAATAATGATGTCGACCTCTCCTGGCTTCTTTTTTAAAGAAGCCACTTGTGAATTTACATATTTATGAATCAGTCGCTGAACCGGCCTTTACTTTCAGCGTGCACCGACCTATGTAGAGAGAGTGCTTTGAAGTTTACTGTATTTAATTGGTTTTCGTTCTTAAAGACGGCCAAATTTGTTAAGTCTGCTGTTTTTTTTTTTCAATGAGCGATTAACGTAGATCTAGTATTTATTAAACAATTTATTAGTGCGGTTGTTAGAACGCAAAGGTGCTTTTGTAACTGCCAAAATCTGAATTTACACTACGCAGTTCTAACAACCAGCAATCTGAGAAATTGACTTTTTACTCCGCTATATAGCGGAGAATTATATTATTATATAATTCAAATATAATAGAACAGATCAGTGTTTACCTGCTCGAACAACAAGTTCTGTATTGGAGTGTTTGTAATCTTGTGAAGGGTTTTTGTAAAGGGTAATAAAGCGAACCGCAAACATTTAATTTATACCAAAGCAATATACATGTAGACAATTTTCGATTGGTGTAGAAGCACTATAATCCCTGGGACGTTATAAAACGCAGACAAATATTAAAGGCTGATGATCATGCTGTTGGGTTATAGATTTTATTTAGTTGTAGCAGCCACATTCATAGAGTCCATTGCTGGTCAAAACCTCAACCTGGACAACAACAAAAACAAATTATTTCCAAAGGACAGGTAGATCACTGATTCAAATATTTGTTTGTGCTCCAAAGGCTACAGTTCAGTCCAATGATCATGAAATTGCCCGGCTGTTTGTCTCAATAATTTCTTTGACAAAACTGAATATAGGTCACCTGGGGTTAAAAGAAAAAGCCTTAAGGTTGTCATTAGGCCAAATCAGACGAAACCGTAATAGAGCTGTAGAATCCATTTATGTTCAGTGTAATACTTATGAAACTTTGTCAGACTGCTAAGATTAGATATGAGCGAGTTGCAAAAAGGCATTTTTTGTCTAAAAGTATGTCACTAGATCCTATACCAGAAGATAATCTGGTCTTTATTTGTAAAGGGTTGTTGTCTGTGAATAAAAAACGTTGAACTCATTAAAGTTGGTCCTGGTGCCTAAATTTTAATTTCCACCACATTTTTTTAAATGTTAATTTTAATACGGATATTTTGAATTTTAGGATGACAACTCAGAAATATGCTTGCATATAATACTGTCTTGTGCTTAAGTTATTTTGTATCTTGAATGCTTTTAATAGATTTCAACAAAAAAGGGTGAAAACTTCTAACCCATTACCCTACAGGCGACTCTCAGGACTATCAGTCCTTTGATTTGTATTACTGTATAATTCTTGTTCCAAAATCTGGAAGACCACCTTTAAATTGGGTTCATTAATGGAAGAAACATTTCACTAAAATTTGACAGACTTAAGTAACGTCCTATAAATCTCTAGCTGACCGTCAAACACATTTCAGACTCAAAAGTTTTCAGGAAAATATAGGCCTTAATGGACTTTTGTTCTGAACTTAGTCTCCGAGGCTTTAGTCCATTTTGCGCAGGGTCTTAAATTCTGTGTCAACTAAGGATTTGAGAATATTACATAACGAGCACCATTGAGTAACAGGCGAAGCTATATCTTATGCAAGCTACCCTATACCAGAAATAGTCAAATCACTTGAAGAAGACAGTCTTTCCTTAATAAAATTGTTCCCTATTAATCAAATGAAAGCAAGTCCTGAGTATCTGCATGGCTTAATTATATACAAAGACTCGTACTATAATGCATAAGAATTTAAATTTTAAGCGGAAACAATTCGGTTACTTGGCGCATTCGCAGGTTCTGCTGTAGAAATTTTTGGGAATATGGGGTTTTTCTAAATGTAAAGAAAAAGTACGAATCCATAATAAATTTTGCTAGAGTTTATGAGGTGTAAAAATGCTACAAGAGTGTTGTTTATGGAGAACTTTGGCGTTATAAGTGGGCATTCACGAATGATTAAGTTCTGGATTCAGATTTTACTATTAAAAACTATTCTGATCAAAACATTGTATGCTACCCAAGTAGCAAAAAAACAGCAAAAACTGGTGTAATATGATCAAACATCTACTAATTGAAAATGGTTTTCGAAATGGATGTTTGAAAAAAACAATCATCTAATTTTTAAACAAAGACTTATTGACATTTTTAAACAGATTGGTTCAAAAGTGTATCCCAGTCAACCAGTCTTACTACATATATAATCTTGAGATCTGAACGTTCCATAGAAAAAATATTGAAGAATTCTGGCTATTCAATGCAGATTTTATATTTCAAAAATGAAATTACCATCCCATTCTTTAAAGATGGGTATCTAGAATTTTCACATCCCACTAAATTTAAAAAAATATATATCACTGAAATTTATATGAAAAAATAGTACAAATAATCAATAATTAAGAATCACAAAATTACAAAAAAAAAATTTTTTTTTGATGGTATTTCCTTAAGGTAAGACCTGTGTAATGCACTTCCGGTGAACATTGGGCAAAAATTCAAATTGGTTGATAAATAAAGATAAATAAGGATTTAAGCAGAAATAATATTTTTGCACATTTCTAATGGATCAGAAATTCCGTTTATGTCTATCTTGAAACTATTTTTTGATACTTTTGTTTGTTTTCTAAAAAGGGAGGTAATTATTATCTCTTTTTGAATTGAGAATATAGTGTTTTTAAATTTATAAATGATAATTCAAAGAAGGGAAAAATGGAAAAAATGAAAAGGTGAAAGTAGTTCAATATTATAATACTCATTTTTAATTATAGGTAAATTTGCCGGATGATATTTTAGTGGAAATAGCTGTTTTCCATTACACAGGTCTTACCTTAAAAGGCTACGTAGCCTCTTAAGCTATTTTTAGATTTCCCGCCAAAAATAAAAAATACTCATTGTGGGAATGTTAAGTGACTGGCACGTGACTAATGACTCTGAAATTCCATAACAAAACTGAACGCTCTCATATTAGGACAGGTTTCAGTATGGTACGAACAACTTAACTTGGCAATGTATGTGTTGGTTACACCTTGTTAAACGTCTCGCAAAAGTTGGAATAGATTAGGAAAAAAGGTAATACATTAGTAAATATTACATATAAACATGTGTAAGACCTTTTTATGAGGTAAATTACATCTATATTTCGGAGTCGTGGTGTGTCTTGGTGAAATGGTGTGTCGTAGTGTGTCATAGTGTGTCGTGGGGTGAAATGAGGAAAAATAAGGAATACATTAGTAAATATTGCATATAAACATGTGGAAGACCTTTTATTAAATAAATTACATGAAAACTGTGGTGTCGTAGTGTGTCGTGCGGTGTCTTGGGGTGTCGTCGTGTGTAGTGGTGTGTCGTGGGGTGTCTCGGGGTGAATAGACTCACCGGTGGAAAAGTGTATGACTGTGACTTTCACGATACACCGGTTAGCCCATTATTGATGACGTACTTCACAAACAGATGCAGTTAGATGCAGTTAGATTAACATGTTTCCAATGAGAAGTTGACAGGTTGAAGCTTCTCAGTGATATTTGGCGAGGTTTCAAGTTAGATTCTGTCCTAAACTAAACTAGATCCTTTTTGGCTGAATAGGCCTTAGCATAATGCTGTGTCAGGGAGGGGGGTCAGATTACCTTCAGTCTGAAGGTCTGCTCCGAGTCCGATGCTATTTTTGTGCTTGGTCTTCCGCAGACACCTTCACATCAGCCGTCATTAAATACGTCTGGAATAAATACGATTATACGCGCATCTTTTCAAACGGCTCTATGGGACAAAATTTCCAATGACGGATAATAAAACGGGCATGGATTATTAGATTATAAAGATTAATTTTTAACATCACACAAACTGTGCTGCAAAATACCAATTAAATCAATGGAAATTAACCCTCTCTCCAATGTAAATAAATCCAGTGTAATTTGTAAACAACTAATATGGTGACTTCCGTTAAACAGGCATGCGCACTCAACGGAATTTTAATTTTGTTCAATGTGGTTCTCTAACCCAAATAACCATTTTTGCACAAGGTGCCTTTGTTAACAGCAAAATTTTCAACTAAATTGTCCTACAGCATGTCAGAGATACTACAATTTCTGCCGAGACATGCACATTCATGATATCACCATGTTTTGATTCTGGTGAAGTAGGTCTACAGTTATTTATATTGAAAAGTACAGATTTGTGTGAAAGTAAGATTTAGTCTAGATATTAACAAACATCAGTTTTTTTAGGGATGACAATGGTTAATTATCCCTCGCAAAAGGCGGAGGGATATAGGTTTAGCGTTGTCCGTTCATGTGTCCGTCCCGGCAAATATCTCCAATACCATTGGACGGAATTTTGTGAAACTTTATACATGTGTACAATAACCCACTCTGCCGAGACACTTTTTTTTTTTTTTTTGACTAGATGCAAAATGGCCGACTTGGAGCGATTTTAAGTGATACTTAAGTTACACTTAAGTATACTTTTGATGATTGGAGTCTTGTCTTCAAAACTGTACTAAGTTTTTACATTGAACTTGTCACATCTATCCACCACTATTAGGAAATGAAGGAAAAGAAGTATCACCTAGATTGACTGTGCAACACCACAGTTATATACCCTTGATTTTGTCATAATGTGTCATGGAAAAAGGGGGCTTCATGTTATATTTCATTCCATTTCTTTTGAATGCAACTCCTTCCACATTTCGTGACGGAATTGCATAGAATTTTCACAATGTTTCTCATCATGTGACCTATTGCATATTGTCAAGGTTTTGCAGTTTGTAGCTGTGTCATGAAAAAAGGAGGGAGGCTTCATGTTTTATTTCATTTTATTTCTTGTTAACACAACTCCTCCCATATTTCTTAACAGAATAGAAAAGAATTTTCACAGAATGTTTCTCGTCATGTGCTTATCGCATACTCTGAAGGTTTTGCGATTTGTAGCTGCATCATGAAAAAAAGGGGCTTCATGTTTTATTTCATTCTATTTCTTGTGAAGGCAACCCTGCCCGCCCGGGTGGCTCAGTGGTGAGTGTGTCGGACTCATGACCTGGTGGTTGTGAGTTCGATACCCAGTTTAGGCGAACTTTCTTTCCGGCGTATTTTCGCCTCTCACATCTGCTGAAGCATGTGAGAAAAGTAGTCGGTGGCTTTGGAAAGAAAGTAATGTTAGTACCAGTATGAGAAAGCCAGGAAACACATGTGCGTCACCGACCGCCATGATATGACCTTAGCTGTTAAAGTGGCATTAAACCCCAATGCAACCAACCGAAGGCAACCCTCCCACATTTCTTTGCAGATTTGGATGGAATTTTCACATAATCATGTGACCTAACACAACGCCTCCCACATTTCTTTGCAGATTTGGATGGAATTTTCTCAGAATCATGTGACTTTACCACATATTGTCAAACTTTTGGGATTTGTAGCTGCATCAAAGAATAAGGGGGCTTCATGTTATATTTCATTTTTCACCAGTATCTCTTTAATTACTAGACATATCTCAACAGATTTGTATGAGATTTTCACAGATCATGTGACCTAGTGCATGTTGTCAGGGTTTTGCAATTTATCACTGTATCATGGAAAAAGGGGGCTGCATGTCAAATTTAATTTTTTATCGATGCGTCTCCAACTTTTGCACATTATACTGTCATACATGTAGTTTCATGAAACTTCATATTTTTATTGGTTGATCAAAGCCAGTGACCAATGAGTACATTGTGCATCGGTTTCTCCATCCATCAGTCTGTTCGTAAACCTTTTAGATCACACATAATACCATATATCCATTCAGCTACCAAGGCAGGTGCTGGAAATTTCAACACCTTACTCTCTAGCTAGCTGCTTGAAATGGCAGCAATGTGGCAGCGTATATTTTGAGAGGGATATCTTCTAAAGTCCATGACAAAAATTTAAGAATCTTCATGTATGTCTTCCACTGGATAGTCCATGGATACATTTTTTATTCATATATACATAATGACTTGTCATGGAAAAAGGGGGTTTTATTTATATTTTTTCTTTACAGTATTTGTTTTCATGTCATGAAATGCAAAGTTCTGCAAAAAGGGTACTTAATGTATAATCCTGTTATGGACCTCTTATATATTTTTTTAGCTCACCTGAGCACAACGTGCTCAGGGGGAGCTATTGTGACCGGTCATCGTCCGGCGTCCGTCCGTCCGTCTGTCCGTCCGTCCATCTGTCCGTCCGTTAACAATTTCTTTAAAAATCTTCTCCTCCAAAACCAGAAGGCCAATCTTTATAAAACTTGGCAGGAATGTTCCTTGGGTGAAGCTCTACAAAAATTGTTAAAAGAATTTAATTCCAGCAAAAACTCTGGTTGCCATGGCAACAAAATGGCTGAAAATGGAAAAAATCTTTAAAAATCTTCTTGTGACAAACCATAAGGCCGGGAACATTCATATTTTGTATGAAGCATCATTGGGTGACCCTTTACCAAAATTGTTAAAATTATTCCCCTGGGGTCATATTTGGGCTTTGCCCGGGCACACGCTATTTTACATAGAAACAAAGAAGGAAAGCTTTAAAAAATCTTCTTCTGACAAACCATAATGGCTAGAGCATTCATATTTGGTATGTAGCATTATCTGATGATCCTCTACCAAAATTGTTAAAATTATTCCTCTGCTGTCATATTTGGGCTCTGCCCGGGCGCACCCTATTTTAAAATCTTTAAAAATCTTCTTGTGACAAAACATAAGGTTGGGAGCATTCATATTTTGTTTGAAACATCATTGGGTGACCCCTTGCCAAAATTGTTAAAATCATTCCCATGGGGTCATATTTGGGCTTTGCCCGGGCGCACTCTATTTTACATAGAAATTTAGAAGGAAATCTTTATAACTTCTTCTGGTGACAAATCATAATGGCTAGAACATTCCTATTTAGTGTGTAGCATTAACTGATGATCTTCTACCAAAATTGTTGAAATTATCCTTCTGCGGTCATATTTGGGCTCTGCCCGGGCGCACCCTATTTTACAATCTTTAGAAATCTTCTTGTGACAAACCATGAGGCGGAGGGCATTCGTATTTTGTTTGAAGCATCATTGGGTGACCCCTTACCAAAATTGTTAAAATTATTCCCCTTGGGTCATATTTGGGCTTTGCCCAGGGACACCCTATTTTACATAGAAACAAAGAAGGAAACTTTTAATAAATCCTTTTCAGACAAACTGTAATGGCTAGAGCATTCATATTTGCTATGTAGCAAAATCTGATAATCTTCTGCCAAAATTGCTAGAATTATCCCTCTGCGGTCATATTTGGGCTCTGCCCGGGCGCACCCTATTTTACGTAGAAACAAAGAAGGAAATCTTTTAAAAATCTACTTGTGACAAACCATAAAGGCTAGAGCATTCATATTTTGCATGTAGCATCATCTAGTGACCCTTTATAAAAGTAATTAAAATTATCCCCTTGGGGTCATATTTTGGCTCTGTGCCCTGGTGCACACTATTTCACATAGAATCATAGAAGGAAATCTTTTAAAATCAATTCCATCTAAAAAGGAGAAATTGTTTGTAACAAGCAATTTCTCCTTTTTCACAATCTTTTCTACCATATAGATCACTTATTTTTCATTTTAGATACATTTTAAAATGTCATCTGCATTTTGTTTCAATTTGGAACGGTCTAAAATTTTGTCGTCTGGTAATGGCTAAACTACAAGTCAAAAAGGGAACAAGACACTGTGAAGAGAAAAATTGATGATAAGCAGCAGCTTTTAGCTCCACTGGCCTAAGACAAAGAAGAAAATTTGTAAACATATTTTTGTGACAAACCCCAGGGTATGCCTTATTTGAAAAGAATTAATAGCCTGCCCTTGATAAACTATATAAGTTACAAATATACTCAGGTGAGCGATATAGGACCATCATGGTCCTCTTGTTATGTAGTCAAATGCTGTGCCATGGAACAAGGGAGCTTAATGTAAAATTTCATCATGGACCAATAACAAAAAGGCCTCATGTACATGCAAAACACAATACTTCTAATATGTTTGTATCAAAAAGGTCTTTTTTGGGATATCATTTCAATGAAATTGCTTGTTAAAACTTGTTTCTTCTACTTTCCCAAATGACAAACTTTTGGACAAGACCAAATTGAAAGCATTTGCAGATGACAATTCAACTCATGCTGAAAAGATGATTTCTGTCTATGATAGGGTAGAAAACATTGTGGGAAAAGGAGAAAATGCTGGTTACCAGCATTTTCTCCTTTCCCCACAATGTTTTCAAAAGGCTACTTTTCCAGACCTGTAAAAACCAGGGATTGTTTGGGAAAAGGTTAAACTGTTTTAAAGATAATGTATTTTGCTATACACGCATATAACTTTAAATTCCTGTGGCAAAAGATTTGACCCAGACATGGTCAAAGAAATTTACAAAGAATCATATTAAAAAGATATTGTTGACATTATTTTATGGTAGCTTTTGCCTTTGTGTGAGTTAACTTGTCATACAAATTAATATACATCAGCTGTATACAGTTGCACTAGTTTACAGTTCGTTTTTGTTTTTTTAATTTAGATTTGATCTTGAAAGAAGAAAAAATGGGACGAAAGAGTAAAAGTAAGAAGAACAGCCAACCAAATGGGGCTTCAACATCAAGGGATGGAAACAAACAGCTGTCAAACAGTGTGAAGAAAGAGATTATGGATAATGTTAAAACTCTTCTTGATAGTAAGATTTCAAACAAGTTACCTGTCTAAACTCAAGTTGTAGGATACTTACCTCTCCTGCAGAATACGTCACTTTGACCAAAATCTTTTCAAAACTTTGTTGTGGTATTTTTTCATTTCCACTTTGAGTAGATTATATTACCCATCCTGCAGATGGACACCAAAGTCCTTTTTGTGTAGATTAAGGTCAGACTGCAACATGCATTAAATATCAATACAAGAACATCTCTTTATTTATAGCTGATCTGTAATTTTAGCTTATCTGAGCACAACATGCTCAAGGGGAGCCTTTTGGATCACCCTGTGTACGTACTGTCAACAAGTCTTTGACCATCATAATCTCTTAACTCTTTACCAAACGACAAAAATTTTAGACTGGGCCAAATTCAAAGAACTTGCAGACGACAAAATAAACATAGCTCAAAATTTTAAATTTGTTTCCAGCAGGGTAGAAAACATTGTGGGAAAAGGAGAAAATGCTGGTTACCAGCATTTTCTCCTTTTCCCACAATGTTTTCAAAAGGTGTCTATCTCTGGGTCGTAAAAACCGGGGATTGTTTGGTAAAGGGTTAAAGAACAGGGCCAGTTTGGACCAAAGTTGGCAGAAATGTTTCTTGATAGGTCCTCTTTAAAAATTGTTGACAGAATTTGACTGGCAATAAACTCAAATTTTCAAAAGAAATTCTTAAAAAGAGCTTCCTCTCTGAAACCCCTGGTCAGATTTTGAAATAATTTCACAGAGATGTTTCTTGGATGACCAGTTTTTCAAAAATTGTTTGCAAAATTTTGATCTGTCGAAAAACATGGTCGTAGTGGGGAGAGGGCTCCTTGCTTTCATGTGGTATCAGCAAACAAACTGAGATAGAGGCTTTTTGAAGACATTTTAGGAAAGTGAGAAAATGCTGGTAACCAGCCTTTTCTACTTTTCACACTGTGTTTTCTACCCTTCCCAAAACAAATCTCAATTTTTAAGTCATATTAATTTTTTTTGTCTGCAAATGCTTCCAATTTGGACCAGTCTAAAATTGTATCATTTGGTAAAGAGTTAAATTTGCTCCCAACTATTTTGTGAGGGACCAATTTTGTCTGTCATAGTGCAGTTGCTGTAACTCTATACTGAAGGCAAAACTTATACTGAAGGCAAAACTTTGTACTCTACTAATTTGAAAGCATTACCGATCAAAAATAAAAAGTAGCTCAAATGATAATTTCCTTTTTTGATAGGAAACTGTCCTAGTAAACATTGAGGGACCAGGAGAAATACTCCTTTCTAGCATTTTCTTCTTTTCCAACAAACTTTTCATAAGCCTTCTTTCTTAGAGCCAGTAAAAGTCAGGATTGTATCGTAAAGGATTAACTCTTTACCACACAATCCCCACTTTTAATGGCCCTGAGAAAGAAGCCTTTAGAAAACATTGTGGGAAAAGCAGAAAATGCTGATAACAAGCATTTGCTGCTTTTCCCACAATGTTTTCCACCCTTCACAAAACAAACTTCAAATTTTCAGTCACTTTTAAGTTTTATTTTGTTGTCTGCAGATGCTTTCGATTTGGACAAGCCTAAAATATTGTCTTATGGTAAAGACTTAACAGAGTCTGATGTGTTTTTTTTCTTACAGAATGTTCACAGCCAGCTGTGACAGGTCCCAAGGAGTTTGAAGAGTATCTGGAACTAAGGGAACTTGTTGAGAAAATTGTAACTCTGCAGAAAGGTAAGTAGTATTAAGCCATTGCCACATAATCCCGACTTTAAATGACCCTAACAAAAAAAGCGTTTTGAAACCATTGTAGTAACCAGCATTTTCTCATTTTCCCACAATGTTTTCTACCCTTCCCAAAATCAAATTTCAATTTTTGATTCATATTTATTTTTTTGTCTGCAAATGCTTTCAATTTGGACTTGTCCAAAATTTTGTCGGTTGGTAGAGTTAACCCTTTACCACACGACAAAAATGTAGAACCATCATAGTAGACAGCATTCCCAGACAACAAAAAAAATGTCACCAAAAAAATTAATTGTTTTTTGAAAGGTAGAAAACATTCTGGGAAATGCAGAATATGCTGGTTACCGGCATTTTCTCCTTTTTCAACAATGTTATCGAATGGCTTCTTTCTCAGGGTAGTTAAAAGTTGGGATTGTGTGGTAAACTGATAAATCTATACAACACAGCAAAATTTTTTACTTTTACAAATTTAGAGCATAGCAAATGACAAAATCAGTGCTGCTCAAATGATTTGATGTTATCAATGAAAAAGTAGAAGACATTGTGAAAAAAGGGAACAAAATGTTTGGTACCAGCGGTTTTCCTTTTTCCACTATTATCTCAAAAGCCTTCTGTGTCGGGGATGCTTATACTCTAGGATTATGTGGTAAAAGGTTAATTTAAAAATCAAAGACAGTTTTTATCTACCACACGAAGACAACATAGATACTCTTGAAAGACACCTTAACCCTTTACTCCATAGATACTCATTTCTACGCATTGCTTGTAGGAGCCTTTGGAAAACATTGTGGCAAAAGGTGAAATTGCTCGTGACGAGCAATTTCAACTTTTGACACAATGTTTTCTATGCTATCAAAAGGTGTCATATACACATAAGAAACTGCTTCATCCTTGCTGTTATTTAGAGTCAGTTAGAGATACCATAGAAACGCCTTATAGGGTAAAGAGTTAAGTGATCAATTTTTTTTTTTAATTTTTAGCTCTACTGGCTTTCAGCCAGCAGAGCTTATGTCATGGCGTGGTTTCCGTCGTCCGTCCGTCCGTCCGTCTGTCCGTCCGTTAGTCTTTTTCTTGTTTACGCGATAAAGTCTGCATTTCTTGCCCGATTTTCGTGAAACTTGCACAGTTTGTTTGTATCATCAATAGCTTTAACCCTATTGATTTTGAGAAAAATCCAACAAACGGTATGGGAAAAGAAGCCATTTTAAGTTGAAAATTTCACATTCTTGTTTACGCGATAAAGTCTGCACTTGTTACCCGATTTTTGTGAAACTTGCACAGTTTCTTTACCTCATCAATAGCTTCAACCCTATTGATTTTGAAAAAAATCCAACAAACAGTATGGGAAAAGTAGCCATTTCAAGTTGAACATTTCCAATTCTTGTTTACACAATAAAGACTGCATTTGTTGCCTGATTTTCATGAAAATCACACAGTTTGTTTATCTTATCAGTAGCTTCAAGCCTATTGATTTTGAGGAAAATCCAACAAACAGCGTGGAAAAAGTAGCCATTTCAACTTGAAAATTTTAAGTTCTTGTTTACACGATAAAGTCTGCATTTGTTGCCTGATTTTCGTGAAACTCGCACAGTTTGTTTATCTCATCAATAGCTTCAATCCTATTGATTTTGAAAAAAATCCAACAAACAGTATGGGAAAAGTAGCCATATCAAGTTGAAAATTTCCAAATCATTGTTTAAGCAATAAAGTCTGCATTTGTTGCCTGATTTTCATGAAAATCACACAGTTTGTTTATCTTATCAGTAGCTTCAAGCCTATTGATTTAGAGAAAAATGCAACAAACAGTGTGGAAAAAGTAGCCATTTCAAGTTGTAAACTTTGAGTTCTTGTTTACGGGATAAAATGTGCATTTGTAATTAGATTTTTGTGAAACTTGCACAATTTGTTTATCTCACTTACAGCTTCAACCCTATCTATTTTGAAATAAATCCAACAAACAATATGGGAAAAGAAACCATTTCAAGTTGAAAATTACCAATTCTTGTTTTTGTGACAAAGTATGCATTTCTTGTCAGATTTTCATGAAAAAGCAAAATCGAATTCTCTGCCAGTAGAGCATATTCAGGCCCTTCAGGGCCTTCTAGTTAATTTTATCACTTAAATCTTACGCTAAATTTAAAAAATAACTGCCTGAAACTATTTTATAGTGTGTCTGTGATGGTTTGAAAACTTTGATGGAAAAAGGCTTTTGAAAACATTGTGGGAAAAGGAGAAAATACTGGAAAGCAGCATTATTTCCTTTTCTCACAATTTTCAAGACAGAAATTATCTTTAATGCTGCACTGAATTTGATGTCTGCAATTGCTTTTGTAAAGAAAAAAATGCTGTAAAAAGGATATGAGTTAGAAGTTAATATGTCCATTCCAGCCAGTGCTGTAGAGGGCATTATACCAGTGACATACAGGGCTAATGATTGTGTGGTTGAATCCAAGCTTGACCAAACTCTTCAAGAACTAATGATAATCAGTGGGACGAGACTAATTTCTTCTGATCACTGGAAATTGTTTTAATAATGTTTGTTTGGGAAAGCAGCCAGTGGCTTGGAAAGTATGCTGTGCAAAGCACTGGCAAAGATATGACAGGAGCGTGTGGATGGGACAGGTTTACTGGCTACTGTGATGTGACTGAAATAACTCTTTACCACGCGACAAATTTGTAATTGTAAATTTGTCCATTAAAGCAAAAAGTGTCAACCCTGATCAGACTGCGCGATTTGCGCAGTCTGACCAGGGTTGACATTTTTCGCAGTTCCCAGAAGATCCCTTTTTGTGTGATGGGTCACATATGTTTACTGGGAGGCATGTGCTAAATCAGAGGGTCAGAGGGTAAACTCTATTATTTGAACACTTTCAGATATTTCAATTGTACATGAGAACAGAGAGGGGAAGCTGTCTAAGTTTGTAGACTGGCTGAAAAGTAACAAGGTGGATACGAGTTGTGTTGAGATAGAGAAGTTTAAAGGTTTTGGTCATGGCCTTAAAGCAACAAAAGATCTGAAGGTATATTTTATACTTGAGCTATACTCTGACAAAAGGGGGTTAAATGCATCTTTGTGATGCTTCATACCAAGCTAGTTGTCAAAGAAGTGTGGATCAATAAAATCCATCATAGTTGTCTAAAACCTAGCCATATTCTAAAGTAGAATAGTCCTTAGACATGCAAAAAAGCAAAAGGTTTTGACTCGGGGTAGCCTCGTGGACAGCACATGCCGATCTGGATCAATACTTTTTGCAGGTGCATTAACCCATTACCACACAATCCCTTCTTTTGACAACCCTAAGAAAGAAGCCTTTAGAAAACATTGTGGGAAAAGGAAAAAATGCTGGTAAGCAGCATTTTATAATGCTGGTAACCAGCATTTTCTCCTTTTCCCACAATGTTTTCTACCTTTCACAAAACAAATTTCAAACTTTCAGTCACTTTTATTTTGTCTTCTGCAGATGCTTTTGATTTGGACAAACCTAAAATTTTGACGTTTGGTAATGAGTTAAACCCCTTTTCACATGGCTGGTAACAATCTGAAAGATAGCATCTTGTTTCAGTTTATACTCCATGATGTTCACTCTACCACTGGTCCAAAGAAGTGGCAATTATCAAATCCTAAAATCAGTATATCTTTGGGAAAATCTATGGTTTTCAAACACATTAGAATTGTCTTGGGTGTCCACAACATAGGTTTTTGAGCATATTTAACTCGTTACCACACAATCCCGAGTTTTGATGCCTTTGAAGAAAAAGCCTTTTGAAAATATTGCGGGAAAAGGAGAAAATGCTGGTAACCAGCATTTTCTCCTTTTCCCGCAATTTTTTCTACCCTTCCCAAAACAATGTTAATTTTCTTGAGCAACTTTTAGTTTGTTGTCTGCAAATGCTTTGAATTTGGACAAGCCTAAAATTTTGTTGTTTGGTAAAGACCACTTTTTTAACCCCAGACTACTCTCAAGGATACTTTTCCTATTTGTTCTACAGCAATCCTATGAAACCATTTTTATTCCAGTATGAAAGAGGGCAAGAAGTTGGTTTAAGTTATTAATGTACATGTATTATTGATTCATGCTCTGTGAAAAGGGGGCTTAACCCTTTAGTTTACCACATGACAAAGTTTTAGATTTGTCCAAACTGAAAGCATTTGCAGATGACATAATAAATGTGTTAAAAAAATTGAATTTTGTTTCCAGCAGGGTGTTTTCAAAACTTTTAAAGGCTTCTTTCTCAGGGTCATAAAATCCAAGGGTTGTTTGATGAGGGGTAAAGAGTTTTGTCTCTGGAATTGTTTATCCTCATTCCTAAATCAATCAAGCCAGATCCCTCACAAATAGCAAGAGTATCTTCAGAATGCACTGTTGTGTTAAGAAATTTTTGAGCAGGAAGGGGTGCTAGCAGACTGTGAATCTACATTAACCCTTTACCCCATAAGGCATTTCTATGGTATCTCTAATTGACCCTAAATAACAGCAAGGATGAAGCCGTTTCTTATGTGTATATGACACCTTTTGATAGCATAGAAAACATCGTGACAAAAGGTGAAATTGCTCGTCACGAGCAATTTCACCTTTTGTTACAATGTTTTCAAAAGAATCCTACAAGAAATTTGTAGAAACGAGTATCTATGGAGTAAAGGGTTAACTGAAGGTTTGGAACACCTCTGGCAGCAGTTCTCAATGGTTGCTGCTACACTGTGTAGCTCAAAACAAGTGAAGTCCTTCCTAGCTGTTACTTCAACAAATGAATAAGCACTTATTGTATTAAAGTTTTAATCCTTTATCAGATGACAAAATTTCAGCCCTGACATGAAAATATTTGCAGACAACAATTTCATTGTGGCTCAAAAGATGCAACTTTACTTTTATTGAGTAAGAAACATTGTTGGAAAAGGAGAAAATGCTGGTTACCAGCATTTTTCTCCTTTTCTCATAATGTTTTTAAAAGGCTTCATTCTCAGAGGCGTTAAAATTTGTCATTGTGTAGTAAAGGGTTGAATTATAAATGTGTTGCATGTTTGATACAAAATTTTAACTCTGCACTGGTGGACAAAATGTTGGATTTGTCCAAATTGAAAAAAGTTACAGGTAATAAATTTTAAAATGTGACTCAATTAATCACAAATAGATTTATCTTCCTAAAGGTAGAAGGGCTTTTGACAGATGTGTTGGAAAAAGGATAATTGCTGTCACAAGTAATTGCCCTTTTCCCTTAATCTTTTCTTTTGTTTCAGTTTTCTTTACTATCAGTACTCAAGAAAATTTTTTGCCGCCCCTTACTAAACAGTACGGAGGGCTTTTGAAAACATTTCAGAAAACAGAGAAAATGCTACTAACATTTTCTCTTTCTCCCACATTGTTTTCTACCTTTTCAGAGACAAGTCCTTTCATTTGAACCATACTACAAGTCTAAAATTTTGTCGTTTGGTAAAGCGATGTTTCTTTTGTGTGAGTCTAATGAACATGTATGTAGCTTGTTGGTTCTATACTTTTGCTCTAGGAGGGAGAGATGTTCTTGTCTATTCCACGAGATCTGATGATGACACCTGCATCAGCAAAATCAACACCTTTAGGTAAATAGTGCTTTGATCTACCTAATCAACACTTTTAGGTAAATAGTGCTTTGATCTACCTAATTAACACTTTTAGGTAAATAGTGCTTTGATCTACCTAACAAAGGATAACATTTTTACAACAAATACTCTATCATAGTTTTTTGAGCAAGTTATGCACATGCTTCTTTTACACCCATAAAAAAAACTTCAGCAATGTAGAACTGTCACAAGGCAACAAACAAGAGAAAAGCAAATAGCAAATTCTTTAAAATGATTTGAAAAATTAAATTTGTTTCTTAGGACGGACAGATAACCTGATTCCAGTATAAACCCCCACCCAACCCTTGTCAAGGAAAAAAAAAAACCCATTGTTGTTGAATTTAGCATGAATAATGGCATTTATTTTGTAGAAAGGAAGTTAATAGACAATATTTTTCTTTTCTTATGTAATATTTCTAAATCTTTGCACTGCAGAAATGTCAAAACTTAACTCTTCACCAAGCGACAAAATTTTAGATTGGTCCAAATTGAAAGCATTTGCAGATAAGAAAATTAAAGTAACTCAAAATTGAAATTTGTTTTGGGAAGGTTAGAAAAAGATTGTTAGGAAAGGAGAAAAAGCTGGTAACCAGCATTTTCTCCATTTGCCACAATGTTTTCAAAAGCCTTCTTTGTCAGGGTCATGAAAACCAGGGATTGTTTGGGAAAGGGTTAAATTATGTGAATGTTGGATGTACATGGTTATACAATTTTTTTCTGTGAAATAGCTTTTACTGTACTGTCTTGCAGAGGAATCTCTCATACCAGCAATTATAGTGACAGCAACTGCCATGGTCCATTTTATGATTTACTTTTTGTTTTCAGGTCCTATTATGGCAGAAGACAAAATTCTACAGGTAATGCCAAGTGTTGTATTAGCCTTACACTTACTATGTGAGAAAAGGAGCCCAGAATCAAAGTGGATGCCTTACATAGATATACTTCCTGAGTCATATTATACACCTCTGTATTTCACCCCAGATGACCTTAAACAGTTGAAAGGTTCACCAGCATTTAGTAAGTGTTCCCTTAACTCTTTACCAAACGACAAAATTTTAGACTGGTTCAAATTGAAAGCATTTGCAGACGACAAATTAAAGGTGACTGAAAAGTTGGAATTTGTTCTGTGAAGGAAAGAAAACACTGTTGGAAAAGGAGAAAATGCTGGTTACCAGCATTTTCTCCTTTTCCTACAGTGTTTTCAAAAGGCTTCTTTCTCAGGGGCGTCAAAAGTAGGGATTGAGTGGTGAGGGGTTAATACCTCCTAGGAGACATTTGCCAAATGTGTCCTTGAAAACATGATGGGACAAAATAGATTATCATCTGGAATTGATTTTTTACGAAATCACAAAATTTTGGATTTGACCAAATCAACTGTCACAATCGACAATACAGATGATTTCTGTCTTTGATAGGTTAGAAAACATCGTGGGAAAAGGAGAAAATTATTGTTACCAGCATTTTCTACTTTTCTAGCAATGTTTTCAAAAGCCTTTTCCAGCATTGTTAAAACTTTGGATTGTTTTCTAAAGCCTTCTTTCTCAGGGGCATCAAGAGTAGGGATTGCATGGTAATGGGTCAATAGATTTTATTATGTTTTATTTTGTTTTTTAAGGTGACTGTATCAGCCAGTATAGAAATATTGCTAGACAGTATGCATACTTCTACCGTTTGTTCCAAACAGATATTTCAACTTCAAACTTTCCTCTCAAGGAGTTATTTACATATGAAGATTATAGGTAGGTTGATATTATGTACATTAATGCAGTTTTTTTTATTTGTCACTCATCGCTTTTTTTTGACCTAATGATAAGAAAAGACTTGTTGGAATTGAGGGCATTTAAAGACGAGGTACAAGTTAGAATAAAAGGATGGAACTTGTCTTTGATATGGTAGAAAACATTGTGAGAAAATGAGAAAAAGCTGGTTACCAGCTTTTTCTTTTTTTCCCTCAATGTTTTTAAAAGGCCTCTTCCTCATTAGTTTTGCATTACACAACATGTATTGACAACATTCAAAACACTGGGGGATAATATATCAATGCCTTTTAATACAAGGCTAAACATGAAAAGTATATTTTTATGCTCCCCGAAGGGCGAATATATAGTTGTCCCTTTGTCTGTCTGTCAATCTTTTCATCCATCTGTCTGTCCGTCTGTCTGAAACCATTTCTCCACTACCCCTTGTCCATAATGGATAAAACTTCATGAATGATTTCTATGGGATATTGCATCGCTGATCTTGTACTTGTTTTCCAATTTAATGCTGTGTCATGGAAAAAGATGGTTTCTTGTAAAGTTCTAATTTTTACTAAAATCTCCTTCAGTTTTCATGAAAATGTCACCCCCTCCCTTTTCTCCCTTGATCAACCATTTACTGACAGCTTTCACTTTCCTAAAAAGAGACCTGTTCGTGAAGCATAATCTGTCCATGAAGGTTCTTGTTTGTATTTTATTGAGAATAACTGACTGATGTTATTTTTGGCTATGCTTGATTTGTAGATGGGCTGTTTCCTCGGTAATGACTCGACAGAATCAGATTCCAACTGAAGATGGTAGTAGAATGACTTTTGCTCTCATACCTCTGTGGGATATGTGTAACCATTGTAATGGTCTGGTAATTGGAACTAAGTTTTCTTCATTCACAAAAGACCTCATCCTTTATAGCAGCCTCATACCCTAATACTACTTAGATTCAATTTTTAGATATTTATATTTTACCAAACAACAAAGATTTATACTGGTCAAAATTGAAAGCACTTGGAGACGACAAAATACACATAACTCAAAAATTGAAATTTGTTTCCAGTAGGGTAGAAAACATTGTGGGAAAAGGAGAAAATGCTGGTTACCAGCATTTTCTCCTTTTCCCACAATGTTTTCAAAAGGCTTCTTTTTCATGGGCATCAAAAGTAGGGATTGTGTGGTAAAGGGTTAAAGATGACAGAAACTAGATCTTCAATTTTAAAACCAAATTACAGATTGATTGATTGTATGGTGTTTAATACAGTTTTCAACATTATTTCAGTTATATTGCATCGGCCAGTGCGCCTATCCATGCTTTCTTAGAGTTTCTTTTACCAGTACTTTGCACAGTTTTCTTTCCAAGGCTCTGGCTGCTTTCCCACATAACTGTTATTGAAACAGTGGTCAGCAATGGGCAAGGAATGAATCCTGTCTCAATGACTATTATCAATTCTTGGAAAGAATTTGGTAGAACTGGGGTTCAAACTCATGACCCCCTGTTCACAAGTCCTGAATGCTACCCACTGAGCTATAGGGGCTCGTCCTAAATTACAGAGATTAAAGTATATCTGAATGTGTTCCAAATGAATGAATTTCTCCTAAAAAGAATCAAAAACTTTCTGAGAAAATGGAGAAAATGAGAAATAGCTACCTACCAGGGTTTTATGTGCCAAATGTTTTCAAAGCCTTCCTGGGAGGGTTGTTGGTCTGACTTGGCCAAAACAATTTAAGCATAAGATCACTCTGTTTGTTAAACAATGAAAAATATTGTGGCAATTGCCAAGCACATTTGATTCCATGCTACTTTCAGAAGCTCTCATCTATGGTACTAAATGCCTTATTTATACACAGCCACGGTTGATCATTTATCTAAAGAGGCCATAGTATTGTGATTTTTTGGCTGGTATGATAGGAATTTGTGATCTATATGACAGAATACTAGCCCACGTGAAATCAAGATTAGACTGTGGTTGAAGCTTGATCTGCACCATTGTCTATTTCATTCCTTTAAGCCATTACCACACAGTCCCTACTTTTGACGACCCTGAGAAAGAAGCCTTCATAAAACATTGTAGGAAAAGGAAAAAATGCTGGTAACCAGCATATTCTCCTTTTCCCACAATGTTTTCTACTCTTCACAAAACAAATTTCAAATTTTCAGTCACTTTTATTTTGTCATCTGCAAATGCTTTCGATTTGGACAAGCCTACAATATTGTTGTGTGTTAGAGTTAGAGTTAATGCTGTAACAGTCAGTGCAACAAGGAAAAATAATTTAATGTTGTAAAATATTTGTATGTTTTTATTGTTTCACAGATAACAACAGACTTCAATATAGAAAAGAACTGCAGTGAATGTTACTCCTTACAGAGCTATAGAAAAAATGACCAGGTACTGAAAGTGTTTACCTAATACTTTACATGCAGCTTATGGCAGACATTGCTTTCATTGACCTTTTACCCAACAATCCGTGGTTTTTATGACCCTGAGATAGAAGCCTTTTGGAAACATTGTGGGAAAAGGAGAAAATGCTAATGATCAGCATTTCCTCCATTTTCCACAGTGTTTTCTACTCTGCTGGCAACAAATTTCAATTTTTGAGTAACATCTAATTTGTCATCTGCAAGCACTTTCAGTTTGGACTTGTATAAAATTTTGTAGCTTGGTAAAGGGGTGGTCG
The DNA here is from genome assembly GCA_943736015.1 of Tridacna crocea. Lineage (NCBI taxonomy): Eukaryota > Metazoa > Mollusca > Bivalvia > Cardiida > Cardiidae > Tridacna > Tridacna crocea. Next base: position 12,704,024 of record OX031058.1, read on the forward strand.
GGGCTGATATCAGAAATTAAATAATTCCAGGTCAGAATTCCAGGAATTCAGGATGCATTAGCCCAACTTTGAACTCTTCACCAAGCAACAAAATTTTAGACTGGTCCAAATTGGAAGCACTTGCAGACCACAAAATAAACGTAACTCAAAAACTGAAATTTGTTTCCACCAGGTAAGAAAACATTGTGGGAAAAGGAGAAAATGCTGGTTACCAGCATTTTCTCCTTTTCCCACAATGTTTTCAAAAGACTTCTGTTTCAGGGTCGTGAAAACCAGGGATTGTTTGGGAAAGGGCTAACAGAGTGTGTTTTGTCATTTTGTCTTACCCTAGTATTGACTTTAGGTTCAGTTTTGACAAATTTTAGGATTTGAAAGTATTGTGAGCCATCATACTGATTAAGGAGTAGCCACTTTGTTGAAGTAAGTTTGGCAAATGACTGTAAAAAGCGATAGTTACCATTACCAGTATATTCATTTTTGGACAGAGCTAGTTGAAGTTATTGAACGCTCCCAAGTTATCCTTGCACAGCTGACCTTTTATTTTACACAGGCTATCTTGCACTGCACTTTGTTGTTTGTTTATGAGCCAGACTCTAAAAAAAGGGGCTTAACCCTTTACCAATCCCTGGTTTTTATGCCACTGAGAAGGAAGCCTTTTGAAAACATCATGGAAAAGGGAGAAAATACTGGTAACCAGCATTTTCTCCTTTTTCCACAATGTTTTCTACCCTGCTGGGAACAAATTTCAGTTTTTGAGTTGCCTTTGTCATCTGCAAGTGGTTTCATATTAGACCAGTCTAAAATGTAGTTTTGGTAAAGAGTTAATGCATCACAGTAATGCGTTTTACCTAACGATATATCATATGGTTAAGGATCCATTAGATCCACTTTGTCTCGCAACAGACTGAATTACGAGTTAGACTGGCCTTTGACATGCAGAAAATTGACAACTAGCGAAAAAACTTGGCCAAGGTCGACCTGTGCGGACTGGATGGATACCTTTTGCATATGCATTAACTCATTACCAAATAATGTTCTAGGCTTGTTCAAATCAAAAGCATTTGCAGGTGAAAAAATAAATATGACTTAAAGATTTGAAATTTTTTTTGTGAAGGGTAGAAAACATTGTGGGAAAAGCAGAAAATGCTGATTACCAGTATTTTCTCCTTTTCCCACAATGTTTTCTAAAGGCTTCTCTCTCGGGGTCGTCAAAAGTAGGGATTGTTTGGTAATGGGTTAAGCCCTCTTTTCACAGAGCATGGCTCATATGTTTTTTTTTTCTTATATTGAACAGATTTTCATTTTCTATGGAGCAAGATCCAATGCTGAGCTGTTAGTGAACAATGGATTTATATATCCAGAAAATGCACATGATAGATTAGCTATAAAATTAGGTGTGTATAATACATGTATACTTACTTCTTTTCTTTGCACCTTATCTTTTTTGAAGAAAATAGAGTAGCAAGTGAACAAATTACTTCTAAGTTATTTTTTTTATTGTTTATGCAATTAGATCTCATCCATTCTTTTTCTTTTCAACTTGTTTTTTTTTTTAATTTGCATGAGTCAAAAGTGACTTATGAGGTAAAGTGTAATTAAATGATGCTGAAGTTCCTTTAAGCTGTTCCCACACAATCCCAACTAGAAACAACCCTGGGGAAGAAACTTTTTGAACAGATAGTGGGAAAAGGAGAAAATGCTGGTAACAGAAAATGCTGGTAACCAGCATTTTCCATTTTCTCTTTTTCCCACAATGCTTTCTATCTACTAAAGATTACTTCATTTTGGGTATGTTTATTTGTCATCTGCAAATGCTTTCATTTTGGACCAGTCTAAAATTTTGGTGTGGTGTTGTAGAAAATTCAGTGACTTAAGTACATGTATATTCTTTCATTGTAATATAATTACATTTATGACTTTACAAAGTTGATTGTTTACAGGTATAAGCAAAGGAGATCCACTATATAACCTAAAATCAGACATATTAACGAAGTGTGGCTTGCTAGCGTAAGTTTGAACGCCTTATTTCCTTTGATTTTTTTTACCTTATCTTACATTTTTGGTCCAGTTTCTATGCTTTTAACTCATTACCAAACTACAGGTTTGTCCAAATCGAAAGCATTTGCAGATGACGAAATAAAAGTGACTGAAAATTTGAAATTTATTTTTTGTAGGGTAGAAAACATTGTGGGAAAAGGAGAAAATGCTGGTTACCAGCATTTTCTCCTTTTCCAACAATGTTTTTTTAAAGGCTTCTTTCTCAGGGTCGTCAGAAGTAGGGATTGTTTTGTAATGGGTTAAACATCTTTCAACTGTCTACCTAACATTTTCAGAGCTTTTTCAGTCTTGAACATCTTGTATAAATAGTACTTCTCTCTCTTTAAACTTATGCCAATTTTGATTTGAAACTATTGTGCAGTAAGTTTTTAATGAACTAGAATTAATAAAAACAGAGTTTTTGGAAGACTTTTCTCTTTTCTATAAGCACAAATTAAGGTAATCTTGTATGTAGATCCTATTCAGTTTAATAGTGACATCTTTTAGCACTAATGAGACTAATTGTCCATCAGCAATAAAGATAAACGTTTAGCACACAATTCCGAGTTTTAACTCTTTACTAAACGACAAAACTTTAGACTGGTCCAATTTGAAAGCATTTTGCAGATGACAAAATTAATGTGACTCAAAAATTAAAGTTTGTCTTGGGAAGGGTAGAAAACACTGTGGGAAAAGGAGAAAATGCTGGTTACCAGCATTTTCTCCTTTTCCCATGTTTTCATAGCTCTCTTTATCAGAGTCATTCAAAGTCGGGATTGTGTGGTAAATGGGTTAAATGACCCAGAAGAGGAAGGTATTTTCGTACACAGCATTTCCTCCTTTTCCCTTGATATTTTCTCATGTTTAAACCGCTACCACTTGACATAATTGTAGACTAGTCCAAATCAAGAACAAATGAAATGTGACTCAAATGACGTAATTTGGTTTTGAAAGAGTACAGAACATTGTGAGAAAAGGAGAAAATACTGGTTACCAGCATTTTGTCCTTTTTCTGCAATGTTTTCAAAAGCATTTTTCCTCCATAGTCATTTTAACTCTGAATTATGTGGTAAAGTGTTAAAGACACATCCCATTAGTCATGCCACATCTAATTGATGCTATCAGTTTTGACCATTTTGAAATTTTGTGGTTTGGTTAGAGTAAGATATTTATGTATTTTTTCTGCAAGAAATTGCTTATTCTGTTTGAAAATTTTCTCTTTATAGTTACTGTTTACATTAGAAAAGTTAGAAATATGCAAAAATAATTATAAATATTTAACAGAAAGATTGTATAATGATTTTTCAGTTCAAGAACTTTCTACCTTCATACTGGTGATATTCCTTTAGACACAGACTTACTGATATTTTTGCGAATCTTTTCTATGGATGAAGGTAAGATGTTTTTAAAATTCTTTATCACTCAATCCAATTTTAATGACCTTGACAAAGTCTTTTGAAAAGAATTCTGGAAGAGGATAAAATGCGGGTAAGCAGCATTTTCCCCATTTTATTTTTAAAGCCTTTGTCCACAGGGTTGTTAAAACTCAGGATTGTATGGTAAAAGGTTGAGTGGCCTTTGCTGCAAATTCATTGCTAGAGGTAATGAGCTAGAGTGATTTTTGGATGTAGTAATGTTTTCATTTTTTTGTGTTTCAATCTTGTCAAAATATTTCCAGCCTGGTTATGCTCTGCTTTCATATGCAGAAGTGCCCTTGCAGTGATCAACAAATTAATTGTTCTTTAAAAACAGAGAAAACATTGTGGGAAAAGGAGAAAATGCTGGTTATCAGCATTTTCTTCTTTTCCCACAATATTTTCAAAAGGCTTCTTTTTCAGGAGCGGCATAAGTCGACATTTTGTGGTAAAGGGTTCACAACATGCTGAATCAGAGGAACAATGTTCTTTTGGCATGTGGAGAAAATTTACAAATAGAAGAAATGTTCAACCCGTGCCACCCTGCACAAGCTGATAAATGTTGATAATTATTTGGCGATGTGTGAAATCCTCTCGCCAGAGAGCATGACTCTATTTTTGTTTTTAGCTCACCTAAGCACGAAGTGCTCATGGTGAGCTATTGTGATCGTGCTGTGTCCATCGTCCGTCATCAACTTTTTACCTTGTGTACACTCTAGAGGCCACATTTTCGGTCTGATACTCATGAAAATTGGTCAGGATGTTTGTCCGATGAAATCTCGGACAAGTTAAAAAATGGGTCATGTCGGGTCAAAAACTAGGTCACATCTTAGAAAAACCTTGTGTACACTCTAGAGGCCACATTTTCAGTCCAAAACTCTTGGAAGTTCTTCAGAATATTTGTCTTGATGATAACTCGGACAAGTTTGAAAATGGGTCATGTCGGGTCAGAAACTAGGTCACTAGGTCAAATCTTAGAAAAACCTTTTGTACGCTATACAGGCTACATTGTCAGTCAGATACTCATGGAAGTTGGTCAGGATGTTTGCCTGGATGATATCTTAGACCAGTTTGAAAATGGGTCATGCCTGGTCAAAAACTAGGTCACTAGGTCAAATCTTAGAAAAAACCTTGTGTACGCTCTAGAGACCACATTTTCAGTCCAAAACTTTTGAAAGTTGGTCAGAATATTTGCCTTTATGATATCTTGGACAAGTTCGAAAATGGGTCATGTGGAGTCAAAAACTAGGTCACTAGGTCAAATGTTAGAAAAACCTTTTGTAGGCTCTAGAGGCCACATTTTTAGTCCAAAACTCTTGTAAGTTGGTCAGAATGTTTGTATATTAGACGAGTTCAAAAATGGGTCATTGGGGGTTAAAAACTAGGTCACCAGGTCAAATCGTAGAAAAACCATGTATATGCTCTGGATGCCACATTTTCAGTCCAACACTCTTGAAAATTACTCCGAATGTTTGCCTTTATAATATCTTGGATTAGTTTGAAAATGGGTCATGTTGGGTCAAAAAGTTGGTCAATAGGTCAAATGTTATAAACACCTTTTGTATACTCTGGAGGACACATTTTCAGTCTGATACTCCTAAAACTTGTTCATAATATTTGTCCTGGTGATACCTTGAATGAGTTTGAAAATGGGTCATGTGGAGTCAAAAACTAGGTCAATAGGTCAAATATTAGAAAAACCTTGTGTACTCTCTTGAGGTTACATTTTCTGCCTGATACTCTTCAGACTTGGTCAGAATGTTTGTTTTGGTGATGTCTCAAAAGAGTTTGATAATGGGTAATTGTCGGGTCCAAAACTAGGTCACTTGGGGAAATCTTAGAAAAACCTTTTGTACGCTGTAGAGGCCACATTTTCAGTCCAATACTCATGAAACTTGGTCAGAATGTTTGTCTTATTGATATCTCAAAAGTGTTTGATGCTGGGTAATGTCTGATAAAAAAACTAGGTCACTGGGAAACTAGATGGTTCATGTTTGGTCAATAGACTCTGGTGAGCGATTTCAGGGCCATCATGTATACCAAATGGGGATGTCTATTTTGTCTGTTTAGAACTACAAGGGTTAACCCTTTACCAAACAACAAAATTTTAGACTTGTAGACAACGATTTTGGTGTACCTCATGTGGTGCTATTTCTCTTTGATATAGTAGAAAACATTGTGCCAGCTGTCATTTATCATTTGTTAACTCTTTACCAAATGACAAAATTGTAGACTGGTCCTAATTCAAAGCATTTGCAGACAACAACCTAAGTTTGACTCAAAAATTGAAATATATCTTGGGAAGGGTAGAAGACATTGTGGGAAAAGGAGAAAATGCTGGTTACCAGCATTTTCTCCTGTTCTCACAATGTTTTCAAAAGGCCTGTCTTTCAGAGCCTATAAAAGTCGGGATTATGTGGTAAAGAGTTGAACAGTAAGAATGTGGTGAATATGGATGGTTTGGGTTTATGAGCTTGTAATTTTTAGGATGAAGTTAAGTGGATAAGCGCTTGTTTACTTTGGCTTATCCCTGTACCAGATGACAAATTTTAATATTCTCCAAATTGAGGGTATTTGCAGATGACAATTTCAATGTGGCTCATATTTGGCAATTTTTCTTTGATAGAGTAGAAAACATTGTGGGAAAAGGATAAAATGCTGGTTATTAGAATTTCTCCTTTTCCCTCGCAATGTTTTGAAAATACTTTTTTTTCCAGGGTTGTTAAAGGCTGTGTGGTAAAGGGTTAACTGTTTACATGTATTTCATTGGCAAGCAAAATATTTTTGTAAATTATATTGGTTGGTATGGTACATTTTCAGAGAGTTTAAACGGTAAATATTCCGAGGCAAGCAGTGTAGATGTACGGGAAGAGTTGGGTGATTTAGACAAGTGCCTGCAAGAGGATGTGGATTCTAAAGTCTGGAATTATTTAGAAACAAGAGCTACATTGTTATTGAAGGCCTATGATTCTTCAATAGAGGTAAGAAGTTAGGAGAAAAGAAAGACACAAATGAGACTTGTCTCAACCAACATCCTTTGACATTTGATTAAAAGTTACTGAGACAAGTCTCATTTGTGTCTTACCAATGAGCAAATGATGTTTTAATTTGTCTTTAATTTGTCATTCGACCACCATTTTGACCAGGAAATTAATTCCTGGCCTTCCAAGTTAATTCAATCCCTTACCATACAATCCATACAATTACTTTGTTGTCTGCAAATGCTTTCAATTTGGACAAGCCTTCAATTTTGTTGTTTGGTAAAGTGTTAACAATAAGCCAAAGGTGAGGTGGCGACATGATTCACCACAGCTGTGAACAAGTTTCCAAGTCCCCTGCCACCTGACCATATAACAAATTTTTTTATACTGCAAAGTTAATCTTGATCAATGCAGCCATTTTGGATGTTGTGTTGATAGTATAGTCATGTAGTCATTCAAGAAAGGGAAACTACTTTTAAGTTGGTTTTGCCAGTGTACATGATATATACATGTATGTTCGGGGCGTATTATCCAATAAGATCACAAGAAATTTCTTTGCAGTCTAATAATGATCTATGTGTTACTGTATTGTATATGCACAGGAAGATGAGACGTTGTTAAAGAAGGGCAAAATGTCAGAGATTGTGAAACTATGTGTGCAGCTGCGGTGTTGTGAGAAGAAAATTCTACAGACCACTCTCTCCTATACTGCTGAGAGAAAGCAAAAGATACAGTCTCAAGCACAGTCATCTTAGTTTATTTCTTACCTCCTGAAGTAGTAAATCTGGTAGATAACTTTGAGATGATTTTCTGTAAAATATTAACCCTTATCCCTTTACAAAACAATCCCAAGTTTTAAGGATCAAGAGGTAGAGGCCTTCTGAAAACATTGTGGAAAAAATAGAAAATGCTGGTAACCAGCATTTTCTACTTTTCCCACAATGTTTTCTTCTCTGTCAAAGAACTTCATGTCATTTGCAACACTTTCAGATTTGTTGTCTGTAGTTGCTTTCAAATTGGAAGGGTCTAAAGTTTGTCATTTGGGAAAGGGTTATTCTGCTAAATACATTTGATGAAACTTTCAATCTGGATAATAAAAAACAGGTTGATGCTATTTCAATTTTTTTTTTTTTGAGAAAAATATCTCCTTATCAGACAGTGTTGATCTTAGATGGGACTGCATGTAAAAATCCCTGTAGACTAAATTAGAATCTTTTAGCCATTCATGTACAAAGTTGAATGTTGTTATGGTGGTTTCTCTTTTTCAACAATGTTTTCAAAAACTTATACCTGATCTTTATTAAAACATTGAATTGTTGGGTAAAGTGGTAGATAATTTCAATTTTTTCATAATGTTTTGAAATACAGACGAAGACAAGACAAGACAAATATAATTGTTAGTATGCAAGGGCGAGTCTATATGATATACTTCCTGGGAGAGACAAATCTGTGAAAAATTGTTGTGCAGCAGATCATATACTAGTAGCTGGGAGTGCAGTTTGGAAGTGCTTGTGCTCTGTTTGCAAATATTCTTAAATGGCCTTGGACAACTTGAGGCCTTTAATGTCAGTGTAGATCAAGATGAGACTACACCAAAAAACGTTGTTTGATCTTTGATCTACAACTTCTGCTTTGTTGTTTAGACATTCTGGACAAAATCAACCTTGAAATTGCTATCATTGGATCTTATTCTAGACTGGAAAATTGATATAGTTATCTGTTGGTATTGTAAGGGTTAATAAAAGATTTCTGTAAAGGGGTTGATGACTTTATTTATGAATGAGCCATCCTCTGGCAAAAGGGGGGTAAGTGAATCTCAACGATGCAGCATATCCAGCCAGTCATCACTTATCATTTCCCAAACGACAAATTTTAGACTCTTCCAAACTGAAAGAGTTTGCAGACGACAGTTTTAACTTTCATAACAATGGCAGAAAATTATCTGAACGGGTAGAAAACACTGGGGGAAAAGGAGAAATTGCTCGTTACGAGCAATTTCTCCTTTTCTCACAGTGTTTTCAAAAGACTTGTATTGCAGACATGTAAAAACAAAGGCTTGTTTGGGAAAGGGTTAATTACAGGTACCAATAAGTTTCATTCTGTTCCTCAAACACAGCAACCTTTTTGGAAAATGATCTTTGGTACAAGAAAAAACAATCCATGTCAGTCTGCATTGTTTGTGCAAGCCTGCACAAACAATGCCGACTGACATGGATTGTTTTTTTTTTCTTGCTAATACATTAAACCCACTTTTCACAGGGCATGGCTTAAACTCTTGTATTTATAATATTATCTAATTACTGTTTATAAACTTTTGATGAAGGGGAAAAGATGGTGTTTTGTTTGTCATGGAATTTGTTTGTCATTCGTTCGTCTTGGGAAAAGGATCAATTGTTTGCTGAAAGCAATGGCTCCTCTTCTCACTTTGTATACCAAATTAATTGATAGATAATTTTTTCTACAAGAATATATGTCTGCATGTTTTGGTTGGTGTTTGATTTAATTTTTTTTTTACAGTTTAATTGGGAGGAAAAATACTTTTGTTGTGTGTGCAATATGTTATACAACTAGCATTGATATAATGTATGTTGCTTTTTTGTGTGGAGTCATGTTCTAGTTTTATTAATTTATGTGTGTTATTTTTGTGATCTTGCTTTTTATCTGCTTTTGTGCAACACAGTACAGTATTTCGCCTTAATGTATCATGGCATTTTTACAACATTGCTAGAATAATTCAGTATTTTGCTTTATTGCTCTGTAGACTGTAGATAAATCTAGATAAATGTTATCAGTTTATGCTTTTAGCACACATATATAGTCATTTTCAAGAGATCAAAATAAAAAAAGAAGTTTGATACATAGTATTACTCAAAATGTGAGCAAAAGACGTTATTTATTTATTTCTATTGTATTACTGTGAAAATTCTGGTCTGGTGTATATGTATTGAAATCTGTGGGAGAGGAGTTATCTATTAACATTACTTATATAATCATCTTTGTTAAAGTCCCACAGAACATGGCTTCTGTAAAAAAAATTGTAGAAAAAGGAGAAAAGGAAGAAAACGAAGGTAGCCAGCATTTTCTATTTATCCTACAGTATTTTCTGCTAAAGGGAATTCCCTTATTCAGCTTTGTGCCTGCTAGTACTTCTGATTTGGACAAGTCTGAAATAGTTGTATTATAGGTAAAGATCTATATTAAACTGTAGACTAGCTGCTTGGTTTAACAATTTTAATGCATAATCCCAATTTTTAAAGGCCTAAAGAAAGCGGGCCTTTGAAAAATTGTGGAAAAAGGAGAAAATGCTGGAACCTTTTGTCGCCATGTGTTCACATGGATCCATGTATTACATCTTTATTCATGTATTGATAATTCCTATGTTAGACTGATATATTCAAAAGTAATGCAAACTTTCTGCAACTTGTGTGAGAAATTGTGACTAGACCTTTTTCGGAATGTAGCAAAACACTGGGCTTCACAATACGGGGTTCTTTGCTAAAGGGCTGAATTTTAAACAAGTGACAGTAAGAATTAACTCATTACCAAAAGACAATATTTTAGGCTTGTCCAAATCGAAAGCATTTGCAGACGACAAAATAAAAGTGACTGAAATATTTAAATTTGTTTTGTGAAGGATAGAACACATTGTGGGAAAAGGAGAAAATGCTGGTTACCAGCATTTTCTCCTTTTCCCACAATGTTTTCTAAAGGCTTCTTTCTCAGGGGCATCAAAAGTAAGGATTGTGTGGTAATGGGTTAAGAAAGTTATCAGAAAGATTGTAACAAAATTTATCAGAAAGATTGTAACAAAATTTAATGGAACAATTTGCTGATACAAGGATTTAAAAAAAAAAAATCAGAAAATAGTCATAGTTAGACACATTCTACATGATTGTTCAAGGTTCATGAAAAATTGACAAAGTCTTTCAATATCAGTAGTCTCTGTATTTGTCACAGCAGTTTGAAGAATGAGCTAGCTCACATTTTTCTAGTTTGCTTATTTTAGGTATACAGATGAAATCCTATTTCTTTCATGTTTGTTTGAATCTTCTTGTAGTTTGATAATTTTTCTTACAAACACAAGTATCTCAGGAGAACCTGTGCATATGAAGATATATGACTGATCATACAAAACGTTATTACCATAGTATCACAGTATCTCAGAGCTCCTGGTAGAGGGCATGATTTTGATTTCAAAATTGAAAATAAAAATTATTGTCCACTAAACCCTATGTAATGGGTACTCAATTTGAATCATCTCATTGAGACACTTCTAATGAGTACCCACAACATAGGGTTTGAAAGAGAAATAATGGATTTAGAATACCATCACTCCCTCTTATCTTGAGCTCTGAATAATCTGTAACCCCAGGGAAGGAAGGCTTTTAGAATGCAGGTAACAAGGTTTTCTACCCTTTGGAAGTTCAAAACCCATCCAATGTGCCATATCTGACAAGTTTTCTGCAAGTGCTTTCAATTTAGACATGTCTAAAATCTTTTGATTGGTAATGAGTGAGAATAACATCATATAAGTTGTGCTTTATGAAAAGGAGGTTAAATGCATCTGCTAGAAGTATCAACCCACGTCAGCTTGTGCTGTCTGTGCATGCTGACCCGTGTTAAAACTTGCTGCTTTTCATTTTACTTAATTTTCTGTATGCCCAAGGACCAATCTACCTTAACCCATTACCACACAATCCCTACTTTTGACGCCCGTGAGAAATAAGCCTTTAGAAAACATTGTGGGAAAAGGAGAAAATGCTGGTAACCAGCATTTTCTCCTTTTCCCACAATGTTTTCTACCCTTCACAAAACAAATTTCAAATTTTCTGTCACTTTTGTTTTGTCGTCTGCAAATACTTTCAATTTGGGCCAGTCTAAAATATTGTTGTTTTGTAATGGGTTAAGTCTTGGTTGCTTGTAAGATAAGATGGAATTTATGGATCCATATTAATTACCTATGTAATGACTTAACCCTTTACCGAATGACAAAATTTTAGACTTGTCCAAATTCAAAGCATTTACAGAAGAGAAATTGAAGGTGGCTGAAAATGATGAGACTTGCCTGTGATCTAGCGGAAAACATTGTGGGAAAAGGAGAGAATGCCGGTGACCAGCATTTTCTCCTTTTTCCACAATTTTTTCAAAAGTTTCTTTTGTCATTAAAATTTAGGATTGTGTTGTAAGGAGTCAAATGGTATACAACATCATAGAGATGCAATTTACCCCTTTTTGCTTCAGAATGTCTTATTTACTTGTTTGTCACTAGTGATTTGAATTCCTATTTAATAATGCCTAAATGTGTGTTTTATTTGTGTTTTTCATTTTCTTCTCTGTGCAAGTTGCATTCGGACAACAGCGTCCTAGTGTACAAGAAAAACCATAAGTTCGCTGTTGAATCGATAAAAAAAATCAATGTTTAGAAACAAAACAAGCAGTATTGTACATAACCTTAAGTTTTTAGGTCAAGTCTTGAACAGTTTGAAATAGAAATCAGATTGTGATTTTCATTGTTGTCTGTATGATACCAGTATAATAGTATTGATGTAGAATCAATGAAAAAGTTTAGATAAATCAAGAATGGAAGATATTTCCATGATATTTTGCTCTTTATTGCATGTTGTCAACAGTCATATTGTTGGAATTACATCAAAATGTGTGAGCATGAAAGGTAAAAGTTATTCACTTCCATGGGGAATGCAAGTACATGTAGGTTCGGCAGACGGACTAGACATCAGATAGTAGATCTAGATAAGGCTGCACAGAATATGTAGATTGTCTTGACCTCTACTCTCCATTACATTTTCTAGTCTCTTAACTGAACTTTCAGCCATACAGTATACCAGTGGCTTTATACTTATGGTATTAGAAAGTAATGAATTTAAGATAGAGAGAAAAAATATATCCTGATTTTTTTTGTCCTATTTACTATGATTCTTATGAAGATTTGAATTCTGATGTTGGCCTAATAGCAAAATTTCTATCATCTGAAACCAAGTTTTTGAAAGACCTCTTGATTGTGTAGCCCTTCACTACATGACAACATTTTACAAAAGTCAAAATTGAAAGTGTTTTCAGGCAACAAACCACTGTATATATAGATATATACGAGTGTCTAAAAGTTTGTGAATTACAGTCTACAGATATTTTGCTAACAGAAATGTTTGCGAATTCAAGACACTTGTTGTTTGTTGTTATACTTGTGGTAAAAGTCACAAAAAGAAAAGTTGGTGATTTTTTCAAATTCGTTAAACAGGAAAAATTTCCATGTCACAAAAATTTCCAACTGTACAGAAAATATGACCCTACTGAGGGGATAAGTCTTATGGCTGAAAACAGTATTGGAAAAGGAGAAAATGCTGGCTACCATCATTTTCTCAATATTATGGGAGAGAAAATTAAATTCTACAAAAAAAATAGTGAGAATTATCTTTCAGTAATAATTAATGTACAACCGTTATGTTTTTTTTGTCAGCAATATTCCCTAAAAGTCGGTATCTTTACCATTTGAGAGAGAGTGAGAAAAGAGTGATAGATTTAATTATACAATGCATTTTGGAATAAGATAGATTTTTGTAAGATTGCGATATAAAGAGAAGAGGAATTCAAGGTATGGTTTATTTGAAGTGGCAGTTTTTGGTTAACTTTCTTTCCTTGCGTTTTGTCTTGATACACATTAAATGCTACATTAAATGGAAATTACTCATGTGGCTTTTCAGTTATGTTTTTCTCAAGAAAATCTTCTTTCATACCTAGAAAAAAATCAGATAACTGAAATTACTTAAGCAGACTGAAAATCAATGTAAGACTGCAGAATGTGGAGTCTGTCTTGCCATGTGTGCCAAGCCTCAATATTTAATAGGAAAAGATGGCGAGAGAGAGAGACAGACAGACAGGCATCGCGGAGGTTGGCGATGCCCCCATAAGTAGGCGATCCCCCACCTTTCAGGTAACTGATGCCCCCATAACGGGGCGATGCCTACCTATAGAGTTACGCTTATCACAGATGACATTTTAGCGTCTGCCAACCAAAGGGTGATAGTTATTTTGTCATGATATAATTTATAACCCTTCGTTTGACCATACATAAGCCATACAGACTGTTTGTCTGGTCTGTCTATCGATCTTTTTGCCTGCCTTTCTGTCTGCTACATTTTGTTTTAATTATTTTCAAACTCTTAACCACTCGATTCAGAGTTCCGACCCTAAAGGAATCATTGGGTTAACTATCTTTTTCTTCTTTTCCCACAATGCTTTCTTCTCATCAAAACACAAATCTGTCGTTTGAATCATATTTGTAAGTCTGCAAATGCTTTTAACTTGAACATGTCTAAAATTATATCGTTTAGTGTAAGTAAGTATAAATGTTCTTTTTTTGAACGACACAAATAACGTGTACTTTGAGCAGAATTACAATTTAAATGGAAATCGCCTAACAATCAAAAGCGATTAAAAACTATTTTGCTGCCTGGTTGGATAGCTCAGCGGCTGGCGTATCTGACTCGTGACCAGGGCCCGTATTCACCAACCATTCTTGAGAATATTCTTAGTCTTATTCTCCCATGATTTCTATATTTGTAAGTAACATAACTGCCGATTGGCTAAACCATCAGAAGTTACTTACAGATGTAGAAAATTCTGGAGAATAAGACAAAGAACGTTCTTGAGAATGGTTGATGAATACGGGCTTTGGGCTATCGCGTTTAAGGCAAACATTCTCTCTGGGGTTTACTTTGCCATTTATTTCTGTTGAGTGTGAAATTTATCGGGAAAGTAGTTGGGAAAGAAAAACGTGTCACGACTGATGCGAGAATAACAGGAAAGATATGAAGTGACCGCCTTGATGACTGGGGCTATAATAGACAAATATTCAATCCAGTTGCTATGCCATGTTATATGTTTTATTATGTAAATTGGGAAAAAGTGTGGTGTAGGAATAGTAACTCTAAGAAGTTGGGGAAGGTTATATGACAATATTGAGAAAGCGAGTTTCATGTTTTTTGGTGGTCCTGAAAAGGACTGTTTTTTTTAGAGTGACCTCTTATTTGGCGCTCATGAGTGCCAGTCTGATTCGGAAAAAATATTTCCGCAATCCGCATTTTGGAGCCGGGGCTGTTGCTGTTGACAAATGCACCATGTCTGGGAGATAGTCCCGTGGACACTTAATATCCTTGAACCTTATGACAAGGTTGCCATATATTTTCGTCAATTTTCTTTTTATCCATTTCCTGTCTTTTTCAAATTTGGTAAGCGTCAGGCCTGGAGGTTTGCTTCTTGAAAAGTCTGCTCTTGGAAGAATTTCATTTATAAAAACTTTCTTTATCCTGGCTTCCTTAAACTTTTCTAGTAATCGACAAATCGATCCAAGAATACCCGGTAGTTGCAGGGTTCGATACTGGGCATATATCATTTCCGCCTATAGATATAACAAGGACGTCTATGTTTGCAGTCTTGGCCTTGTTCTCGAGTTCTTCATTCAAAATATCTGTGCGTAAATCCGCACGATAAAATAGAAACCGTGGAGCCTGGAATGTGTAGGTTTCCCCCGCTGAAGTCTTTCAAACGTTTTGTGTAGGAATCTCCTAAGAATCCGAAATGAGCCATTGTCGAAGAATTGATCTAGAATATGAAAACACTCAACTTTAACCCATTTAAAAAGAACTTGGTGCTGTAATTAATTTCTTTCTTTCTTATCAAACTTACTTCCTTTTATATTCATATAAATCGGCCTTTACTTTATAATCCTAACCGTCAAGAGTCGTGTCTGTTAGGGTAGGGATGCCAGCCTGTCAGACATAGATCCCAACCATTACGTAAACGTTTTCCTTCCTTCCTTCTCTATCTATCTATCTATCTATCTATCTATCTTTCTTTCTCACTTCCTTCTTTGGTATCTAACTTATTTCCTTTCCTATCTATATAAATCGGCCATTTCTTTGTAAAGCTAACCGTCCACAGTTGTGTCTGTCAGGGTAGGCGATGCCTGCTTGTCAGACACAGATCCCAACAAATACGAGTTCAACATTTTCGTCTGTGCTGTCTTAATTATGTTAACGTTTTCTTTCCTTCCTTCCTTTCTCTCTTTCTTCCTCTCTTCCTTCCTTCCTTATCTATCTATCTATCTATCTATCCACTTCCTTCTTTCGTATCTAACTCATTTCCTTTCCTATTTATATAAATTGGCCATTTCTTTGTAAAGCGAACCATCCAGAGTCGTGTCTGTCAGGGTAGGTGATTGTTGCCTGTCAGACACAGATCCCAACAAACAGGAGTTCAACATTTTAGTCTATGCTGTCTTAATTACATTAACGTTTTCCTTCCTTGTTGATATTACAATAACACATTCTTTCTTTATTTCTTTCTTTCCTATCTATCAATCTATCTATCTATCTATCTATCTATCTTTCTTTCTTTCTTTCTTTCTCTCTTTCTCCTTTCGTATCTAGCTTTTTTCCTTTCCTATTTATATAAATTGTCCATTTCTTTGTAAAGCTAATCGTCCAGTCGTGTCTGTCAAGGTAGGCGATGCCTGCCTGTCAGACAAAGATGATCCCAACAAATACGAGTTGAACATTTTCGTCTATGCTGTCTTATTTACGTTAACGTTTTCCTTCCTTCCTTCCTTTGTATCGATCTCTCTGTCTTTCTTTCTTTCTTTTTTTTCGTATCTATCTTACTTTCTTTTCTTTAATATAAATCCATCATTTCGTTGTAAAGCTAACTGTCAAGAGTCGTGTCTGTCAGGATAGACGATGCCTACCTGTCAGACACAGATTGAGTCAAAGAGGGCAGTAAGTAATGTCCAGGAATTACAGATATTATGAAGGGTTCTTTTAACTCTAACCTCTATAACCTTTTTCACTAAAAAGGTACGGGCAACTGTGCCTATAACAGGGAACCAGGATCAGCACGCTGGAAATGACGAAGACAGTTTTAGTATTCACAGTTCTTTAAAATTATTATGATGCATATTTTTCCAACAAAAATATTATATAATGCATCATAACATCAAATTACTGATTAAGTCTAAAATTGACAAAGTATGTCATATTTAGTATCAAAATTAAGGATTTTTTATGTATATTAAGGTTTCATTACTAATATTTTGAAATTTTGTACTTGAAACAAATTACATTTTATTATTCAAAAATGCTGAAAATATTTTATCCTATCTTGTTTGATCTTTGTTGGAATGTTTGGCACCTGATTGAGCTATTACCATTGTTTGCTCATTAGGGTGTCTTACCTATGGGATCAGATGTGACAAACTTGAGATGTTTGCATTTCTAGATTGGTTACCTTTCTTTATATATTCTTTGTGGGATATTGAAACCTACATAGACAAGCTAAGGATTTTCCTAAGCCTTTCTAGGCTCCACCTTTCAATCTAGGTTCTTAACCAATCAGATTTTGAGTTTAGCTGAGCAACCAGTGAGTTTGCCCATGGAAAACGAAGCAGGTTTTAAAAGTAGCAGTTCCAAAGTACCATGCATCATACCAGCCGATATAGCTCAGTAGGTAGAGTGTAGGATTTGTGAACACAATGTCCTACAGGTTGTGGGTTCGAATCCCCGGCTGGCCAGCTAAAAAAAGTTACTAATAGTCTTTCGGATGAGACGTTAAACCGAGGTCCCGTGTGACGGTGCTACACACCGAGCACGTTAAAGAACCAGGCGGAATTCTCAGAAGTTTCGTCCTGTATCCTTGCACTAGCCCCCGTAACAACTAACCATCTTCTGGGGGCGTCGCTCAGATGGGCAACCGGTAGCGACGATAAATAAACGAAAATAATCAATCAATACCAAGCATCATTCATGCTTGTGACGCAAAATAAAGAACTGTGAATACTAAAACTGTCTTCGTCATTTCCAGGTATGTATAAATTGTTGCTTTACTTTGATTTATTTTATGTCTTATTCACTTTATATCAGAATTTATTATACTTCAAACTTTTCTGAATTGATATTGATGTTAAAAGTTAGGCATCATTGAAATATTAATTTATGTTCTTCAATATGAGTTTAATTGGTTGTATTGTTGTTGTTTCTATGTTTCTTCTTCATAAATTTTACAATTAGAGCACAAATAGACTATAATGTATAAATCGTGCAAAAATTGGTTAAGTTATTATGTCCAAAAATTGTATGTTTCATATAGTATGCTCTGTCTTATGTTTTTATGAAGTTTCATAACATAAAATGGAGAAGAAGTAGCTTAGAGATAGGAATGACTTTCAGTCTTCTATTCCAATCCCAACAAATCCCAAAGATAACCTTAGTTTTGTCTCATGAATAATAACATGATAAGTGAACTTCATGTTACCTCCTTACAGCCAAGCAAATATTAATTCCCCCTTAACATCATGTTTTAAGTTGAGTTCTGTCTTGTTTTATTCATGTAGATGACAACTGCAATTATGCTTTAGATAAATTTAGATTTTGTTAACTTTAGTTGAAATTTTAATATAGCATCATTCATGCTTGTGACGCAAAACAAAGAACTGTGAATACTAAAACTGTCTTCGTCATTTCCAGCATGCTGATCCTGGTTCCCTGTTATAGGCACAGTTGCCCGTACCTTTTTAGTGAAAAAGGTTATAGAGGTTTGAGTTAAAAGAACCCTTCATAATACAGATGTACTTTGAGAATGAAAACAAATCAAGAAAGTTTGTTTGCAACGCAAGCGGCACTGTCGCGTTTAAATACAATGAATGTGAAAGTGCGTCTACTCAAATTGAAAAAGAACCCACAATTGACCAAGGCAATGCTGCCAAAAATCAATGAACATCCAATAACAACGATAATCAAGTTAATACTGAAATATCGGTGGAGTCAACCGTATCTTTAGCAGACTCCATAGATCAATCTCGTCATGACCAGGCTATTGGGGCTTCTGCTATCCCGCAGGCAAGCATCAGTTATGAGAGTGAAGTTGATTATCAAAATTTGACTAAATCACCGATATCAAAGAAAGGTAAAACAATCAAACAAACACGTAAACGTCTTAAATCATCTTCGCCAGAATTAAACCAGATCCAGATGCCAAAAACTGCAAAATCTATCAGGCTGCGAAGCAGAAAAGAAAAAGTAGATACAAATAATATACAGGGAAATAGTATGAAGAAACTTTGTAGAATTCCACTAAGAGATGCAAATATCAAAGCTCTACGCCTTCTAGTTTCAGAGAATAAGGAATTTGAAGTTTTCCTTCTTTGTTCCTATGTTTTAAACATGTGACCCCTCCGGGGCGGGACCAGTTTTGATCCAAAGGGCATCGTATGAACATTCTTGGTAGAGGTCAACTAGCAGATGCTACATACCAAATATCAAAGCTCTGCACCACCTAGTTTCAGACAAGAAGAATTTTAAAGTTTTCCTTCTTTATTTCTAAGTTTCAAACTTGTGACCCCCGGGCCGGGCCAGTTTTGACCCCAGTCAGTTAGCTTGTTTATTCTGCTTCCTTCAAATTAGAACCTAACTTAACTGAATGTACCTTCCAACGATAAAGCTATGCCCCCGTTGTTTCACCGATAACTCTGGCATCCCCGTCTTCTTCATGATCTTAACCCTTAGTCAGAACGGTTTGAAAAAATGTATTCGCCCTCATTTCTGTCATCTCACACACTCTATCTCTTCTCCTTTTCTTTATCTAAAACTGGCCCTGCCCTAGGGGTCACAAGTTTGAAACTTGGGAACAAAGGAGGAAAACTTTAAAATTCTTCTTCTCTGAAACTAGGTGGTGCAAAGCTTTGATATTTGGTATGTAGCATCTGCTAGTTGACCTCTACCATGATTGTAGACGTAGACGTCCACTGAGAGATGCCATATACCAAATATCAAAGCTCTGCACCACCTAATTTTAGAGAAGAAGAATTTTAAAGTTTTCTTTCTTTGTTCCAATGATTCAAACTTATGATCCCCAGGGTGTGGCCAGTTTTGACCCCAGGGACATCATATAAACAATCTTGGCAGAGGTCCACTAGGAGATGCTACATACCCAATATCAAAGCTCTGCACTATCTATAATTTCAGAGAATATTTTTAAAGTTTTCCTTCTTTGTTCCTAAGTTTCAAACTTGTGACACCCTGGCCAGAGGTCAATTAGCAGATGCTACATACCAAATATCAAAGCTCTGCACCACCTAGTTTCAGAGAAGAATAATTTAAGATTCATATTTTAAGTACATGTAAGTACATGTAAGGAAAAAAGTGTATGGGCAAACTCTGCAAACAATACCACGAAAGTGAGGCAGTGGTTTAGGGCCTGGGTGTACATTCAACTGAGTATAGAACAATTTCAAAGTCTACGAGGATATGGAATAGATTGGGGAAACATTCCACGAAATGAGGATACAATCTCCTGGCCCAGTATGCTTGCAACGGCCTGCTGGTTGGTTTTAGGCGCTGTGGGTATGAAATGGCCGACTGGGGGTACTGGCTTAAGAACTTGTGCAGTCAAAGAAAGACTGAGAATATGCTCTATAGAATTGATGACGATTAATGCGACAGGATTTAATCTTATTTCTGCACTCATAATTCTTTCGACGAGGCTATGTGAGAAAGGCTGCCGGTGTCAATGGGAACAATATTGTGCGAAGTACTGGTAAAAAGTTATCCCCCTCGCCTCCACCTCCCCTTATAGCCAGCCCTCTAAATCACCATCTTTTATAACAACATGGATATCTCATTTAATGGATCCTTCATTCAATGCAGGTAACACATATTATACCCAACACATGCCAATTAAGCCCTAAGCATGCGTTTGCTTAGACTGAGAATATGCTCTATAGAATTGATGACGATTACTGCGACAGGATTTAATCTTATCTCAGCACTCATAATTCTTTCAACGAGGCTATGTGAGAAAGGCTGCCAGTGTCAATGGGAACAACATTATGCGAAGTACTGGTAAAAAATTATCCCCTTGGCCTCCACCTCCACCTACAGCCAGCCCTTTAAATCACCATCCTTGATAACAACATGGATATCTCATTTAATGGATCCTTCAGTCAATGCAGGTAACACTTATTAAATCCAACACATGCCTACTCCAATCTAGCACTAGCTTTTCTGTCATTCGCTTCACACATTTATCAATTTCTGCATCCACAATAGAAACTTTCCACTATAAAGTAAAAATGTCAAAATCAAAACCTTTCTCAAACTCTTTTTCCTCAGGTGAAATAAAAATCTGCAGACTAACGATACATTTGCTTAGACTGAGAATATGCTCTATAGAATTGAAGACGATTACTGCGACAGGATTTAATCTTATCTCAGCACTCAAAATTCTTTCGACGAGGCTATGTGAGAAAGGCTGCCAGTGACAATGGGAGCAATATTGTGCGCAGTACTGGTAACAAGTTATCCCACTGGCCTCCACCTCCCCCTACAGCCAGCCCTTTAAATCACCATCTTTTATAACAACATGGATATCTCATTTAATGGATCCTTCATTCACTGCAGGTAACACATATCAAAGCCAACACATGCCTATTCAAATCTAGCACAGTATAGATATTTCGCTTTTCTGTCATTAGCCTTACAAATTTAACAATTTCTTCATCCACAATACAACCTTTCCACTATAAAGTAAAAATGTTAAATTCAAAACCTTTCTCAAACTCTCTCCCTCTCACACTCACTGCCTCTCTGTTGCTGTCTCTCGGTTTTCATGTCTCTAAAAATCCAGGGGCACAATTAGTAACATTCAAGTAATGTTTAAGTCGGCCTTAAACACATTTATCCCCACTAATAAATCCGGTATCGGCTTTACCACCATCACTACCAACTCAACCATCAAAACTACCATCACCATTATTATAATCATCAACAACATCATCATCAAAGAAATTATTAAAAAGCGGTAAAAACGCCATAGCTTTGTGTTAAGTTATAGCAAACTCTTAAAGAGTTCAGGAAAACATCTTTTTCCATTCAAATCAGTTACCTTGCTTTGATAAATCTGAAAATATTTCACACCATTCCAAAATCAAAACTTTTCTTTGACTACAGAGATTTTCGAATATCAATTCGGTCGATAGCGTATAGAACTTGAGACATGGGTTAGGTAGTTTGATTCCCCTACTCGGCCATGTCTTTCCGAGGTTGGATAATAATTTTTGCTACAGGATTGGTTCTTCGCTAGCCTCTCATCACTTTTGATAACAGTTACGTTGAAAAGGAGTAATTTGCATCTGGAAAATATTGTACAAAGCACTGGTTACTGAACCTTCAGTAAAGTATGGGTAAGTGCACTGGCCGCCGCGATATAATTGAAATATTGTTGAAAACGGTGTTAAACCACATGCAATCAAACAATTAATCAATCAAGCAATTCAGTACCCCTTCTTTTATTTACCTGAAATACTTCACAGCATTTTCAAATCAACACATTGTCTTCACCTTCCCAAGATTCTTATAAAGGTATTCGGCCTCATTGCCCGGAACCTGAGGCACGGCTTGGCTGGTTTGTATCCCCTGCTCGGTCATTTCTTTCCGAGAGTTGATGATACTGTGGTAGCATTAATTTTTCTGAGCAGCAGTTTTGACTATAATTATGTGGAAAAGCAGTCAATGGCTTGGGAGGAATATCGTGAGAAGTACTAGTTACTGAAACTACAGGAACACATAGGCAAGAGTACTGGCCGCCGCAATATAACTCCAATATCGTTGAAAACGCTGTTAAACACATATAGTCAATCAATCACTCAACTGTCAAAGACTAGTTTGACACCTCAGTCATTTATCCGTAGCCCTAGAGACAATCCTTCGTTTGGAAGATTTTTTCCCATATTTGAATAAATTAATTGCAAGTCTTCTGTCTCAGTGCTGTTCCTTGTTTTAACGATAATTACGTGAAAAAGAGGCCGACGGCTAAAAAATTAACTCCTATATTTATTTTCAGAGCACTTTTTAACGCATGCCTATTAAAATAGCACGAAACATAAATTTGTCTTTTCTGTCATTAATCTTTCCAAGCTTAACAATGTCTTTATCCACAGTGCAACCCTGCTACTATAAGGTAAACGTGTCGAAATCAAAAGTGCTTTCCAACTTCCCATTTAACAAGCTCGCCCTCTCTCTCTCTCCCTCTCTCTCTGGTGAATAATGTTTTGATGTTTATGACGTTGAGCATGTGAGACAGCAGCCAGTGGATATAATATTATGATGAGCACTGGATATAGAAAACCATAAAAGATTCGAGAACAGGAAGCCGCTAGTTTGATTCCCGGCTCGGTCGATTTTTTTCCGAGAATTGCAATATGATTCATTCATTTCTCAACCTTTACCATTATTTCGACGATTCTGATGTTGGAAAGTAGTCAGTGCCTTGGAAAGAATATTGTGCGGAATACTGGTAAGAGTAATTCCAGGAGAGGATAAATTCACGGGCCGCCGCAATATGAACTGAAATAATATTGTAAACGAAGTTTTAACACTCTTCAATCATACTGCATACTTATAGCATTGAGAATCTTACGTTCATTTTTATGACTTGTTTTCAATAGATAGATGCTTTAGATCATAAAATGGGAACCTTCGCTTTTTCGGCATTCATTAGGTAAATAGCTGAGGTTGATACGGAATTCAAATTGGTCGTACGTAGAAATGTTCAGGGTGATTACATAATGTTGTAAGATCTTGCCAGGATGTCTCAAATGTGCTAGTAACACCATAACATTTCATTCTAAAATATTCGAAGGATATTATAGTTAGATTACACTCAAAATTACGGACTGAAGGAGCATCATATCGAATGAGAAACGATTCATCATGCAGACTGAGGAAGATATGAAGAAAACAGAGGAAACAGACTTTATAGTTAGACAGATAGATAGATAGATAGATAGATAGCTAGATAGATAGCTAAAATAAAAGGAAAAAAAAGCGAAAGAGATTGATAGGATGGATTAACAAGAGTAAAGTTTGCAGGAAGGAAAGAGAAAGAAAGACAGACAGAGAGAACGTAATAGAATAGGGAGTGATAGGAAAATGAGACAGAAGATGGTGGAATAGCGGAAGAGACAGAAAGCAACAGAGATAGAGAGACTATGTGAAAAAGACAGTGAGATACAGGTAGAAGAAGAGAGAAATAAAAGAGAAGGAAGAGAAATGGGAAGGGATAGAGAGTGATACACAGAGCGAGAGAAAGACAGAAAGCGAGACAGACAGACAGAGAAACAGCGAGAGACTCAGCGTGGAAAACAGTGTTGAGAGAAAAATAAAATGAGGGACAGAGAGTAAGAAAAAAGAGTTCGGAAGGCAGTAGATAGAGGGTGTGAGACAAAGAGAGAAAGAGAAACAATAGAGATACACAAAATTAAATGGAGGCAGGTGAGGAAAGACAGAAATTGCAAAAAGAGAGATAGAAATAGATAAAGAAAGGGAGAAGAGATAGAGTGTGTGAGATGACAGAAATGAGGGCGAATACATTATTTCAAACCGTTCAGACTAAGGGTTAAGATCATAAAGAAGACGTTGAGGCCAAAGAGTTATCGGTGAAACATCAGGGGCATAGCTTTATCGTTGGAAGGTACATTCAATTAAGTTAGGTTCTAATTTGAAGGAAGCAGAATAAACAAGCTAACTGACTGGGGCTAAATTAAGGGTGGGGGGCATAGTTGTAAATACTGAGCATATATCTGTCGAACTCATAGACGATATTACCAACCACGGATACAGGCATACAGCTTTGGTTTGAAATAATAGAAGGGACATTGTTACAAGATTGGAAGGAACATCAAACCGAGAATGTCTGAGAGGAAGTACAAGGAACCAAGAGAACATCTTTCCGACTGGCGTTGCAGGCTAACAGGTAGGTAGTAAAATCTCTGGAAGGACACAGGTTTATAGCTTACTGATACATCTCACCAAGGCTACCATCTCGATTCCTAAAATACCATAACGCAAACTGTTGCAGTAACATCTCACCAAGGCTACCATCTCGATTCCTAAAATAACATAACGCAAGCTGTTGCAGTAACCAATGGACATCTTCGAACTGTGGGTTCATCAAGAAGGCAAGGGAATTGAAAACGGGTGAATTTTAAGACAGAACACAGCTTCAGGGCCTTATGGTGTATCCGAGGGATTCATAGACTGGGGGTGTTCAGTTGCTAACTTGGTTTCAATGCGCTGACTTATGCTTTAAGACTGGAAGACAAGTTAAATTTAGGAGGGATTCTCTCTGAAATTACTCTTACAGATTTTAAGTAAATGTAAGGAAAAAGTGTATGGGCAAACTCTGCAAACAATACCACGAGAGTGAGGCAGTGGTTTAGGGCCTGGGTGTACATTCAACTGAGTATAGAACAATTTCAACGTCTACGAGGATATGAAATAGATTGGGGAAACATTCCACGAACTGAGGATACAATCTCAGGGCCCAATATGCTTGCAACGGCCTGCTGGTTGGTTTTAGGCGCTGTGGGTATGAAATCGCCGACTGGGGGTACTGGCTTAAGAACTTGTGCAGTCAAAGAAAGGTAGAAATACAGTTTTAGGGCCTACTGACAACCAATTTCAAGCAGTTACAGCTAAAGGTGTAAACTGAAACAAAAAAGAAATATTTCTAGGACTAAATGTACAACACTTTGACTGAAGGTAAATCGAACAAACTGAAGGGGGTAACGCATGGCATTTCCTTCAATTGAAAATAAAATCAAATTTCTAGACATTTGCATTTCACAGACCGACGATACATCTTACAGAAACACACAGACAAGAGACCAAAAAATGGTAAGAAGTGGTTAATCATATCGAATAATTTCCAGAGGTAAGTTTTATCTCAGTGACTAACAGTAAACTTGAATGAAGTACAGGAACAAGGACTGGTTGATTCTCAAGCGTTTGTCGACTCGGATCAAAGAAAGCAGCAAGTGCCAATTGGAACATTATTGTGCGAAGTACTGGTAAAAGAAGGCTCTGATCTCCCTCTAAATAGCTTATAACTTTTTTTTAATTGGACCCAAACTGTCCTCTTGAAATTAACTTCTGCAAATTCTAAACACGTGGCTATCTAAATCTAGTGCTCACAAATTTCGTTTTCTCCATCATTGTTCTTTACAATCAGTTACAATGTCTTTTTGCACATAACAACCATCCAGGAGTAAATAAATACAAACTGGAAATGTATCTCCCCAGGTGAAATTAAAATCTGCGGACTAAGGATACATTTGCTTACACTGAGTATATGATCCATAGAATTGATCACGATTATTGCGACAGGATTTAATCTTATCTCAGCAATCATAATTCTTTCGACGAGGCTATGTGAGAAAAGCTGCCAGTGTCAATGGGAATAATATTGTGCGAAGTACTGGTAAAAAGATATCCCCCTGGCCTCCACCTCCCCTTACAGCCAGCCCTTTAAATCACCATCTTTTATAACAACATGGATATCTCATTTAATGGATCCTTCATTCAATGCAGGTAACACTTATTAAACCCAACACATGCCTTTTACAATCTACCACAAGCTTTTTTGTCATTACCCTTAAACATTTATCGATTTCTTCATCCACAATACAATCTTTCCACTATAAAGTAAAAAATGTCAAAATCAAATCCTTTCTCAAAAACCCTTCCTCAGGTGAAAGTAAAATCTGTCGACTAAGGATACATTTGCTTAGACTGAGAATATACTCTATAGAATTGAAGACGATGAATGCGACAGGATTTAATCTTATCTCTGCACTCATGATTCTTTCGACGAGGCTTTGTGAGAAAGGCTGCCAGTGTCAATGGGAATAATATTGTGCGAAGTACTGGTGAAAAGTTATCCCCCTCGCCCCACAGCCAGCCCTTTAAATCACCATCTTTTATAACAACATGGATATTTCATTTAACCGATCCTTCAGTCAATGCAGGTAACACTTATTAAACCCAACACATGCCTATTACAATCTCCCACAAGCTTTTTTTTTTCATTACCCTTAAACATTTATCGATTTCTTCATCCGCAATACAATCTTTCCACTATAAAGTAAAAAAATCAAAACCATTCTCAAACACCCTTCCTCAGGTGAAAGTAAAGTCTTCGGACTAAGGATACATTTGATAAGACTGAGAATATACTCTATAGAATTGAAGACGATTATTGCCACAGGATTTAATCTTATCTCAGCACTTAAAATTCTTTCGAAGAGGCTATGTGAGAAAGGCTGCCAGTGTCAATGGGAATAATATTGTGCGAAGTACTGGTAAAAAGTTATCCCCTGGCCTCCACCTCTCCTTAAAGCCAGCCCTCTAAATCACCATCTTTTATAACAACATGGATATCTCATTTAATGGATCCTTCATTCAATGCAGGTAATACTTATTAAACCCAACACATGCCTATTACAATCTACCACAAGCTTTTTTGTCATTACCCTTAAACATTTATCGATTTCTTCATCCGCAATACAATCTTTCCACTATAAAGTAAAAAAATCAAAACCATTCTCAAACACCCTTCCTCAGGTGAAAGTAAAGTCTTCGGACTAAGGATACATTTGATAAGACTGAGAATATACTCTATAGAATTGAAGACGATTATTGCCACAGGCTTTAATCTTATCTCAGCACTTAAAATTCTTTCGAAGAGGCTATGTGAGAAAGGCTGCCAGTGTCAATGGGAATAATATTGTGCGAAGTACTGGTAAAAAGTTATCCCCTGGCCTCCACCTCTCCTTAAAGCCAGCCCTCTAAATCACCATCTTTTATAACAACATGGATATCTCATTTAATGGATCCTTCATTCAATGCAGGTAATACTTATTAAACCCAACACATGCCTAGTACAATCTACCACAAGCTTTATTGTCATTACCCTTAAACATTTATCGATTTCTTCATCCACAATACAATCTTTCCACTATAAAGTAAAAAATGTCAATCAAATCCTTTCTCAAAAACCCTTCCTCAGGTGAAAGTATAATCTGCGGCCTGAGCATGCGTTTGCTTAGACTGAGAATATGCTTTATAGAATTGATGACTATTACTGCGACAGGATTTAATCTTATCTCAGCACTCATATTTCTTTCGACGAGGCTATGTGAGAAAGGCTGCCAGTGTCAATGGGAACAATATTGTGCGAAGTACTGGTAAAAAGTTTCCCTCCTGGCCTCCACCTCCCCTTACAGCCAGCCCTTTAAATCACCATCTCTTATAACAACATGGATATTTCATTTAACCGATCTTTCAGTCAATGCAGGTAACACATATTATACCCAACACATGCCAATGACAATCTAACACTAGCTTTTCTGTCATAAGCTGCACACATTTATCAGTTTCTTCATCCACAATACAATCTTTCCACTATAAAGCAAAAATGTCAAAATCACAACCTTTCTCAAACTCACTGCCATTGGTGAAATTAAAATCTGCGGACTAAGGATACACTTGCTTAGACAGAGAATATGCCCTATAAAATTGATAGCCAGGATTGCAACAGGATTTAATCTTATCTCACCACTCATAATTCTTTCGACGACGCTATGTGAAAAAGGCTGCCAGTGTCAATGGGAACAATATTGTGCGAAATACTGGTTAAAAGTTATCCCCTGGCCTCCACATCACCTTTCAACCAGCACTTTAAATCACCATCTTTTATAATAACATGGATATCTCATTTAACGGATCCTTCATTCAATAGAGGTAACACTTATTAAACCCAACTTATGCCTTTTACAATCTAGCGCTAGGTTTTCTGTCATAATCCTTACACATTTATCAATTTCTTCATCCACAATATAATAACTATAAAGTAAAAATGTCAAAATCAAAAACTTTCTCGAACTCCCTTCCTCAGGGGAAAGTAAATTCTGCGGACTAAAGATATATTTGCTCAGACTGAGAATATGCTCTATACAATTGATGACGATTATTGCAACATGATTTATTTAATCTTATCTCAGCACTCACAATTCTTTCGACGAGACTATGTGAGAAAGGCTGCCAGTGTCCGTGTCAATGGGAACAATATTGTGCGAAGTACTGGTAAAAAGTTATCCCCCTGGCCTCCACCTCCCCTTACAGCCAGCCCTTTAAATCACCATCTTTTATAACAACATGGATATTTCATTTAACGGATCCTTCAGTCAATGCAGGTAACACTTATTAAACCCGACACGTGCCTATTACAATCTAGCACTAGCTTTTCTGTCATTACCCTTTCACATTTATCAATTTCTTCACCCACAATACAATCTTTCCACTATAAAGTAGAAATGTCAAAATCAAAACCTTTCTCAAAAACCCTTCCTCAGGTGAAAGTAAAATCTGCGGACTAAGGATACATTTGCTTAGATTGAGAATATGCTCTATAGAATTGATGACGATTATTGCGACAGGATTTAATCTTATCTCAGCAATCATAGTTCTTTCGACGAGGCTATGTGAGAAAGGCTGCCAGTGTCAATGGGAACAACATTATGCGAAGTACTGGTAAAAAGTTATCCCCCTGGCCTCCACCTCCCCCTACAGCCAGCCCTTTAAATCACCATCCTTGATAACAACATGGATATCTCATTTAATGGATCCTTCAGTCAATGCAGGTAACACTTATTAAACCCAACACATGCCTTCTCCAATCTAGCACTAGCTTTTCTGTCATTCGCTTCACACATTTATCAATTTCTGCATCCACAATAGAAACTTTCCACTATAAAGTAAAAATGTCAAAATCAAAACCTTTCTCAAACTCTTTTTCCTCAGGTGAAATAAAAATCTGCAGACTAACGATACATTTGCTTAGACTGAGAATATGCTCTATAGAATTGAAGACGATTATTGCGACAGGATTTAATCTTATCTCAGCACTCAAAATTCTTTCGTCGAGGCTATGTGAGAAAGGCTGCCAGTGTCAATGGGAGCAATATTGTGCGCAGTACTGGTAACAAGTTATCCCACTGGCCTCCACCTCCCCCTACAGCCAGCCCTTTAAATCACCATCTTTTATAAAAACATGGATATCTCATTTAATGGATCCTTCATTCACTGCAGGTAACACATATCAAAGCCAACACATGCCTATTCAAATCTAGCACAGTATAGATATTTCGCTTTTCTGTCATTAGTCTTACAAATTTAACAATTTCTTCATCCACAATACAACCTTTCCACTATAAAGTAAAAATGTTAAATTCAAAACCTTTCTCAAACTCTCTCCCTCTCACACTCACTGCCTCTCTGTTGCTGTCTCTCGGTTTTCAAGTCTCTAAAAATCCAGGGGCACAATTAGTAACATTCAAGTAATGTTCAAGTCGGCCTTAAAACACATTTATCTCCACTAATAAATCCGGTATCGGCTTTACCACCATCACTACCAACTCAACCATCAAAACTACCATCACCATTATTATAATCATCAACAACATCATCATCAAAGAAATTATTAAAAAGCGGTAAAAACGCCATAGCTTTGTGTTAAGTTATAGCAAGCTCTTAAAGAGTTCAGGAAAACATCTTTTTCCATTCAAATCAGTTACCTTGCTTTGATAAATCTGAAAGTATTTCACACCATTTCAAAATCAAAACTTTTCTTTGACTACAGAGATTTTCGAATATCAATTCGGTCGATAGCGTATAGAACTTGAGACATGGGTTAGGTGGTTTGATTCCCCTACTCGGCCATGTCTTTCCGAGGTTGGATAATAATTTTTGCTACAGGATTGGTTCTTCGCTAGCCTCTCATAAGCACTTTTGATAACAGTTACGTTGAAAAGGAGTAATTTGCATCTGGAAAATATCGTACAAAGCACTGGTTACTGAACCTTCAGTAAAGTATGGGTAAGTGCACTGGCCGCCGCGATATAATTGAAATATTGTTGAAAACGGTGTTAAACCACATGCAATCAAACAATTAATCAATCAAGCAATTCAGTACCCCTTCTTTTATTTACCTGAAATACTTCACAGCATTTTCAAATCAACACATTGTCTTCACCTTCCAAAGATTCTTATAAAGGTATTCGGCCTCATTGCCCCGGAACCTGAGGCACGGCTTGGCTGGTTTGTATCCCCTGCTCGGTCATTTCTTTCCGAGAGTTGATGATACTCACTGTGGTAGCATTAATTTTTCTGAGCAGCAGTTTTGACTATAATTATGTGGAAAAGCAGTCAATGGCTTGGGAGGAATATCGTGAGAAGTACTAGTTACTGAAACTACAGGAACACATAGGCAAGAGTACTGGCCGCCGCAATATAACTCCAATATCGTTGAAAACGCTGTTAAACACATATAGTCAATCAATCACTCAACTGTCAAAGACTAGTTTGACACCTCAGTCATTTATCCGTAGCCCTAGAGACAATCCTTCGTTTGGAAGATTTTTTCCCATATTTGAATAAATTAATTGCAAGTCTTCTGTCTCAGTGCTGTTCCTTGTTTTAACGATAATTACGTGAAAAAGAGGCCGACGGCTAAAAAATTAACTCCTATATTTATTTTCAGAGCACTTTTTAACGCATGCCTATTAAAATAGCACGAAACATAAATTTGTCTTTTCTGTCATTAATCTTTCCAAGCTTAACAATGTCTTTATCCACAGTGCAACCCTGCTACTATAAGGTAAAAGTGTCGAAATCAAAAGTGCTTTCCAACTTCCCATTTAACAAGCTCGCCCTCTCTCTCTCTCCCTCTCTCTCTGGTGAATAATGTTTTGATGTTTATGACGTTGAGCATGTGAGACAGCAGCCAGTGGATATAATATTATGATGAGCACTGGATATAGAAAACCATAAAAGATTCGAGAACAGGAAGCCGCTAGTTTGATTCCCGGCTCGGTCGATTTTTTTCCGAGAATTGCAATATGATTCATTCATTTCTCAACCTTTACCATTATTTCGACGATTCTGATGTTGGAAAGTAGTCAGTGCCTTGGAAAGAATATTGTGCGGAATACTGGTAAGAGTAATTCCAGGAGAGGATAAATTCACGGGCCGCCGCAATATGAACTGAAATAATATTGTAAACGAAGTTTTAACACTCTTCAATCATACTGCATACTTATAGCATTGAGAATCTTACGTTCATTTTTATGACTTGTTTTCAATAGATAGATGCTTTAGATCATAAAATGGGAACCTTCGCTTTTTCGGCATTCATTAGGTAAATAGCTGAGGTTGATACGGAATTCA
The DNA here is from genome assembly GCA_943736015.1 of Tridacna crocea. NCBI lineage: Eukaryota > Metazoa > Mollusca > Bivalvia > Cardiida > Cardiidae > Tridacna > Tridacna crocea. Next base: position 12,735,584 of record OX031058.1, read on the forward strand.
AATTGGTCGTACGTAGAAATGTTCAGGGTGATTACATAATGTTGTAAGATCTTGCCAGGATGTCTCAAATGTGCTAGTAACACCATAACATTTCATTCTAAAATATTCGAAGGATATTATAGTTAGATTACACTCAAAATTACGGACTGAAGGAGCATCATATCGAATGAGAAACGGTTCATCATGCAGACTGAGGAAGATATGAAGAAAACAGAGGAAACAGACTTTACAGTTAGACAGATAGACAGATAGATAGATAGATAGATAGCTAGATAGATAGCTAAAATAAAAGGAAAAAAAAGCGAAAGAGATTGATAGGATGGATTAACAAGAGTAAAGTTTGCAGGAAGGAAAGAGAAAGAAAGACAGACAGAGAGAACGTAATAGAATAGGGAGTGATAGGAAAATGAGACAGAAGATGGTGGAATAGCGGAAGAGACAGAAAGCAACAGAGATAGAGAGACTATGTGAAAAAGACAGTGAGATACAGGTAGAAGAAGAGAGAAATAAAAGAGAAGGAAGAGAAATGGGAAGGGATAGAGAGTGATACACAGAGCGAGAGAAAGACAGAAAGCGAGACAGACAGACAGAGAAACAGCGAGAGACTCAGCGTGGAAAACAGTGTTGAGAGAAAAATAAAATGAGGGACAGAGAGTAAGAAAAAAGAGTTCGGAAGGCAGTAGATAGAGGGTGTGAGACAAAGAGAGAAAGAGAAACAATAGAGATACACAAAATTAAATGGAGGCAGGTGAGGAAAGACAGAAATTGCAAAAAGAGAGATAGAAATAGATAAAGAAAGGGAGAAGAGATAGAGTGTGTGAGATGACAGAAATGAGGGCGAATACATTATTTCAAACCGTTCAGACTAAGGGTTAAGATCATAAAGAAGACGTTGAGGCCAAAGAGTTATCGGTGAAACATCAGGGGCATAGCTTTATCGTTGGAAGGTACATTCAATTAAGTTAGGTTCTAATTTGAAGGAAGCAGAATAAACAAGCTAACTGACTGGGGCTAAATTAAGGGTGGGGGGCATAGTTGTAAATACTGAGCATATATCTGTCGAACTCATAGACGATATTACCAACCACGGATACAGGCATACAGCTTTGGTTTGAAATAATAGAAGGGACATTGTTACAAGATTGGAAGGAACATCAAACCGAGAATGTCTGAGAGGAAGTACAAGGAACCAAGAGAACATCTTTCCGACTGGCGTTGCAGGCTAACAGGTAGGTAGTAAAATCTCTGGAAGGACACAGGTTTATAGCTTACTGATACATCTCACCAAGGCTACCATCTCGATTCCTAAAATACCATAACGCAAACTGTTGCAGTAACATCTCACCAAGGCTACCATCTCGATTCCTAAAATAACATAACGCAAGCTGTTGCAGTAACCAATGGACATCTTCGAACTGTGGGTTCATCAAGAAGGCAAGGGAATTGAAAACGGGTGAATTTTAAGACAGAACACAGCTTCAGGGCCTTATGGTGTATCCGAGGGATTCATAGACTGGGGGTGTTCAGTTGCTAACTTGGTTTCAATGCGCTGACTTATGCTTTAAGACTGGAAGACAAGTTAAATTTAGGAGGGATTCTCTCTGAAATTACTCTTACAGATTTTAAGTAAATGTAAGGAAAAAGTGTATGGGCAAACTCTGCAAACAATACCACGAGAGTGAGGCAGTGGTTTAGGGCCTGGGTGTACATTCAACTGAGTATAGAACAATTTCAACGTCTACGAGGATATGAAATAGATTGGGGAAACATTCCACGAACTGAGGATACAATCTCAGGGCCCAATATGCTTGCAACGGCCTGCTGGTTGGTTTTAGGCGCTGTGGGTATGAAATCGCCGACTGGGGGTACTGGCTTAAGAACTTGTGCAGTCAAAGAAAGGTAGAAATACAGTTTTAGGGCCTACTGACAACCAATTTCAAGCAGTTACAGCTAAAGGTGTAAACTGAAACAAAAAAGAAATATTTCTAGGACTAAATGTACAACACTTTGACTGAAGGTAAATCGAACAAACTGAAGGGGGTAACGCATGGCATTTCCTTCAATTGAAAATAAAATCAAATTTCTAGACATTTGCATTTCACAGACCGACGATACATCTTACAGAAACACACAGACAAGAGACCAAAAAATGGTAAGAAGTGGTTAATCATATCGAATAATTTCCAGAGGTAAGTTTTATCTCAGTGACTAACAGTAAACTTGAATGAAGTACAGGAACAAGGACTGGTTGATTCTCAAGCGTTTGTCGACTCGGATCAAAGAAAGCAGCAAGTGCCAATTGGAACATTATTGTGCGAAGTACTGGTAAAAGAAGGCTCTGATCTCCCTCTAAATAGCTTATAACTTTTTTTTAATTGGACCCAAACTGTCCTCTTGAAATTAACTTCTGCAAATTCTAAACACGTGGCTATCTAAATCTAGTGCTCACAAATTTCGTTTTCTCCATCATTGTTCTTTACAATCAGTTACAATGTCTTTTTGCACATAACAACCATCCAGGAGTAAATAAATACAAACTGGAAATGTATCTCCCCAGGTGAAATTAAAATCTGCGGACTAAGGATACATTTGCTTACACTGAGTATATGATCCATAGAATTGATGACGATTATTGCGACAGGATTTAATCTTATCTCAGCAATCATAATTCTTTCGACGAGGCTATGTGAGAAAAGCTGCCAGTGTCAATGGGAATAATATTGTGCGAAGTACTGGTAAAAAGATATCCCCCTGGCCTCCACCTCCCCTTACAGCCAGCCCTTTAAATCACCATCTTTTATAACAACATGGATATCTCATTTAATGGATCCTTCATTCAATGCAGGTAACACTTATTAAACCCAACACATGCCTTTTACAATCTACCACAAGCTTTTTTGTCATTACCCTTAAACATTTATCGATTTCTTCATCCACAATACAATCTTTCCACTATAAAGTAAAAAATGTCAAAATCAAATCCTTTCTCAAAAACCCTTCCTCAGGTGAAAGTAAAATCTGTCGACTAAGGATACATTTGCTTAGACTGAGAATATACTCTATAGAATTGAAGACGATGAATGCGACAGGATTTAATCTTATCTCTGCACTCATGATTCTTTCGACGAGGCTTTGTGAGAAAGGCTGCCAGTGTCAATGGGAATAATATTGTGCGAAGTACTGGTGAAAAGTTATCCCCCTCGCCCCACAGCCAGCCCTTTAAATCACCATCTTTTATAACAACATGGATATTTCATTTAACCGATCCTTCAGTCAATGCAGGTAACACTTATTAAACCCAACACATGCCTATTACAATCTCCCACAAGCTTTTTTTTTTCATTACCCTTAAACATTTATCGATTTCTTCATCCGCAATACAATCTTTCCACTATAAAGTAAAAAAATCAAAACCATTCTCAAACACCCTTCCTCAGGTGAAAGTAAAGTCTTCGGACTAAGGATACATTTGATAAGACTGAGAATATACTCTATAGAATTGAAGACGATTATTGCCACAGGATTTAATCTTATCTCAGCACTTAAAATTCTTTCGAAGAGGCTATGTGAGAAAGGCTGCCAGTGTCAATGGGAATAATATTGTGCGAAGTACTGGTAAAAAGTTATCCCCTGGCCTCCACCTCTCCTTAAAGCCAGCCCTCTAAATCACCATCTTTTATAACAACATGGATATCTCATTTAATGGATCCTTCATTCAATGCAGGTAATACTTATTAAACCCAACACATGCCTATTACAATCTACCACAAGCTTTTTTGTCATTACCCTTAAACATTTATCGATTTCTTCATCCGCAATACAATCTTTCCACTATAAAGTAAAAAAATCAAAACCATTCTCAAACACCCTTCCTCAGGTGAAAGTAAAGTCTTCGGACTAAGGATACATTTGATAAGACTGAGAATATACTCTATAGAATTGAAGACGATTATTGCCACAGGCTTTAATCTTATCTCAGCACTTAAAATTCTTTCGAAGAGGCTATGTGAGAAAGGCTGCCAGTGTCAATGGGAATAATATTGTGCGAAGTACTGGTAAAAAGTTATCCCCTGGCCTCCACCTCTCCTTAAAGCCAGCCCTCTAAATCACCATCTTTTATAACAACATGGATATCTCATTTAATGGATCCTTCATTCAATGCAGGTAATACTTATTAAACCCAACACATGCCTAGTACAATCTACCACAAGCTTTATTGTCATTACCCTTAAACATTTATCGATTTCTTCATCCACAATACAATCTTTCCACTATAAAGTAAAAAATGTCAATCAAATCCTTTCTCAAAAACCCTTCCTCAGGTGAAAGTATAATCTGCGGCCTGAGCATGCGTTTGCTTAGACTGAGAATATGCTTTATAGAATTGATGACTATTACTGCGACAGGATTTAATCTTATCTCAGCACTCATATTTCTTTCGACGAGGCTATGTGAGAAAGGCTGCCAGTGTCAATGGGAACAATATTGTGCGAAGTACTGGTAAAAAGTTTCCCTCCTGGCCTCCACCTCCCCTTACAGCCAGCCCTTTAAATCACCATCTCTTATAACAACATGGATATTTCATTTAACCGATCTTTCAGTCAATGCAGGTAACACATATTATACCCAACACATGCCAATGACAATCTAACACTAGCTTTTCTGTCATAAGCTGCACACATTTATCAGTTTCTTCATCCACAATACAATCTTTCCACTATAAAGCAAAAATGTCAAAATCACAACCTTTCTCAAACTCACTGCCATTGGTGAAATTAAAATCTGCGGACTAAGGATACACTTGCTTAGACAGAGAATATGCCCTATAAAATTGATAGCCAGGATTGCAACAGGATTTAATCTTATCTCACCACTCATAATTCTTTCGACGACGCTATGTGAAAAAGGCTGCCAGTGTCAATGGGAACAATATTGTGCGAAATACTGGTTAAAAGTTATCCCCTGGCCTCCACATCACCTTTCAACCAGCACTTTAAATCACCATCTTTTATAATAACATGGATATCTCATTTAACGGATCCTTCATTCAATAGAGGTAACACTTATTAAACCCAACTTATGCCTTTTACAATCTAGCGCTAGGTTTTCTGTCATAATCCTTACACATTTATCAATTTCTTCATCCACAATATAATAACTATAAAGTAAAAATGTCAAAATCAAAAACTTTCTCGAACTCCCTTCCTCAGGGGAAAGTAAATTCTGCGGACTAAAGATATATTTGCTCAGACTGAGAATATGCTCTATACAATTGATGACGATTATTGCAACATGATTTATTTAATCTTATCTCAGCACTCACAATTCTTTCGACGAGACTATGTGAGAAAGGCTGCCAGTGTCCGTGTCAATGGGAACAATATTGTGCGAAGTACTGGTAAAAAGTTATCCCCCTGGCCTCCACCTCCCCTTACAGCCAGCCCTTTAAATCACCATCTTTTATAACAACATGGATATTTCATTTAACGGATCCTTCAGTCAATGCAGGTAACACTTATTAAACCCGACACGTGCCTATTACAATCTAGCACTAGCTTTTCTGTCATTACCCTTTCACATTTATCAATTTCTTCACCCACAATACAATCTTTCCACTATAAAGAAGAAATGTCAAAATCAAAACCTTTCTCAAAAACCCTTCCTCAGGTGAAAGTAAAATCTGCGGACTAAGGATACATTTGCTTAGATTGAGAATATGCTCTATAGAATTGATGACGATTATTGCGACAGGATTTAATCTTATCTCAGCAATCATAGTTCTTTCGACGAGGCTATGTGAGAAAGGCTGCCAGTGTCAATGGGAACAACATTATGCGAAGTACTGGTAAAAAGTTATCCCCCTGGCCTCCACCTCCCCCTACAGCCAGCCCTTTAAATCACCATCCTTGATAACAACATGGATATCTCATTTAATGGATCCTTCAGTCAATGCAGGTAACACTTATTAAACCCAACACATGCCTTCTCCAATCTAGCACTAGCTTTTCTGTCATTCGCTTCACACATTTATCAATTTCTGCATCCACAATAGAAACTTTCCACTATAAAGTAAAAATGTCAAAATCAAAACCTTTCTCAAACTCTTTTTCCTCAGGTGAAATAAAAATCTGCAGACTAACGATACATTTGCTTAGACTGAGAATATGCTCTATAGAATTGAAGACGATTATTGCGACAGGATTTAATCTTATCTCAGCACTCAAAATTCTTTCGTCGAGGCTATGTGAGAAAGGCTGCCAGTGTCAATGGGAGCAATATTGTGCGCAGTACTGGTAACAAGTTATCCCACTGGCCTCCACCTCCCCCTACAGCCAGCCCTTTAAATCACCATCTTTTATAAAAACATGGATATCTCATTTAATGGATCCTTCATTCACTGCAGGTAACACATATCAAAGCCAACACATGCCTATTCAAATCTAGCACAGTATAGATATTTCGCTTTTCTGTCATTAGCCTTACAAATTTAACAATTTCTTCATCCACAATACAACCTTTCCACTATAAAGTAAAAATGTTAAATTCAAAACCTTTCTCAAACTCTCTCCCTCTCACACTCACTGCCTCTCTGTTGCTGTCTCTCGGTTTTCATGTCTCTAAAAATCCAGGGGCACAATTAGTAACATTCAAGTAATGTTCAAGTCGGCCTTAAAACACATTTATCTCCACTAATAAATCCGGTATCGGCTTTACCACCATCACTACCAACTCAACCATCAAAACTACCATCACCATTATTATAATCATCAACAACATCATCATCAAAGAAATTATTAAAAAGCGGTAAAAACGCCATAGCTTTGTGTTAAGTTATAGCAAACTCTTAAAGAGTTCAGGAAAACATCTTTTTCCATTCAAATCAGTTACCTTGCTTTGATAAATCTGAAAGTATTTCACACCATTTCAAAATCAAAACTTTTCTTTGACTACAGAGATTTTCGAATATCAATTCGGTCGATAGCGTATAGAACTTGAGACATGGGTTAGGTGGTTTGATTCCCCTACTCGGCCATGTCTTTCCGAGGTTGGATAATAATTTTTGCTACAGGATTGGTTCTTCGCTAGCCTCTCATAAGCACTTTTGATAACAGTTACGTTGAAAAGGAGTAATTTGCATCTGGAAAATATCGTACAAAGCACTGGTTACTGAACCTTCAGTAAAGTATGGGTAAGTGCACTGGCCGCCGCGATATAATTGAAATATTGTTGAAAACGGTGTTAAACCACATGCAATCAAACAATTAATCAATCAAGCAATTCAGTACCCCTTCTTTTATTTACCTGAAATACTTCACAGCATTTTCAAATCAACACATTGTCTTCACCTTCCAAAGATTCTTATAAAGGTATTCGGCCTCATTGCCCCGGAACCTGAGGCACGGCTTGGCTGGTTTGTATCCCCTGCTCGGTCATTTCTTTCCGAGAGTTGATGATACTCACTGTGGTAGCATTAATTTTTCTGAGCAGCAGTTTTGACTATAATTATGTGGAAAAGCAGTCAATGGCTTGGGAGGAATATCGTGAGAAGTACTAGTTACTGAAACTACAGGAACACATAGGCAAGAGTACTGGCCGCCGCAATATAACTCCAATATCGTTGAAAACGCTGTTAAACACATATAGTCAATCAATCACTCAACTGTCAAAGACTAGTTTGACACCTCAGTCATTTATCCGTAGCCCTAGAGACAATCCTTCGTTTGGAAGATTTTTTCCCATATTTGAATAAATTAATTGCAAGTCTTCTGTCTCAGTGCTGTTCCTTGTTTTAACGATAATTACGTGAAAAAGAGGCCGACGGCTAAAAAATTAACTCCTATATTTATTTTCAGAGCACTTTTTAACGCATGCCTATTAAAATAGCACGAAACATAAATTTGTCTTTTCTGTCATTAATCTTTCCAAGCTTAACAATGTCTTTATCCACAGTGCAACCCTGCTACTATAAGGTAAAAGTGTCGAAATCAAAAGTGCTTTCCAACTTCCCATTTAACAAGCTCGCCCTCTCTCTCTCTCCCTCTCTCTCTGGTGAATAATGTTTTGATGTTTATGACGTTGAGCATGTGAGACAGCAGCCAGTGGATATAATATTATGATGAGCACTGGATATAGAAAACCATAAAGGATTCGAGAACAGGAAGCCGCTAGTTTGATTCCCGGCTCGGTCGATTTTTTTCCGAGAATTGCAATATGATTCATTCATTTCTCAACCTTTACCATTATTTCGACGATTCTGATGTTGGAAAGTAGTCAGTGCCTTGGAAAGAATATTGTGCGGAATACTGGTAAGAGTAATTCCAGGAGAGGATAAATTCACGGGCCGCCGCAATATGAACTGAAATAATATTGTAAACGAAGTTTTAACACTCTTCAATCATACTGCATACTTATAGCATTGAGAATCTTACGTTCATTTTTATGACTTGTTTTCAATAGATAGATGCTTTAGATCATAAAATGGGAACCTTCGCTTTTTCGGCATTCATTAGGTAAATAGCTGAGGTTGATACGGAATTCAAATTGGTCGTACGTAGAAATGTTCAGGGTGATTACATAATGTTGTAAGATCTTGCCAGGATGTCTCAAATGTGCTAGTAACACCATAACATTTCATTCTAAAATATTCGAAGGATATTATAGTTAGATTACACTCAAAATTACGGACTGAAGGAGCATCATATCGAATGAGAAACGATTCATCATGCAGACTGAGGAAGATATGAAGAAAACAGAGGAAACAGACTTTATAGTTAGACAGATAGATAGATAGATAGATAGATAGATAGATAGCTAAAATAAAAGGAAAAAAAAGCGAAAGAGATTGATAGGATGGATTAACAAGAGTAAAGTTTGCAGGAAGGAAAGAGAAAGAAAGACAGACAGAGAGAACGTAATAGAATAGGGAGTGATAGGAAAATGAGACAGAAGATGGTGGAATAGCGGAAGAGACAGAAAGCAACAGAGATAGAGAGACTATGTGAAAAAGACAGTGAGATACAGGTAGAAGAAGAGAGAAATAAAAGAGAAGGAAGAGAAATGGGAAGGGATAGAGAGTGATACACAGAGCGAGAGAAAGACAGAAAGCGAGACAGACAGACAGAGAAACAGCGAGACTCAGCGTGGAAAACAGTGTTGAGAGAAAAATAAAATGAGGGACAGAGAGTAAGAAAAAAGAGTTCGGAAGGCAGTAGATAGAGGGTGTGAGACAAAGAGAGAAAGAGAAACAATAGAGATACACAAAATTAAATGGAGGGAGGTGAAGAAAGACAGAAATTGCAAAAAGAGAGATAGAAATAGATAAAGAAAGGGAGAAGAGATAGAGTGTGTGAGATGACAGAAATGAGGGCGAATACATTATTTCAAACCGTTCAGACTAAGGGTTAAGATCATAAAGAAGACGTTGAGGCCAAAGAGTTATCGGTGAAACATCAGGGGCATAGCTTTATCGTTGGAAGGTACATTCAATTAAGTTAGGTTCTAATTTGAAGGAACCAGAATAAACAAGCTAACTGACTGGGGCTAAATTAAGGGTGGGGGGCATAGTTGTAAATACTGAGCATATATCTGTCGAACTCATAGACGATATTACCAACCACGGATACAGGCATACAGCTTTGGTTTGAAATAATAGAAGGGACATTGTTACAAGATTGGAAGGAACATCAAACCGAGAATGTCTGAGAGGAAGTACAAGGAACCAAGAGAACATCTTTCCGACTGGCGTTGCAGGCTAACAGGTAGGTAGTAAAATCTCTGGAAGGACACAGGTTTATAGCTTACTGATACATCTCACCAAGGCTACCATCTCGATTCCTAAAATACCATAACGCAAACTGTTGCAGTAACATCTCACCAAGGCTACCATCTCGATTCCTAAAATAACATAACGCAAGCTGTTGCAGTAACCAATGGACATCTTCGAACTGTGGGTTCATCAAGAAGGCAAGGGAATTGAAAACGGGTGAATTTTAAGACAGAACACAGCTTCAGGGCCTTATGGTGTATCCGAGGGATTCATAGACTGGGGGTGTTCAGTTGCTAACTTGGTTTCAATGCGCTGACTTATGCTTTAAGACTGGAAGACAAGTTAAATTTAGGAGGGATTCTCTCTGAAATTACTCTTACAGATTTTAAGTAAATGTAAAGAAAAAGTGTATGGGCAAACTCTGCAAACAATACCACGAGAGTGAGGCAGTGGTTTAGGGCCTGGGTGTACATTCAACTGAGTATAGAACAATTTCAACGTCTACGAGGATATGAAATAGATTGGGGAAACATTCCACGAACTGAGGATACAATCTCAGGGCCCAATATGCTTGCAACGGCCTGCTGGTTGGTTTTAGGCGCTGTGGGTATGAAATCGCCGACTGGGGGTACTGGCTTAAGAACTTGTGCAGTCAAAGAAAGGTAGAAATACAGTTTTAGGGCCTACTGACAACCAATTTCAAGCAGTTACAGCTAAAGGTGTAAACTGAAACAAAAAAGAAATATTTCTAGGACTAAATGTACAACACTTTGACTGAAGGTAAATCGAACAAACTGAAGGGGGTAACGCATGGCATTTCCTTCAATTGAAAATAAAATCAAATTTCTAGACATTTGCATTTCACAGACCGACGATACATCTTACAGAAACACACAGACAAGGGACCAAAAAATGGTAAGAAGTGGTTAATCATATCGAATAATTTCCAGAGGTAAGTTTTATCTCAGTGACTAACAGTAAACTTGAATGAAGTACAGGAACAAGGACTGGTTGATTCTCAAGCGTTTGTCGACTCGGATCAAAGAAAGCAGCAAGTGCCAGTTGGAACATTATTGTGCGAAGTACTGGTAAAAGAAGGCTCTGATCTCCCTCTAAATAGCTTATAACTTTTTTTTAATTGGACCCAAACTGTCCTCTTGAAATTAACTTCTGCAAATTCTAAACACGTGGCTATCTAAATCTAGTGCTCACAAATTTCGTTTTCTCCATCATTGTTCTTTACAATCAGTTACAATGTCTTTTTGCACATAACAACCATCCAGGAGTAAATAAATACAAACTGGAAATGTATCTCCCCAGGTGAAATTAAAATCTGCGGACTAAGGATACATTTGCTTACACTGATTATATGATCCATAGAATTGATGACGATTATTGCGACAGGATTTAATCTTATCTCAGCAATCATAATTCTTTCGACGAGGCTATGTGAGAAAAGCTGCCAGTGTCAATGGGAATAATATTGTGCGAAGTACTGGTAAAAAGATATCCCCCTGGCCTCCACCTCCCCTTACAGCCAGCCCTTTAAATCACCATCTTTTATAACAACATGGATATCTCATTTAATGGATCCTTCATTCAATGCAGGTAACACTTATTAAACCCAACACATGCCTTTTACAATCTACCACAAGCTTTTTTGTCATTACCCTTAAACATTTATCGATTTCTTCATCCACAATACAATCTTTCCACTATAAAGTAAAAAATGTCAAAATCAAATCCTTTCTCAAAAACCCTTCCTCAGGTGAAAGTAAAATCTGTCGACTAAGGATACATTTGCTTAGACTGAGAATATACTCTATAGAATTGAAGACGATGAATGCGACAGGATTTAATCTTATCTCTGCACTCATGATTCTTTCGACGAGGCTTTGTGAGAAAGGCTGCCAGTGTCAATGGGAATAATATTGTGCGAAGTACTGGTGAAAAGTTATCCCCCTCGCCCCACAGCCAGCCCTTTAAATCACCATCTTTTATAACAACATGGATATTTCATTTAACCGATCCTTCAGTCAATGCAGGTAACACTTATTAAACCCAACACATGCCTATTACAATCTCCCACAAGCTTTTTTTTTTCATTACCCTTAAACATTTATCGATTTCTTCATCCGCAATACAATCTTTCCACTATAAAGTAAAAAAATCAAAACCATTCTCAAACACCCTTCCTCAGGTGAAAGTAAAGTCTTCGGACTAAGGATACATTTGATAAGACTGAGAATATACTCTATAGAATTGAAGACGATTATTGCCACAGGATTTAATCTTATCTCAGCACTTAAAATTCTTTCGAAGAGGCTATGTGAGAAAGGCTGCCAGTGTCAATGGGAATAATATTGTGCGAAGTACTGGTAAAAAGTTATCCCCTGGCCTCCACCTCTCCTTAAAGCCAGCCCTCTAAATCACCATCTTTTATAACAACATGGATATCTCATTTAATGGATCCTTCATTCAATGCAGGTAATACTTATTAAACCCAACACATGCCTATTACAATCTACCACAAGCTTTTTTGTCATTACCCTTAAACATTTATCGATTTCTTCATCCGCAATACAATCTTTCCACTATAAAGTAAAAAAATCAAAACCATTCTCAAACACCCTTCCTCAGGTGAAAGTAAAGTCTTCGGACTAAGGATACATTTGATAAGACTGAGAATATACTCTATAGAATTGAAGACGATTATTGCCACAGGCTTTAATCTTATCTCAGCACTTAAAATTCTTTCGAAGAGGCTATGTGAGAAAGGCTGCCAGTGTCAATGGGAATAATATTGTGCGAAGTACTGGTAAAAAGTTATCCCCTGGCCTCCACCTCTCCTTAAAGCCAGCCCTCTAAATCACCATCTTTTATAACAACATGGATATCTCATTTAATGGATCCTTCATTCAATGCAGGTAATACTTATTAAACCCAACACATGCCTAGTACAATCTACCACAAGCTTTATTGTCATTACCCTTAAACATTTATCGATTTCTTCATCCACAATACAATCTTTCCACTATAAAGTAAAAAATGTCAATCAAATCCTTTCTCAAAAACCCTTCCTCAGGTGAAAGTATAATCTGCGGCCTGAGCATGCGTTTGCTTAGACTGAGAATATGCTTTATAGAATTGATGACTATTACTGCGACAGGATTTAATCTTATCTCAGCACTCATATTTCTTTCGACGAGGCTATGTGAGAAAGGCTGCCAGTGTCAATGGGAACAATATTGTGCGAAGTACTGGTAAAAAGTTTCCCTCCTGGCCTCCACCTCCCCTTACAGCCAGCCCTTTAAATCACCATCTCTTATAACAACATGGATATTTCATTTAACCGATCTTTCAGTCAATGCAGGTAACACATATTATACCCAACACATGCCAATGACAATCTAACACTAGCTTTTCTGTCATAAGCTGCACACATTTATCAGTTTCTTCATCCACAATACAATCTTTCCACTATAAAGCAAAAATGTCAAAATCACAACCTTTCTCAAACTCACTGCCATTGGTGAAATTAAAATCTGCGGACTAAGGATACACTTGCTTAGACAGAGAATATGCCCTATAAAATTGATAGCCAGGATTGCAACAGGATTTAATCTTATCTCACCACTCATAATTCTTTCGACGACGCTATGTGAAAAAGGCTGCCAGTGTCAATGGGAACAATATTGTGCGAAATACTGGTTAAAAGTTATCCCCTGGCCTCCACATCACCTTTCAACCAGCACTTTAAATCACCATCTTTTATAATAACATGGATATCTCATTTAACGGATCCTTCATTCAATAGAGGTAACACTTATTAAACCCAACTTATGCCTTTTACAATCTAGCGCTAGGTTTTCTGTCATAATCCTTACACATTTATCAATTTCTTCATCCACAATATAATAACTATAAAGTAAAAATGTCAAAATCAAAAACTTTCTCGAACTCCCTTCCTCAGGGGAAAGTAAATTCTGCGGACTAAAGATATATTTGCTCAGACTGAGAATATGCTCTATACAATTGATGACGATTATTGCAACATGATTTATTTAATCTTATCTCAGCACTCACAATTCTTTCGACGAGACTATGTGAGAAAGGCTGCCAGTGTCCGTGTCAATGGGAACAATATTGTGCGAAGTACTGGTAAAAAGTTATCCCCCTGGCCTCCACCTCCCCTTACAGCCAGCCCTTTAAATCACCATCTTTTATAACAACATGGATATTTCATTTAACGGATCCTTCAGTCAATGCAGGTAACACTTATTAAACCCGACACGTGCCTATTACAATCTAGCACTAGCTTTTCTGTCATTACCCTTTCACATTTATCAATTTCTTCACCCACAATACAATCTTTCCACTATAAAGAAGAAATGTCAAAATCAAAACCTTTCTCAAAAACCCTTCCTCAGGTGAAAGTAAAATCTGCGGACTAAGGATACATTTGCTTAGATTGAGAATATGCTCTATAGAATTGATGACGATTATTGCGACAGGATTTAATCTTATCTCAGCAATCATAGTTCTTTCGACGAGGCTATGTGAGAAAGGCTGCCAGTGTCAATGGGAACAACATTATGCGAAGTACTGGTAAAAAGTTATCCCCCTGGCCTCCACCTCCCCCTACAGCCAGCCCTTTAAATCACCATCCTTGATAACAACATGGATATCTCATTTAATGGATCCTTCAGTCAATGCAGGTAACACTTATTAAACCCAACACATGCCTTCTCCAATCTAGCACTAGCTTTTCTGTCATTCGCTTCACACATTTATCAATTTCTGCATCCACAATAGAAACTTTCCACTATAAAGTAAAAATGTCAAAATCAAAACCTTTCTCAAACTCTTTTTCCTCAGGTGAAATAAAAATCTGCAGACTAACGATACATTTGCTTAGACTGAGAATATGCTCTATAGAATTGAAGACGATTATTGCGACAGGATTTAATCTTATCTCAGCACTCAAAATTCTTTCGTCGAGGCTATGTGAGAAAGGCTGCCAGTGTCAATGGGAGCAATATTGTGCGCAGTACTGGTAACAAGTTATCCCACTGGCCTCCACCTCCCCCTACAGCCAGCCCTTTAAATCACCATCTTTTATAAAAACATGGATATCTCATTTAATGGATCCTTCATTCACTGCAGGTAACACATATCAAAGCCAACACATGCCTATTCAAATCTAGCACAGTATAGATATTTCGCTTTTCTGTCATTAGCCTTACAAATTTAACAATTTCTTCATCCACAATACAACCTTTCCACTATAAAGTAAAAATGTTAAATTCAAAACCTTTCTCAAACTCTCTCCCTCTCACACTCACTGCCTCTCTGTTGCTGTCTCTCGGTTTTCATGTCTCTAAAAATCCAGGGGCACAATTAGTAACATTCAAGTAATGTTCAAGTCGGCCTTAAAACACATTTATCTCCACTAATAAATCCGGTATCGGCTTTACCACCATCACTACCAACTCAACCATCAAAACTACCATCACCATTATTATAATCATCAACAACATCATCATCAAAGAAATTATTAAAAAGCGGTAAAAACGCCATAGCTTTGTGTTAAGTTATAGCAAACTCTTAAAGAGTTCAGGAAAACATCTTTTTCCATTCAAATCAGTTACCTTGCTTTGATAAATCTGAAAGTATTTCACACCATTTCAAAATCAAAACTTTTCTTTGACTACAGAGATTTTCGAATATCAATTCGGTCGATAGCGTATAGAACTTGAGACATGGGTTAGGTGGTTTGATTCCCCTACTCGGCCATGTCTTTCCGAGGTTGGATAATAATTTTTGCTACAGGATTGGTTCTTCGCTAGCCTCTCATAAGCACTTTTGATAACAGTTACGTTGAAAAGGAGTAATTTGCATCTGGAAAATATCGTACAAAGCACTGGTTACTGAACCTTCAGTAAAGTATGGGTAAGTGCACTGGCCGCCGCGATATAATTGAAATATTGTTGAAAACGGTGTTAAACCACATGCAATCAAACAATTAATCAATCAAGCAATTCAGTACCCCTTCTTTTATTTACCTGAAATACTTCACAGCATTTTCAAATCAACACATTGTCTTCACCTTCCAAAGATTCTTATAAAGGTATTCGGCCTCATTGCCCCGGAACCTGAGGCACGGCTTGGCTGGTTTGTATCCCCTGCTCGGTCATTTCTTTCCGAGAGTTGATGATACTCACTGTGGTAGCATTAATTTTTCTGAGCAGCAGTTTTGACTATAATTATGTGGAAAAGCAGTCAATGGCTTGGGAGGAATATCGTGAGAAGTACTAGTTACTGAAACTACAGGAACACATAGGCAAGAGTACTGGCCGCCGCAATATAACTCCAATATCGTTGAAAACGCTGTTAAACACATATAGTCAATCAATCACTCAACTGTCAAAGACTAGTTTGACACCTCAGTCATTTATCCGTAGCCCTAGAGACAATCCTTCGTTTGGAAGATTTTTTCCCATATTTGAATAAATTAATTGCAAGTCTTCTGTCTCAGTGCTGTTCCTTGTTTTAACGATAATTACGTGAAAAAGAGGCCGACGGCTAAAAAATTAACTCCAATATTTATTTTCAGAGCACTTTTTAACGCATGCCTATTAAAATAGCACGAAACATAAATTTGTCTTTTCTGTCATTAATCTTTCCAAGCTTAACAATGTCTTTATCCACAGTGCAACCCTGCTACTATAAGGTAAAAGTGTCGAAATCAAAAGTGCTTTCCAACTTCCCATTTAACAAGCTCGCCCTCTCTCTCTCTCCCTCTCTCTCTGGTGAATAATATTTTGATGTTTATGACGTTGAGCATGTGAGACAGCAGCCAGTGGATATAATATTATGATGAGCACTGGATATAGAAAACCATAAAGGATTCGAGAACAGGAAGCCGCTAGTTTGATTCCCGGCTCGGTCGATTTTTTTCCGAGAATTGCAATATGATTCATTCATTTCTCAACCTTTACCATTATTTCGACGATTCTGATGTTGGAAAGTAGTCAGTGCCTTGGAAAGAATATTGTGCGGAATACTGGTAAGAGTAATTCCAGGAGAGGATAAATTCACGGGCCGCCGCAATATGAACTGAAATAATATTGTAAACGAAGTTTTAACACTCTTCAATCATACTGCATACTTATAGCATTGAGAATCTTACGTTCATTTTTATGACTTGTTTTCAATAGATAGATGCTTTAGATCATAAAATGGGAACCTTCGCTTTTTCGGCATTCATTAGGTAAATAGCTGAGGTTGATACGGAATTCAAATTGGTCGTACGTAGAAATGTTCAGGGTGATTACATAATGTTGTAAGATCTTGCCAGGATGTCTCAAATGTGCTAGTAACACCATAACATTTCATTCTAAAATATTCGAAGGATATTATAGTTAGATTACACTCAAAATTACGGACTGAAGGAGCATCATATCGAATGAGAAACGATTCATCATGCAGACTGAGGAAGATATGAAGAAAACAGAGGAAACAGACTTTATAGTTAGACAGATAGATAGATAGATAGATAGATAGATAGATAGATAGCTAAAATAAAAGGAAAAAAAAGCGAAAGAGATTGATAGGATGGATTAACAAGAGTAAAGTTTGCAGGAAGGAAAGAGAAAGAAAGACAGACAGAGAGAACGTAATAGAATAGGGAGTGATAGGAAAATGAGACAGAAGATGGTGGAATAGCGGAAGAGACAGAAAGCAACAGAGATAGAGAGACTATGTGAAAAAGACAGTGAGATATAGGTAGAAGAAGAGAGAAATAAAAGAGAAGGAAGAGAAATGGGAAGGGATAGAGAGTGATACACAGAGCGAGAGAAAGACAGAAAGCGAGACAGACAGACAGAGAAACAGCGAGACTCAGCGTGGAAAACAGTGTTGAGAGAAAAATAAAATGAGGGACAGAGAGTAAGAAAAAAGAGTTCGGAAGGCAGTAGATAGAGGGTGTGAGACAAAGAGAGAAAGAGAAACAATAGAGATACACAAAATTAAATGGAGGGAGGTGAAGAAAGACAGAAATTGCAAAAAGAGAGATAGAAATAGATAAAGAAAGGGAGAAGAGATAGAGTGTGTGAGATGACAGAAATGAGGGCGAATACATTATTTCAAACCGTTCAGACTAAGGGTTAAGATCATAAAGAAGACGTTGAGGCCAAAGAGTTATCGGTGAAACATCAGGGGCATAGCTTTATCGTTGGAAGGTACATTCAATTAAGTTAGGTTCTAATTTGAAGGAACCAGAATAAACAAGCTAACTGACTGGGGCTAAATTAAGGGTGGGGGGCATAGTTGTAAATACTGAGCATATATCTGTCGAACTCATAGACGATATTACCAACCACGGATACAGGCATACAGCTTTGGTTTGAAATAATAGAAGGGACATTGTTACAAGATTGGAAGGAACATCAAACCGAGAATGTCTGAGAGGAAGTACAAGGAACCAAGAGAACATCTTTCCGACTGGCGTTGCAGGCTAACAGGTAGGTAGTAAAATCTCTGGAAGGACACAGGTTTATAGCTTACTGATACATCTCACCAAGGCTACCATCTCGATTCCTAAAATACCATAACGCAAACTGTTGCAGTAACATCTCACCAAGGCTACCATCTCGATTCCTAAAATAACATAACGCAAGCTGTTGCAGTAACCAATGGACATCTTCGAACTGTGGGTTCATCAAGAAGGCAAGGGAATTGAAAACGGGTGAATTTTAAGACAGAACACAGCTTCAGGGCCTTATGGTGTATCCGAGGGATTCATAGACTGGGGGTGTTCAGTTGCTAACTTGGTTTCAATGCGCTGACTTATGCTTTAAGACTGGAAGACAAGTTAAATTTAGGAGGGATTCTCTCTGAAATTACTCTTACAGATTTTAAGTAAATGTAAAGAAAAAGTGTATGGGCAAACTCTGCAAACAATACCACGAGAGTGAGGCAGTGGTTTAGGGCCTGGGTGTACATTCAACTGAGTATAGAACAATTTCAACGTCTACGAGGATATGAAATAGATTGGGGAAACATTCCACGAACTGAGGATACAATCTCAGGGCCCAATATGCTTGCAACGGCCTGCTGGTTGGTTTTAGGCGCTGTGGGTATGAAATCGCCGACTGGGGGTACTGGCTTAAGAACTTGTGCAGTCAAAGAAAGGTAGAAATACAGTTTTAGGGCCTACTGACAACCAATTTCAAGCAGTTACAGCTAAAGGTGTAAACTGAAACAAAAAAGAAATATTTCTAGGACTAAATGTACAACACTTTGACTGAAGGTAAATCGAACAAACTGAAGGGGGTAACGCATGGCATTTCCTTCAATTGAAAATAAAATCAAATTTCTAGACATTTGCATTTCACAGACCGACGATACACCTTACAGAAACACACAGACAAGGGACCAAAAAATGGTAAGAAGTGGTTAATCATATCGAATAATTTCCAGAGGTAAGTTTTATCTCAGTGACTAACAGTAAACTTGAATGAAGTACAGGAACAAGGACTGGTTGATTCTCAAGCGTTTGTCGACTCGGATCAAAGAAAGCAGCAAGTGCCAGTTGGAACATTATTGTGCGAAGTACTGGTAAAAGAAGGCTCTGATCTCCCTCTAAATAGCTTATAACTTTTTTTTAATTGGACCCAAACTGTCCTCTTGAAATTAACTTCTGCAAATTCTAAACACGTGGCTATCTAAATCTAGTGCTCACAAATTTCGTTTTCTCCATCATTGTTCTTTACAATCAGTTACAATGTCTTTTTGCACATAACAACCATCCAGGAGTAAATAAATACAAACTGGAAATGTATCTCCCCAGGTGAAATTAAAATCTGCGGACTAAGGATACATTTGCTTACACTGATTATATGATCCATAGAATTGATGACGATTATTGCGACAGGATTTAATCTTATCTCAGCAATCATAATTCTTTCGACGAGGCTATGTGAGAAAAGCTGCCAGTGTCAATGGGAATAATATTGTGCGAAGTACTGGTAAAAAGATATCCCCCTGGCCTCCACCTCCCCTTACAGCCAGCCCTTTAAATCACCATCTTTTATAACAACATGGATATCTCATTTAATGGATCCTTCATTCAATGCAGGTAACACTTATTAAACCCAACACATGCCTTTTACAATCTACCACAAGCTTTTTTGTCATTACCCTTAAACATTTATCGATTTCTTCATCCACAATACAATCTTTCCACTATAAAGTAAAAAATGTCAAAATCAAATCCTTTCTCAAAAACCCTTCCTCAGGTGAAAGTAAAATCTGTCGACTAAGGATACATTTGCTTAGACTGAGAATATACTCTATAGAATTGAAGACGATGAATGCGACAGGATTTAATCTTATCTCTGCACTCATGATTCTTTCGACGAGGCTTTGTGAGAAAGGCTGCCAGTGTCAATGGGAATAATATTGTGCGAAGTACTGGTGAAAAGTTATCCCCCTCGCCCCACAGCCAGCCCTTTAAATCACCATCTTTTATAACAACATGGATATTTCATTTAACCGATCCTTCAGTCAATGCAGGTAACACTTATTAAACCCAACACATGCCTATTACAATCTCCCACAAGCTTTTTTTTTTCATTACCCTTAAACATTTATCGATTTCTTCATCCGCAATACAATCTTTCCACTATAAAGTAAAAAAATCAAAACCATTCTCAAACACCCTTCCTCAGGTGAAAGTAAAGTCTTCGGACTAAGGATACATTTGATAAGACTGAGAATATACTCTATAGAATTGAAGACGATTATTGCCACAGGATTTAATCTTATCTCAGCACTTAAAATTCTTTCGAAGAGGCTATGTGAGAAAGGCTGCCAGTGTCAATGGGAATAATATTGTGCGAAGTACTGGTAAAAAGTTATCCCCTGGCCTCCACCTCTCCTTAAAGCCAGCCCTCTAAATCACCATCTTTTATAACAACATGGATATCTCATTTAATGGATCCTTCATTCAATGCAGGTAATACTTATTAAACCCAACACATGCCTATTACAATCTACCACAAGCTTTTTTGTCATTACCCTTAAACATTTATCGATTTCTTCATCCGCAATACAATCTTTCCACTATAAAGTAAAAAAATCAAAACCATTCTCAAACACCCTTCCTCAGGTGAAAGTAAAGTCTTCGGACTAAGGATACATTTGATAAGACTGAGAATATACTCTATAGAATTGAAGACGATTATTGCCACAGGCTTTAATCTTATCTCAGCACTTAAAATTCTTTCGAAGAGGCTATGTGAGAAAGGCTGCCAGTGTCAATGGGAATAATATTGTGCGAAGTACTGGTAAAAAGTTATCCCCTGGCCTCCACCTCTCCTTAAAGCCAGCCCTCTAAATCACCATCTTTTATAACAACATGGATATCTCATTTAATGGATCCTTCATTCAATGCAGGTAATACTTATTAAACCCAACACATGCCTAGTACAATCTACCACAAGCTTTATTGTCATTACCCTTAAACATTTATCGATTTCTTCATCCACAATACAATCTTTCCACTATAAAGTAAAAAATGTCAATCAAATCCTTTCTCAAAAACCCTTCCTCAGGTGAAAGTATAATCTGCGGCCTGAGCATGCGTTTGCTTAGACTGAGAATATGCTTTATAGAATTGATGACTATTACTGCGACAGGATTTAATCTTATCTCAGCACTCATATTTCTTTCGACGAGGCTATGTGAGAAAGGCTGCCAGTGTCAATGGGAACAATATTGTGCGAAGTACTGGTAAAAAGTTTCCCTCCTGGCCTCCACCTCCCCTTACAGCCAGCCCTTTAAATCACCATCTCTTATAACAACATGGATATTTCATTTAACCGATCTTTCAGTCAATGCAGGTAACACATATTATACCCAACACATGCCAATGACAATCTAACACTAGCTTTTCTGTCATAAGCTGCACACATTTATCAGTTTCTTCATCCACAATACAATCTTTCCACTATAAAGCAAAAATGTCAAAATCACAACCTTTCTCAAACTCACTGCCATTGGTGAAATTAAAATCTGCGGACTAAGGATACACTTGCTTAGACAGAGAATATGCCCTATAAAATTGATAGCCAGGATTGCAACAGGATTTAATCTTATCTCACCACTCATAATTCTTTCGACGACGCTATGTGAAAAAGGCTGCCAGTGTCAATGGGAACAATATTGTGCGAAATACTGGTTAAAAGTTATCCCCTGGCCTCCACATCACCTTTCAACCAGCACTTTAAATCACCATCTTTTATAATAACATGGATATCTCATTTAACGGATCCTTCATTCAATAGAGGTAACACTTATTAAACCCAACTTATGCCTTTTACAATCTAGCGCTAGGTTTTCTGTCATAATCCTTACACATTTATCAATTTCTTCATCCACAATATAATAACTATAAAGTAAAAATGTCAAAATCAAAAACTTTCTCGAACTCCCTTCCTCAGGGGAAAGTAAATTCTGCGGACTAAAGATATATTTGCTCAGACTGAGAATATGCTCTATACAATTGATGACGATTATTGCAACATGATTTATTTAATCTTATCTCAGCACTCACAATTCTTTCGACGAGACTATGTGAGAAAGGCTGCCAGTGTCCGTGTCAATGGGAACAATATTGTGCGAAGTACTGGTAAAAAGTTATCCCCCTGGCCTCCACCTCCCCTTACAGCCAGCCCTTTAAATCACCATCTTTTATAACAACATGGATATTTCATTTAACGGATCCTTCAGTCAATGCAGGTAACACTTATTAAACCCGACACGTGCCTATTACAATCTAGCACTAGCTTTTCTGTCATTACCCTTTCACATTTATCAATTTCTTCACCCACAATACAATCTTTCCACTATAAAGAAGAAATGTCAAAATCAAAACCTTTCTCAAAAACCCTTCCTCAGGTGAAAGTAAAATCTGCGGACTAAGGATACATTTGCTTAGATTGAGAATATGCTCTATAGAATTGATGACGATTATTGCGACAGGATTTAATCTTATCTCAGCAATCATAGTTCTTTCGACGAGGCTATGTGAGAAAGGCTGCCAGTGTCAATGGGAACAACATTATGCGAAGTACTGGTAAAAAGTTATCCCCCTGGCCTCCACCTCCCCCTACAGCCAGCCCTTTAAATCACCATCCTTGATAACAACATGGATATCTCATTTAATGGATCCTTCAGTCAATGCAGGTAACACTTATTAAACCCAACACATGCCTTCTCCAATCTAGCACTAGCTTTTCTGTCATTCGCTTCACACATTTATCAATTTCTGCATCCACAATAGAAACTTTCCACTATAAAGTAAAAATGTCAAAATCAAAACCTTTCTCAAACTCTTTTTCCTCAGGTGAAATAAAAATCTGCAGACTAACGATACATTTGCTTAGACTGAGAATATGCTCTATAGAATTGAAGACGATTATTGCGACAGGATTTAATCTTATCTCAGCACTCAAAATTCTTTCGTCGAGGCTATGTGAGAAAGGCTGCCAGTGTCAATGGGAGCAATATTGTGCGCAGTACTGGTAACAAGTTATCCCACTGGCCTCCACCTCCCCCTACAGCCAGCCCTTTAAATCACCATCTTTTATAAAAACATGGATATCTCATTTAATGGATCCTTCATTCACTGCAGGTAACACATATCAAAGCCAACACATGCCTATTCAAATCTAGCACAGTATAGATATTTCGCTTTTCTGTCATTAGCCTTACAAATTTAACAATTTCTTCATCCACAATACAACCTTTCCACTATAAAGTAAAAATGTTAAATTCAAAACCTTTCTCAAACTCTCTCCCTCTCACACTCACTGCCTCTCTGTTGCTGTCTCTCGGTTTTCATGTCTCTAAAAATCCAGGGGCACAATTAGTAACATTCAAGTAATGTTCAAGTCGGCCTTAAAACACATTTATCTCCACTAATAAATCCGGTATCGGCTTTACCACCATCACTACCAACTCAACCATCAAAACTACCATCACCATTATTATAATCATCAACAACATCATCATCAAAGAAATTATTAAAAAGCGGTAAAAACGCCATAGCTTTGTGTTAAGTTATAGCAAACTCTTAAAGAGTTCAGGAAAACATCTTTTTCCATTCAAATCAGTTACCTTGCTTTGATAAATCTGAAAGTATTTCACACCATTTCAAAATCAAAACTTTTCTTTGACTACAGAGATTTTCGAATATCAATTCGGTCGATAGCGTATAGAACTTGAGACATGGGTTAGGTGGTTTGATTCCCCTACTCGGCCATGTCTTTCCGAGGTTGGATAATAATTTTTGCTACAGGATTGGTTCTTCGCTAGCCTCTCATAAGCACTTTTGATAACAGTTACGTTGAAAAGGAGTAATTTGCATCTGGAAAATATCGTACAAAGCACTGGTTACTGAACCTTCAGTAAAGTATGGGTAAGTGCACTGGCCGCCGCGATATAATTGAAATATTGTTGAAAACGGTGTTAAACCACATGCAATCAAACAATTAATCAATCAAGCAATTCAGTACCCCTTCTTTTATTTACCTGAAATACTTCACAGCATTTTCAAATCAACACATTGTCTTCACCTTCCAAAGATTCTTATAAAGGTATTCGGCCTCATTGCCCCGGAACCTGAGGCACGGCTTGGCTGGTTTGTATCCCCTGCTCGGTCATTTCTTTCCGAGAGTTGATGATACTCACTGTGGTAGCATTAATTTTTCTGAGCAGCAGTTTTGACTATAATTATGTGGAAAAGCAGTCAATGGCTTGGGAGGAATATCGTGAGAAGTACTAGTTACTGAAACTACAGGAACACATAGGCAAGAGTACTGGCCGCCGCAATATAACTCCAATATCGTTGAAAACGCTGTTAAACACATATAGTCAATCAATCACTCAACTGTCAAAGACTAGTTTGACACCTCAGTCATTTATCCGTAGCCCTAGAGACAATCCTTCGTTTGGAAGATTTTTTCCCATATTTGAATAAATTAATTGCAAGTCTTCTGTCTCAGTGCTGTTCCTTGTTTTAACGATAATTACGTGAAAAAGAGGCCGACGGCTAAAAAATTAACTCCTATATTTATTTTCAGAGCACTTTTTAACGCATGCCTATTAAAATAGCACGAAACATAAATTTGTCTTTTCTGTCATTAATCTTTCCAAGCTTAACAATGTCTTTATCCACAGTGCAACCCTGCTACTATAAGGTAAAAGTGTCGAAATCAAAAGTGCTTTCCAACTTCCCATTTAACAAGCTCGCCCTCTCTCTCTCTCCCTCTCTCTCTGGTGAATAATATTTTGATGTTTATGACGTTGAGCATGTGAGACAGCAGCCAGTGGATATAATATTATGATGAGCACTGGATATAGAAAACCATAAAGGATTCGAGAACAGGAAGCCGCTAGTTTGATTCCCGGCTCGGTCGATTTTTTTCCGAGAATTGCAATATGATTCATTCATTTCTCAACCTTTACCATTATTTCGACGATTCTGATGTTGGAAAGTAGTCAGTGCCTTGGAAAGAATATTGTGCGGAATACTGGTAAGAGTAATTCCAGGAGAGGATAAATTCACGGGCCGCCGCAATATGAACTGAAATAATATTGTAAACGAAGTTTTAACACTCTTCAATCATACTGCATACTTATAGCATTGAGAATCTTACGTTCATTTTTATGACTTGTTTTCAATAGATAGATGCTTTAGATCATAAAATGGGAACCTTCGCTTTTTCGGCATTCATTAGGTAAATAGCTGAGGTTGATACGGAATTCAAATTGGTCGTACGTAGAAATGTTCAGGGTGATTACATAATGTTGTAAGATCTTGCCAGGATGTCTCAAATGTGCTAGTAACACCATAACATTTCATTCTAAAATATTCGAAGGATATTATAGTTAGATTACACTCAAAATTACGGACTGAAGGAGCATCATATCGAATGAGAAACGATTCATCATGCAGACTGAGGAAGATATGAAGAAAACAGAGGAAACAGACTTTATAGTTAGACAGATAGATAGATAGATAGATAGATAGATAGATAGATAGCTAAAATAAAAGGAAAAAAAAGCGAAAGAGATTGATAGGATGGATTAACAAGAGTAAAGTTTGCAGGAAGGAAAGAGAAAGAAAGACAGACAGAGAGAACGTAATAGAATAGGGAGTGATAGGAAAATGAGACAGAAGATGGTGGAATAGCGGAAGAGACAGAAAGCAACAGAGATAGAGAGACTATGTGAAAAAGACAGTGAGATACAGGTAGAAGAAGAGAGAAATAAAAGAGAAGGAAGAG
Organism: Tridacna crocea; assembly: GCA_943736015.1. Taxonomy (NCBI): domain Eukaryota; kingdom Metazoa; phylum Mollusca; class Bivalvia; order Cardiida; family Cardiidae; genus Tridacna; species Tridacna crocea. Next base: position 12,761,705 of record OX031058.1, read on the forward strand.
AAATGGGAAGGGATAGAGAGTGATACACAGAGCGAGAGAAAGACAGAAAGCGAGACAGACAGACAGAGAAACAGCGAGACTCAGCGTGGAAAACAGTGTTGAGAGAAAAATAAAATGAGGGACAGAGAGTAAGAAAAAAGAGTTCGGAAGGCAGTAGATAGAGGGTGTGAGACAAAGAGAGAAAGAGAAACAATAGAGATACACAAAATTAAATGGAGGGAGGTGAAGAAAGACAGAAATTGCAAAAAGAGAGATAGAAATAGATAAAGAAAGGGAGAAGAGATAGAGTGTGTGAGATGACAGAAATGAGGGCGAATACATTATTTCAAACCGTTCAGACTAAGGGTTAAGATCATAAAGAAGACGTTGAGGCCAAAGAGTTATCGGTGAAACATCAGGGGCATAGCTTTATCGTTGGAAGGTACATTCAATTAAGTTAGGTTCTAATTTGAAGGAACCAGAATAAACAAGCTAACTGACTGGGGCTAAATTAAGGGTGGGGGGCATAGTTGTAAATACTGAGCATATATCTGTCGAACTCATAGACGATATTACCAACCACGGATACAGGCATACAGCTTTGGTTTGAAATAATAGAAGGGACATTGTTACAAGATTGGAAGGAACATCAAACCGAGAATGTCTGAGAGGAAGTACAAGGAACCAAGAGAACATCTTTCCGACTGGCGTTGCAGGCTAACAGGTAGGTAGTAAAATCTCTGGAAGGACACAGGTTTATAGCTTACTGATACATCTCACCAAGGCTACCATCTCGATTCCTAAAATACCATAACGCAAACTGTTGCAGTAACATCTCACCAAGGCTACCATCTCGATTCCTAAAATAACATAACGCAAGCTGTTGCAGTAACCAATGGACATCTTCGAACTGTGGGTTCATCAAGAAGGCAAGGGAATTGAAAACGGGTGAATTTTAAGACAGAACACAGCTTCAGGGCCTTATGGTGTATCCGAGGGATTCATAGACTGGGGGTGTTCAGTTGCTAACTTGGTTTCAATGCGCTGACTTATGCTTTAAGACTGGAAGACAAGTTAAATTTAGGAGGGATTCTCTCTGAAATTACTCTTACAGATTTTAAGTAAATGTAAAGAAAAAGTGTATGGGCAAACTCTGCAAACAATACCACGAGAGTGAGGCAGTGGTTTAGGGCCTGGGTGTACATTCAACTGAGTATAGAACAATTTCAACGTCTACGAGGATATGAAATAGATTGGGGAAACATTCCACGAACTGAGGATACAATCTCAGGGCCCAATATGCTTGCAACGGCCTGCTGGTTGGTTTTAGGCGCTGTGGGTATGAAATCGCCGACTGGGGGTACTGGCTTAAGAACTTGTGCAGTCAAAGAAAGGTAGAAATACAGTTTTAGGGCCTACTGACAACCAATTTCAAGCAGTTACAGCTAAAGGTGTAAACTGAAACAAAAAAGAAATATTTCTAGGACTAAATGTACAACACTTTGACTGAAGGTAAATCGAACAAACTGAAGGGGGTAACGCATGGCATTTCCTTCAATTGAAAATAAAATCAAATTTCTAGACATTTGCATTTCACAGACCGACGATACATCTTACAGAAACACACAGACAAGGGACCAAAAAATGGTAAGAAGTGGTTAATCATATCGAATAATTTCCAGAGGTAAGTTTTATCTCAGTGACTAACAGTAAACTTGAATGAAGTACAGGAACAAGGACTGGTTGATTCTCAAGCGTTTGTCGACTCGGATCAAAGAAAGCAGCAAGTGCCAGTTGGAACATTATTGTGCGAAGTACTGGTAAAAGAAGGCTCTGATCTCCCTCTAAATAGCTTATAACTTTTTTTTAATTGGACCCAAACTGTCCTCTTGAAATTAACTTCTGCAAATTCTAAACACGTGGCTATCTAAATCTAGTGCTCACAAATTTCGTTTTCTCCATCATTGTTCTTTACAATCAGTTACAATGTCTTTTTGCACATAACAACCATCCAGGAGTAAATAAATACAAACTGGAAATGTATCTCCCCAGGTGAAATTAAAATCTGCGGACTAAGGATACATTTGCTTACACTGATTATATGATCCATAGAATTGATGACGATTATTGCGACAGGATTTAATCTTATCTCAGCAATCATAATTCTTTCGACGAGGCTATGTGAGAAAAGCTGCCAGTGTCAATGGGAATAATATTGTGCGAAGTACTGGTAAAAAGATATCCCCCTGGCCTCCACCTCCCCTTACAGCCAGCCCTTTAAATCACCATCTTTTATAACAACATGGATATCTCATTTAATGGATCCTTCATTCAATGCAGGTAACACTTATTAAACCCAACACATGCCTTTTACAATCTACCACAAGCTTTTTTGTCATTACCCTTAAACATTTATCGATTTCTTCATCCACAATACAATCTTTCCACTATAAAGTAAAAAATGTCAAAATCAAATCCTTTCTCAAAAACCCTTCCTCAGGTGAAAGTAAAATCTGTCGACTAAGGATACATTTGCTTAGACTGAGAATATACTCTATAGAATTGAAGACGATGAATGCGACAGGATTTAATCTTATCTCTGCACTCATGATTCTTTCGACGAGGCTTTGTGAGAAAGGCTGCCAGTGTCAATGGGAATAATATTGTGCGAAGTACTGGTGAAAAGTTATCCCCCTCGCCCCACAGCCAGCCCTTTAAATCACCATCTTTTATAACAACATGGATATTTCATTTAACCGATCCTTCAGTCAATGCAGGTAACACTTATTAAACCCAACACATGCCTATTACAATCTCCCACAAGCTTTTTTTTTTCATTACCCTTAAACATTTATCGATTTCTTCATCCGCAATACAATCTTTCCACTATAAAGTAAAAAAATCAAAACCATTCTCAAACACCCTTCCTCAGGTGAAAGTAAAGTCTTCGGACTAAGGATACATTTGATAAGACTGAGAATATACTCTATAGAATTGAAGACGATTATTGCCACAGGATTTAATCTTATCTCAGCACTTAAAATTCTTTCGAAGAGGCTGTGTGAGAAAGGCTGCCAGTGTCAATGGGAATAATATTGTGCGAAGTACTGGTAAAAAGTTATCCCCTGGCCTCCACCTCTCCTTAAAGCCAGCCCTCTAAATCACCATCTTTTATAACAACATGGATATCTCATTTAATGGATCCTTCATTCAATGCAGGTAATACTTATTAAACCCAACACATGCCTATTACAATCTACCACAAGCTTTTTTGTCATTACCCTTAAACATTTATCGATTTCTTCATCCGCAATACAATCTTTCCACTATAAAGTAAAAAAATCAAAACCATTCTCAAACACCCTTCCTCAGGTGAAAGTAAAGTCTTCGGACTAAGGATACATTTGATAAGACTGAGAATATACTCTATAGAATTGAAGACGATTATTGCCACAGGCTTTAATCTTATCTCAGCACTTAAAATTCTTTCGAAGAGGCTATGTGAGAAAGGCTGCCAGTGTCAATGGGAATAATATTGTGCGAAGTACTGGTAAAAAGTTATCCCCTGGCCTCCACCTCTCCTTAAAGCCAGCCCTCTAAATCACCATCTTTTATAACAACATGGATATCTCATTTAATGGATCCTTCATTCAATGCAGGTAATACTTATTAAACCCAACACATGCCTAGTACAATCTACCACAAGCTTTATTGTCATTACCCTTAAACATTTATCGATTTCTTCATCCACAATACAATCTTTCCACTATAAAGTAAAAAATGTCAATCAAATCCTTTCTCAAAAACCCTTCCTCAGGTGAAAGTATAATCTGCGGCCTGAGCATGCGTTTGCTTAGACTGAGAATATGCTTTATAGAATTGATGACTATTACTGCGACAGGATTTAATCTTATCTCAGCACTCATATTTCTTTCGACGAGGCTATGTGAGAAAGGCTGCCAGTGTCAATGGGAACAATATTGTGCGAAGTACTGGTAAAAAGTTTCCCTCCTGGCCTCCACCTCCCCTTACAGCCAGCCCTTTAAATCACCATCTCTTATAACAACATGGATATTTCATTTAACCGATCTTTCAGTCAATGCAGGTAACACATATTATACCCAACACATGCCAATGACAATCTAACACTAGCTTTTCTGTCATAAGCTGCACACATTTATCAGTTTCTTCATCCACAATACAATCTTTCCACTATAAAGCAAAAATGTCAAAATCACAACCTTTCTCAAACTCACTGCCATTGGTGAAATTAAAATCTGCGGACTAAGGATACACTTGCTTAGACAGAGAATATGCCCTATAAAATTGATAGCCAGGATTGCAACAGGATTTAATCTTATCTCACCACTCATAATTCTTTCGACGACGCTATGTGAAAAAGGCTGCCAGTGTCAATGGGAACAATATTGTGCGAAATACTGGTTAAAAGTTATCCCCTGGCCTCCACATCACCTTTCAACCAGCACTTTAAATCACCATCTTTTATAATAACATGGATATCTCATTTAACGGATCCTTCATTCAATAGAGGTAACACTTATTAAACCCAACTTATGCCTTTTACAATCTAGCGCTAGGTTTTCTGTCATAATCCTTACACATTTATCAATTTCTTCATCCACAATATAATAACTATAAAGTAAAAATGTCAAAATCAAAAACTTTCTCGAACTCCCTTCCTCAGGGGAAAGTAAATTCTGCGGACTAAAGATATATTTGCTCAGACTGAGAATATGCTCTATACAATTGATGACGATTATTGCAACATGATTTATTTAATCTTATCTCAGCACTCACAATTCTTTCGACGAGACTATGTGAGAAAGGCTGCCAGTGTCCGTGTCAATGGGAACAATATTGTGCGAAGTACTGGTAAAAAGTTATCCCCCTGGCCTCCACCTCCCCTTACAGCCAGCCCTTTAAATCACCATCTTTTATAACAACATGGATATTTCATTTAACGGATCCTTCAGTCAATGCAGGTAACACTTATTAAACCCGACACGTGCCTATTACAATCTAGCACTAGCTTTTCTGTCATTACCCTTTCACATTTATCAATTTCTTCACCCACAATACAATCTTTCCACTATAAAGAAGAAATGTCAAAATCAAAACCTTTCTCAAAAACCCTTCCTCAGGTGAAAGTAAAATCTGCGGACTAAGGATACATTTGCTTAGATTGAGAATATGCTCTATAGAATTGATGACGATTATTGCGACAGGATTTAATCTTATCTCAGCAATCATAGTTCTTTCGACGAGGCTATGTGAGAAAGGCTGCCAGTGTCAATGGGAACAACATTATGCGAAGTACTGGTAAAAAGTTATCCCCCTGGCCTCCACCTCCCCCTACAGCCAGCCCTTTAAATCACCATCCTTGATAACAACATGGATATCTCATTTAATGGATCCTTCAGTCAATGCAGGTAACACTTATTAAACCCAACACATGCCTTCTCCAATCTAGCACTAGCTTTTCTGTCATTCGCTTCACACATTTATCAATTTCTGCATCCACAATAGAAACTTTCCACTATAAAGTAAAAATGTCAAAATCAAAACCTTTCTCAAACTCTTTTTCCTCAGGTGAAATAAAAATCTGCAGACTAACGATACATTTGCTTAGACTGAGAATATGCTCTATAGAATTGAAGACGATTATTGCGACAGGATTTAATCTTATCTCAGCACTCAAAATTCTTTCGTCGAGGCTATGTGAGAAAGGCTGCCAGTGTCAATGGGAGCAATATTGTGCGCAGTACTGGTAACAAGTTATCCCACTGGCCTCCACCTCCCCCTACAGCCAGCCCTTTAAATCACCATCTTTTATAAAAACATGGATATCTCATTTAATGGATCCTTCATTCACTGCAGGTAACACATATCAAAGCCAACACATGCCTATTCAAATCTAGCACAGTATAGATATTTCGCTTTTCTGTCATTAGCCTTACAAATTTAACAATTTCTTCATCCACAATACAACCTTTCCACTATAAAGTAAAAATGTTAAATTCAAAACCTTTCTCAAACTCTCTCCCTCTCACACTCACTGCCTCTCTGTTGCTGTCTCTCGGTTTTCATGTCTCTAAAAATCCAGGGGCACAATTAGTAACATTCAAGTAATGTTCAAGTCGGCCTTAAAACACATTTATCTCCACTAATAAATCCGGTATCGGCTTTACCACCATCACTACCAACTCAACCATCAAAACTACCATCACCATTATTATAATCATCAACAACATCATCATCAAAGAAATTATTAAAAAGCGGTAAAAACGCCATAGCTTTGTGTTAAGTTATAGCAAACTCTTAAAGAGTTCAGGAAAACATCTTTTTCCATTCAAATCAGTTACCTTGCTTTGATAAATCTGAAAGTATTTCACACCATTTCAAAATCAAAACTTTTCTTTGACTACAGAGATTTTCGAATATCAATTCGGTCGATAGCGTATAGAACTTGAGACATGGGTTAGGTGGTTTGATTCCCCTACTCGGCCATGTCTTTCCGAGGTTGGATAATAATTTTTGCTACAGGATTGGTTCTTCGCTAGCCTCTCATAAGCACTTTTGATAACAGTTACGTTGAAAAGGAGTAATTTGCATCTGGAAAATATCGTACAAAGCACTGGTTACTGAACCTTCAGTAAAGTATGGGTAAGTGCACTGGCCGCCGCGATATAATTGAAATATTGTTGAAAACGGTGTTAAACCACATGCAATCAAACAATTAATCAATCAAGCAATTCAGTACCCCTTCTTTTATTTACCTGAAATACTTCACAGCATTTTCAAATCAACACATTGTCTTCACCTTCCAAAGATTCTTATAAAGGTATTCGGCCTCATTGCCCCGGAACCTGAGGCACGGCTTGGCTGGTTTGTATCCCCTGCTCGGTCATTTCTTTCCGAGAGTTGATGATACTCACTGTGGTAGCATTAATTTTTCTGAGCAGCAGTTTTGACTATAATTATGTGGAAAAGCAGTCAATGGCTTGGGAGGAATATCGTGAGAAGTACTAGTTACTGAAACTACAGGAACACATAGGCAAGAGTACTGGCCGCCGCAATATAACTCCAATATCGTTGAAAACGCTGTTAAACACATATAGTCAATCAATCACTCAACTGTCAAAGACTAGTTTGACACCTCAGTCATTTATCCGTAGCCCTAGAGACAATCCTTCGTTTGGAAGATTTTTTCCCATATTTGAATAAATTAATTGCAAGTCTTCTGTCTCAGTGCTGTTCCTTGTTTTAACGATAATTACGTGAAAAAGAGGCCGACGGCTAAAAAATTAACTCCTATATTTATTTTCAGAGCACTTTTTAACGCATGCCTATTAAAATAGCACGAAACATAAATTTGTCTTTTCTGTCATTAATCTTTCCAAGCTTAACAATGTCTTTATCCACAGTGCAACCCTGCTACTATAAGGTAAAAGTGTCGAAATCAAAAGTGCTTTCCAACTTCCCATTTAACAAGCTCGCCCTCTCTCTCTCTCCCTCTCTCTCTGGTGAATAATATTTTGATGTTTATGACGTTGAGCATGTGAGACAGCAGCCAGTGGATATAATATTATGATGAGCACTGGATATAGAAAACCATAAAGGATTCGAGAACAGGAAGCCGCTAGTTTGATTCCCGGCTCGGTCGATTTTTTTCCGAGAATTGCAATATGATTCATTCATTTCTCAACCTTTACCATTATTTCGACGATTCTGATGTTGGAAAGTAGTCAGTGCCTTGGAAAGAATATTGTGCGGAATACTGGTAAGAGTAATTCCAGGAGAGGATAAATTCACGGGCCGCCGCAATATGAACTGAAATAATATTGTAAACGAAGTTTTAACACTCTTCAATCATACTGCATACTTATAGCATTGAGAATCTTACGTTCATTTTTATGACTTGTTTTCAATAGATAGATGCTTTAGATCATAAAATGGGAACCTTCGCTTTTTCGGCATTCATTAGGTAAATAGCTGAGGTTGATACGGAATTCAAATTGGTCGTACGTAGAAATGTTCAGGGTGATTACATAATGTTGTAAGATCTTGCCAGGATGTCTCAAATGTGCTAGTAACACCATAACATTTCATTCTAAAATATTCGAAGGATATTATAGTTAGATTACACTCAAAATTACGGACTGAAGGAGCATCATATCGAATGAGAAACGATTCATCATGCAGACTGAGGAAGATATGAAGAAAACAGAGGAAACAGACTTTATAGTTAGACAGATAGATAGATAGATAGATAGATAGATAGATAGATAGCTAAAATAAAAGGAAAAAAAAGCGAAAGAGATTGATAGGATGGATTAACAAGAGTAAAGTTTGCAGGAAGGAAAGAGAAAGAAAGACAGACAGAGAGAACGTAATAGAATAGGGAGTGATAGGAAAATGAGACAGAAGATGGTGGAATAGCGGAAGAGACAGAAAGCAACAGAGATAGAGAGACTATGTGAAAAAGACAGTGAGATACAGGTAGAAGAAGAGAGAAATAAAAGAGAAGGAAGAGAAATGGGAAGGGATAGAGAGTGATACACAGAGCGAGAGAAAGACAGAAAGCGAGACAGACAGACAGAGAAACAGCGAGACTCAGCGTGGAAAACAGTGTTGAGAGAAAAATAAAATGAGGGACAGAGAGTAAGAAAAAAGAGTTCGGAAGGCAGTAGATAGAGGGTGTGAGACAAAGAGAGAAAGAGAAACAATAGAGATACACAAAATTAAATGGAGGGAGGTGAAGAAAGACAGAAATTGCAAAAAGAGAGATAGAAATAGATAAAGAAAGGGAGAAGAGATAGAGTGTGTGAGATGACAGAAATGAGGGCGAATACATTATTTCAAACCGTTCAGACTAAGGGTTAAGATCATAAAGAAGACGTTGAGGCCAAAGAGTTATCGGTGAAACATCAGGGGCATAGCTTTATCGTTGGAAGGTACATTCAATTAAGTTAGGTTCTAATTTGAAGGAACCAGAATAAACAAGCTAACTGACTGGGGCTAAATTAAGGGTGGGGGGCATAGTTGTAAATACTGAGCATATATCTGTCGAACTCATAGACGATATTACCAACCACGGATACAGGCATACAGCTTTGGTTTGAAATAATAGAAGGGACATTGTTACAAGATTGGAAGGAACATCAAACCGAGAATGTCTGAGAGGAAGTACAAGGAACCAAGAGAACATCTTTCCGACTGGCGTTGCAGGCTAACAGGTAGGTAGTAAAATCTCTGGAAGGACACAGGTTTATAGCTTACTGATACATCTCACCAAGGCTACCATCTCGATTCCTAAAATACCATAACGCAAACTGTTGCAGTAACATCTCACCAAGGCTACCATCTCGATTCCTAAAATAACATAACGCAAGCTGTTGCAGTAACCAATGGACATCTTCGAACTGTGGGTTCATCAAGAAGGCAAGGGAATTGAAAACGGGTGAATTTTAAGACAGAACACAGCTTCAGGGCCTTATGGTGTATCCGAGGGATTCATAGACTGGGGGTGTTCAGTTGCTAACTTGGTTTCAATGCGCTGACTTATGCTTTAAGACTGGAAGACAAGTTAAATTTAGGAGGGATTCTCTCTGAAATTACTCTTACAGATTTTAAGTAAATGTAAAGAAAAAGTGTATGGGCAAACTCTGCAAACAATACCACGAGAGTGAGGCAGTGGTTTAGGGCCTGGGTGTACATTCAACTGAGTATAGAACAATTTCAACGTCTACGAGGATATGAAATAGATTGGGGAAACATTCCACGAACTGAGGATACAATCTCAGGGCCCAATATGCTTGCAACGGCCTGCTGGTTGGTTTTAGGCGCTGTGGGTATGAAATCGCCGACTGGGGGTACTGGCTTAAGAACTTGTGCAGTCAAAGAAAGGTAGAAATACAGTTTTAGGGCCTACTGACAACCAATTTCAAGCAGTTACAGCTAAAGGTGTAAACTGAAACAAAAAAGAAATATTTCTAGGACTAAATGTACAACACTTTGACTGAAGGTAAATCGAACAAACTGAAGGGGGTAACGCATGGCATTTCCTTCAATTGAAAATAAAATCAAATTTCTAGACATTTGCATTTCACAGACCGACGATACATCTTACAGAAACACACAGACAAGGGACCAAAAAATGGTAAGAAGTGGTTAATCATATCGAATAATTTCCAGAGGTAAGTTTTATCTCAGTGACTAACAGTAAACTTGAATGAAGTACAGGAACAAGGACTGGTTGATTCTCAAGCGTTTGTCGACTCGGATCAAAGAAAGCAGCAAGTGCCAGTTGGAACATTATTGTGCGAAGTACTGGTAAAAGAAGGCTCTGATCTCCCTCTAAATAGCTTATAACTTTTTTTTAATTGGACCCAAACTGTCCTCTTGAAATTAACTTCTGCAAATTCTAAACACGTGGCTATCTAAATCTAGTGCTCACAAATTTCGTTTTCTCCATCATTGTTCTTTACAATCAGTTACAATGTCTTTTTGCACATAACAACCATCCAGGAGTAAATAAATACAAACTGGAAATGTATCTCCCCAGGTGAAATTAAAATCTGCGGACTAAGGATACATTTGCTTACACTGATTATATGATCCATAGAATTGATGACGATTATTGCGACAGGATTTAATCTTATCTCAGCAATCATAATTCTTTCGACGAGGCTATGTGAGAAAAGCTGCCAGTGTCAATGGGAATAATATTGTGCGAAGTACTGGTAAAAAGATATCCCCCTGGCCTCCACCTCCCCTTACAGCCAGCCCTTTAAATCACCATCTTTTATAACAACATGGATATCTCATTTAATGGATCCTTCATTCAATGCAGGTAACACTTATTAAACCCAACACATGCCTTTTACAATCTACCACAAGCTTTTTTGTCATTACCCTTAAACATTTATCGATTTCTTCATCCACAATACAATCTTTCCACTATAAAGTAAAAAATGTCAAAATCAAATCCTTTCTCAAAAACCCTTCCTCAGGTGAAAGTAAAATCTGTCGACTAAGGATACATTTGCTTAGACTGAGAATATACTCTATAGAATTGAAGACGATGAATGCGACAGGATTTAATCTTATCTCTGCACTCATGATTCTTTCGACGAGGCTTTGTGAGAAAGGCTGCCAGTGTCAATGGGAATAATATTGTGCGAAGTACTGGTGAAAAGTTATCCCCCTCGCCCCACAGCCAGCCCTTTAAATCACCATCTTTTATAACAACATGGATATTTCATTTAACCGATCCTTCAGTCAATGCAGGTAACACTTATTAAACCCAACACATGCCTATTACAATCTCCCACAAGCTTTTTTTTTTCATTACCCTTAAACATTTATCGATTTCTTCATCCGCAATACAATCTTTCCACTATAAAGTAAAAAAATCAAAACCATTCTCAAACACCCTTCCTCAGGTGAAAGTAAAGTCTTCGGACTAAGGATACATTTGATAAGACTGAGAATATACTCTATAGAATTGAAGACGATTATTGCCACAGGATTTAATCTTATCTCAGCACTTAAAATTCTTTCGAAGAGGCTATGTGAGAAAGGCTGCCAGTGTCAATGGGAATAATATTGTGCGAAGTACTGGTAAAAAGTTATCCCCTGGCCTCCACCTCTCCTTAAAGCCAGCCCTCTAAATCACCATCTTTTATAACAACATGGATATCTCATTTAATGGATCCTTCATTCAATGCAGGTAATACTTATTAAACCCAACACATGCCTATTACAATCTACCACAAGCTTTTTTGTCATTACCCTTAAACATTTATCGATTTCTTCATCCGCAATACAATCTTTCCACTATAAAGTAAAAAAATCAAAACCATTCTCAAACACCCTTCCTCAGGTGAAAGTAAAGTCTTCGGACTAAGGATACATTTGATAAGACTGAGAATATACTCTATAGAATTGAAGACGATTATTGCCACAGGCTTTAATCTTATCTCAGCACTTAAAATTCTTTCGAAGAGGCTATGTGAGAAAGGCTGCCAGTGTCAATGGGAATAATATTGTGCGAAGTACTGGTAAAAAGTTATCCCCTGGCCTCCACCTCTCCTTAAAGCCAGCCCTCTAAATCACCATCTTTTATAACAACATGGATATCTCATTTAATGGATCCTTCATTCAATGCAGGTAATACTTATTAAACCCAACACATGCCTAGTACAATCTACCACAAGCTTTATTGTCATTACCCTTAAACATTTATCGATTTCTTCATCCACAATACAATCTTTCCACTATAAAGTAAAAAATGTCAATCAAATCCTTTCTCAAAAACCCTTCCTCAGGTGAAAGTATAATCTGCGGCCTGAGCATGCGTTTGCTTAGACTGAGAATATGCTTTATAGAATTGATGACTATTACTGCGACAGGATTTAATCTTATCTCAGCACTCATATTTCTTTCGACGAGGCTATGTGAGAAAGGCTGCCAGTGTCAATGGGAACAATATTGTGCGAAGTACTGGTAAAAAGTTTCCCTCCTGGCCTCCACCTCCCCTTACAGCCAGCCCTTTAAATCACCATCTCTTATAACAACATGGATATTTCATTTAACCGATCTTTCAGTCAATGCAGGTAACACATATTATACCCAACACATGCCAATGACAATCTAACACTAGCTTTTCTGTCATAAGCTGCACACATTTATCAGTTTCTTCATCCACAATACAATCTTTCCACTATAAAGCAAAAATGTCAAAATCACAACCTTTCTCAAACTCACTGCCATTGGTGAAATTAAAATCTGCGGACTAAGGATACACTTGCTTAGACAGAGAATATGCCCTATAAAATTGATAGCCAGGATTGCAACAGGATTTAATCTTATCTCACCACTCATAATTCTTTCGACGACGCTATGTGAAAAAGGCTGCCAGTGTCAATGGGAACAATATTGTGCGAAATACTGGTTAAAAGTTATCCCCTGGCCTCCACATCACCTTTCAACCAGCACTTTAAATCACCATCTTTTATAATAACATGGATATCTCATTTAACGGATCCTTCATTCAATAGAGGTAACACTTATTAAACCCAACTTATGCCTTTTACAATCTAGCGCTAGGTTTTCTGTCATAATCCTTACACATTTATCAATTTCTTCATCCACAATATAATAACTATAAAGTAAAAATGTCAAAATCAAAAACTTTCTCGAACTCCCTTCCTCAGGGGAAAGTAAATTCTGCGGACTAAAGATATATTTGCTCAGACTGAGAATATGCTCTATACAATTGATGACGATTATTGCAACATGATTTATTTAATCTTATCTCAGCACTCACAATTCTTTCGACGAGACTATGTGAGAAAGGCTGCCAGTGTCCGTGTCAATGGGAACAATATTGTGCGAAGTACTGGTAAAAAGTTATCCCCCTGGCCTCCACCTCCCCTTACAGCCAGCCCTTTAAATCACCATCTTTTATAACAACATGGATATTTCATTTAACGGATCCTTCAGTCAATGCAGGTAACACTTATTAAACCCGACACGTGCCTATTACAATCTAGCACTAGCTTTTCTGTCATTACCCTTTCACATTTATCAATTTCTTCACCCACAATACAATCTTTCCACTATAAAGTAGAAATGTCAAAATCAAAACCTTTCTCAAAAACCCTTCCTCAGGTGAAAGTAAAATCTGCGGACTAAGGATACATTTGCTTAGATTGAGAATATGCTCTATAGAATTGATGACGATTATTGCGACAGGATTTAATCTTATCTCAGCAATCATAGTTCTTTCGACGAGGCTATGTGAGAAAGGCTGCCAGTGTCAATGGGAACAACATTATGCGAAGTACTGGTAAAAAGTTATCCCCCTGGCCTCCACCTCCCCCTACAGCCAGCCCTTTAAATCACCATCCTTGATAACAACATGGATATCTCATTTAATGGATCCTTCAGTCAATGCAGGTAACACTTATTAAACCCAACACATGCCTTCTCCAATCTAGCACTAGCTTTTCTGTCATTCGCTTCACACATTTATCAATTTCTGCATCCACAATAGAAACTTTCCACTATAAAGTAAAAATGTCAAAATCAAAACCTTTCTCAAACTCTTTTTCCTCAGGTGAAATAAAAATCTGCAGACTAACGATACATTTGCTTAGACTGAGAATATGCTCTATAGAATTGAAGACGATTATTGCGACAGGATTTAATCTTATCTCAGCACTCAAAATTCTTTCGTCGAGGCTATGTGAGAAAGGCTGCCAGTGTCAATGGGAGCAATATTGTGCGCAGTACTGGTAACAAGTTATCCCACTGGCCTCCACCTCCCCCTACAGCCAGCCCTTTAAATCACCATCTTTTATAAAAACATGGATATCTCATTTAATGGATCCTTCATTCACTGCAGGTAACACATATCAAAGCCAACACATGCCTATTCAAATCTAGCACAGTATAGATATTTCGCTTTTCTGTCATTAGCCTTACAAATTTAACAATTTCTTCATCCACAATACAACCTTTCCACTATAAAGTAAAAATGTTAAATTCAAAACCTTTCTCAAACTCTCTCCCTCTCACACTCACTGCCTCTCTGTTGCTGTCTCTCGGTTTTCATGTCTCTAAAAATCCAGGGGCACAATTAGTAACATTCAAGTAATGTTCAAGTCGGCCTTAAAACACATTTATCTCCACTAATAAATCCGGTATCGGCTTTACCACCATCACTACCAACTCAACCATCAAAACTACCATCACCATTATTATAATCATCAACAACATCATCATCAAAGAAATTATTAAAAAGCGGTAAAAACGCCATAGCTTTGTGTTAAGTTATAGCAAACTCTTAAAGAGTTCAGGAAAACATCTTTTTCCATTCAAATCAGTTACCTTGCTTTGATAAATCTGAAAGTATTTCACACCATTTCAAAATCAAAACTTTTCTTTGACTACAGAGATTTTCGAATATCAATTCGGTCGATAGCGTATAGAACTTGAGACATGGGTTAGGTGGTTTGATTCCCCTACTCGGCCATGTCTTTCCGAGGTTGGATAATAATTTTTGCTACAGGATTGGTTCTTCGCTAGCCTCTCATAAGCACTTTTGATAACAGTTACGTTGAAAAGGAGTAATTTGCATCTGGAAAATATCGTACAAAGCACTGGTTACTGAACCTTCAGTAAAGTATGGGTAAGTGCACTGGCCGCCGCGATATAATTGAAATATTGTTGAAAACGGTGTTAAACCACATGCAATCAAACAATTAATCAATCAAGCAATTCAGTACCCCTTCTTTTATTTACCTGAAATACTTCACAGCATTTTCAAATCAACACATTGTCTTCACCTTCCAAAGATTCTTATAAAGGTATTCGGCCTCATTGCCCCGGAACCTGAGGCACGGCTTGGCTGGTTTGTATCCCCTGCTCGGTCATTTCTTTCCGAGAGTTGATGATACTCACTGTGGTAGCATTAATTTTTCTGAGCAGCAGTTTTGACTATAATTATGTGGAAAAGCAGTCAATGGCTTGGGAGGAATATCGTGAGAAGTACTAGTTACTGAAACTACAGGAACACATAGGCAAGAGTACTGGCCGCCGCAATATAACTCCAATATCATTGAAAACGCTGTTAAACACATATAGTCAATCAATCACTCAACTGTCAAAGACTAGTTTGACACCTCAGTCATTTATCCGTAGCCCTAGAGACAATCCTTCGTTTGGAAGATTTTTTCCCATATTTGAATAAATTAATTGCAAGTCTTCTGTCTCAGTGCTGTTCCTTGTTTTAACGATAATTACGTGAAAAAGAGGCCGACGGCTAAAAAATTAACTCCTATATTTATTTTCAGAGCACTTTTTAACGCATGCCTATTAAAATAGCACGAAACATAAATTTGTCTTTTCTGTCATTAATCTTTCCAAGCTTAACAATGTCTTTATCCACAGTGCAACCCTGCTACTATAAGGTAAAAGTGTCGAAATCAAAAGTGCTTTCCAACTTCCCATTTAACAAGCTCGCCCTCTCTCTCTCTCCCTCTCTCTCTGGTGAATAATGTTTTGATGTTTATGACGTTGAGCATGTGAGACAGCAGCCAGTGGATATAATATTATGATGAGCACTGGATATAGAAAACCATAAAGGATTCGAGAACAGGAAGCCGCTAGTTTGATTCCCGGCTCGGTCGATTTTTTTCCGAGAATTGCAATATGATTCATTCATTTCTCAACCTTTACCATTATTTCGACGATTCTGATGTTGGAAAGTAGTCAGTGCCTTGGAAAGAATATTGTGCGGAATACTGGTAAGAGTAATTCCAGGAGAGGATAAATTCACGGGCCGCCGCAATATGAACTGAAATAATATTGTAAACGAAGTTTTAACACTCTTCAATCATACTGCATACTTATAGCATTGAGAATCTTACGTTCATTTTTATGACTTGTTTTCAATAGATAGATGCTTTAGATCATAAAATGGGAACCTTCGCTTTTTCGGCATTCATTAGGTAAATAGCTGAGGTTGATACGGAATTCAAATTGGTCGTACGTAGAAATGTTCAGGGTGATTACATAATGTTGTAAGATCTTGCCAGGATGTCTCAAATGTGCTAGTAACACCATAACATTTCATTCTAAAATATTCGAAGGATATTATAGTTAGATTACACTCAAAATTACGGACTGAAGGAGCATCATATCGAATGAGAAACGATTCATCATGCAGACTGAGGAAGATATGAAGAAAACAGAGGAAACAGACTTTATAGTTAGACAGATAGATAGATAGATAGATAGATAGATAGATAGCTAAAATAAAAGGAAAAAAAAGCGAAAGAGATTGATAGGATGGATTAACAAGAGTAAAGTTTGCAGGAAGGAAAGAGAAAGAAAGACAGACAGAGAGAACGTAATAGAATAGGGAGTGATAGGAAAATGAGACAGAAGATGGTGGAATAGCGGAAGAGACAGAAAGCAACAGAGATAGAGAGACTATGTGAAAAAGACAGTGAGATACAGGTAGAAGAAGAGAGAAATAAAAGAGAAGGAAGAGAAATGGGAAGGGATAGAGAGTGATACACAGAGCGAGAGAAAGACAGAAAGCGAGACAGACAGACAGAGAAACAGCGAGAGACTCAGCGTGGAAAACAGTGTTGAGAGAAAAATAAAATGAGGGACAGAGAGTAAGAAAAAAGAGTTCGGAAGGCAGTAGATAGAGGGTGTGAGACAAAGAGAGAAAGAGAAACAATAGAGATACACAAAATTAAATGGAGGGAGGTGAAGAAAGACAGAAATTGCAAAAAGAGAGATAGAAATAGATAAAGAAAGGGAGAAGAGATAGAGTGTGTGAGATGACAGAAATGAGGGCGAATACATTATTTCAAACCGTTCAGACTAAGGGTTAAGATCATAAAGAAGACGTTGAGGCCAAAGAGTTATCGGTGAAACATCAGGGGCATAGCTTTATCGTTGGAAGGTACATTCAATTAAGTTAGGTTCTAATTTGAAGGAAGCAGAATAAACAAGCTAACTGACTGGGGCTAAATTAAGGGTGGGGGGCATAGTTGTAAATACTGAGCATATATCTGTCGAACTCATAGACGATATTACCAACCACGGATACAGGCATACAGCTTTGGTTTGAAATAATAGAAGGGACATTGTTACAAGATTGGAAGGAACATCAAACCGAGAATGTCTGAGAGGAAGTACAAGGAACCAAGAGAACATCTTTCCGACTGGCGTTGCAGGCTAACAGGTAGGTAGTAAAATCTCTGGAAGGACACAGGTTTATAGCTTACTGATACATCTCACCAAGGCTACCATCTCGATTCCTAAAATACCATAACGCAAACTGTTGCAGTAACATCTCACCAAGGCTACCATCTCGATTCCTAAAATAACATAACGCAAGCTGTTGCAGTAACCAATGGACATCTTCGAACTGTGGGTTCATCAAGAAGGCAAGGGAATTGAAAACGGGTGAATTTTAAGACAGAACACAGCTTCAGGGCCTTATGGTGTATCCGAGGGATTCATAGACTGGGGGTGTTCAGTTGCTAACTTGGTTTCAATGCGCTGACTTATGCTTTAAGACTGGAAGACAAGTTAAATTTAGGAGGGATTCTCTCTGAAATTACTCTTACAGATTTTAAGTAAATGTAAAGAAAAAGTGTATGGGCAAACTCTGCAAACAATACCACGAGAGTGAGGCAGTGGTTTAGGGCCTGGGTGTACATTCAACTGAGTATAGAACAATTTCAACGTCTACGAGGATATGAAATAGATTGGGGAAACATTCCACGAACTGAGGATACAATCTCAGGGCCCAATATGCTTGCAACGGCCTGCTGGTTGGTTTTAGGCGCTGTGGGTATGAAATCGCCGACTGGGGGTACTGGCTTAAGAACTTGTGCAGTCAAAGAAAGGTAGAAATACAGTTTTAGGGCCTACTGACAACCAATTTCAAGCAGTTACAGCTAAAGGTGTAAACTGAAACAAAAAAGAAATATTTCTAGGACTAAATGTACAACACTTTGACTGAAGGTAAATCGAACAAACTGAAGGGGGTAACGCATGGCATTTCCTTCAATTGAAAATAAAATCAAATTTCTAGACATTTGCATTTCACAGACCGACGATACATCTTACAGAAACACACAGACAAGGGACCAAAAAATGGTAAGAAGTGGTTAATCATATCGAATAATTTCCAGAGGTAAGTTTTATCTCAGTGACTAACAGTAAACTTGAATGAAGTACAGGAACAAGGACTGGTTGATTCTCAAGCGTTTGTCGACTCGGATCAAAGAAAGCAGCAAGTGCCAGTTGGAACATTATTGTGCGAAGTACTGGTAAAAGAAGGCTCTGATCTCCCTCTAAATAGCTTATAACTTTTTTTTAATTGGACCCAAACTGTCCTCTTGAAATTAACTTCTGCAAATTCTAAACACGTGGCTATCTAAATCTAGTGCTCACAAATTTCGTTTTCTCCATCATTGTTCTTTACAATCAGTTACAATGTCTTTTTGCACATAACAACCATCCAGGAGTAAATAAATACGAACTGGAAATGTATCTTCCCAGGTGAAATTAAAATCTGCGGACTAAGGATACATTTGCTTACACTGAGTATATGATCCATAGAATTGATGACGATTATTGCGACAGGATTTAATCTTATCTCAGCAATCATAATTCTTTCGACGAGGCTATGTGAGAAAAGCTGCCAGTGTCAATGGGAATAATATTGTGCGAAGTACTGGTAAAAAGATATCCCCCTGGCCTCCACCTCCCCTTACAGCCAGCCCTTTAAATCACCATCTTTTATAACAACATGGATATCTCATTTAATGGATCCTTCATTCAATGCAGGTAACACTTATTAAACCCAACACATGCCTTTTACAATCTACCACAAGCTTTTTTGTCATTACCCTTAAACATTTATCGATTTCTTCATCCACAATACAATCTTTCCACTATAAAGTAAAAAATGTCAAAATCAAATCCTTTCTCAAAAACCCTTCCTCAGGTGAAAGTAAAATCTGTCGACTAAGGATACATTTGCTTAGACTGAGAATATACTCTATAGAATTGAAGACGATGAATGCGACAGGATTTAATCTTATCTCTGCACTCATGATTCTTTCGACGAGGCTTTGTGAGAAAGGCTGCCAGTGTCAATGGGAATAATATTGTGCGAAGTACTGGTGAAAAGTTATCCCCCTCGCCCCACAGCCAGCCCTTTAAATCACCATCTTTTATAACAACATGGATATTTCATTTAACCGATCCTTCAGTCAATGCAGGTAACACTTATTAAACCCAACACATGCCTATTACAATCTCCCACAAGCTTTTTTTTTTCATTACCCTTAAACATTTATCGATTTCTTCATCCGCAATACAATCTTTCCACTATAAAGTAAAAAAATCAAAACCATTCTCAAACACCCTTCCTCAGGTGAAAGTAAAGTCTTCGGACTAAGGATACATTTGATAAGACTGAGAATATACTCTATAGAATTGAAGACGATTATTGCCACAGGATTTAATCTTATCTCAGCACTTAAAATTCTTTCGAAGAGGCTATGTGAGAAAGGCTGCCAGTGTCAATGGGAATAATATTGTGCGAAGTACTGGTAAAAAGTTATCCCCTGGCCTCCACCTCTCCTTAAAGCCAGCCCTCTAAATCACCATCTTTTATAACAACATGGATATCTCATTTAATGGATCCTTCATTCAATGCAGGTAATACTTATTAAACCCAACACATGCCTATTACAATCTACCACAAGCTTTTTTGTCATTACCCTTAAACATTTATCGATTTCTTCATCCGCAATACAATCTTTCCACTATAAAGTAAAAAAATCAAAACCATTCTCAAACACCCTTCCTCAGGTGAAAGTAAAGTCTTCGGACTAAGGATACATTTGATAAGACTGAGAATATACTCTATAGAATTGAAGACGATTATTGCCACAGGCTTTAATCTTATCTCAGCACTTAAAATTCTTTCGAAGAGGCTATGTGAGAAAGGCTGCCAGTGTCAATGGGAATAATATTGTGCGAAGTACTGGTAAAAAGTTATCCCCTGGCCTCCACCTCTCCTTAAAGCCAGCCCTCTAAATCACCATCTTTTATAACAACATGGATATCTCATTTAATGGATCCTTCATTCAATGCAGGTAATACTTATTAAACCCAACACATGCCTAGTACAATCTACCACAAGCTTTATTGTCATTACCCTTAAACATTTATCGATTTCTTCATCCACAATACAATCTTTCCACTATAAAGTAAAAAATGTCAATCAAATCCTTTCTCAAAAACCCTTCCTCAGGTGAAAGTATAATCTGCGGCCTGAGCATGCGTTTGCTTAGACTGAGAATATGCTTTATAGAATTGATGACTATTACTGCGACAGGATTTAATCTTATCTCAGCACTCATATTTCTTTCGACGAGGCTATGTGAGAAAGGCTGCCAGTGTCAATGGGAACAATATTGTGCGAAGTACTGGTAAAAAGTTTCCCTCCTGGCCTCCACCTCCCCTTACAGCCAGCCCTTTAAATCACCATCTCTTATAACAACATGGATATTTCATTTAACCGATCTTTCAGTCAATGCAGGTAACACATATTATACCCAACACATGCCAATGACAATCTAACACTAGCTTTTCTGTCATAAGCTGCACACATTTATCAGTTTCTTCATCCACAATACAATCTTTCCACTATAAAGCAAAAATGTCAAAATCACAACCTTTCTCAAACTCACTGCCATTGGTGAAATTAAAATCTGCGGACTAAGGATACACTTGCTTAGACAGAGAATATGCCCTATAAAATTGATAGCCAGGATTGCAACAGGATTTAATCTTATCTCACCACTCATAATTCTTTCGACGACGCTATGTGAAAAAGGCTGCCAGTGTCAATGGGAACAATATTGTGCGAAATACTGGTTAAAAGTTATCCCCTGGCCTCCACATCACCTTTCAACCAGCACTTTAAATCACCATCTTTTATAATAACATGGATATCTCATTTAACGGATCCTTCATTCAATAGAGGTAACACTTATTAAACCCAACTTATGCCTTTTACAATCTAGCGCTAGGTTTTCTGTCATAATCCTTACACATTTATCAATTTCTTCATCCACAATATAATAACTATAAAGTAAAAATGTCAAAATCAAAAACTTTCTCGAACTCCCTTCCTCAGGGGAAAGTAAATTCTGCGGACTAAAGATATATTTGCTCAGACTGAGAATATGCTCTATACAATTGATGACGATTATTGCAACATGATTTATTTAATCTTATCTCAGCACTCACAATTCTTTCGACGAGACTATGTGAGAAAGGCTGCCAGTGTCCGTGTCAATGGGAACAATATTGTGCGAAGTACTGGTAAAAAGTTATCCCCCTGGCCTCCACCTCCCCTTACAGCCAGCCCTTTAAATCACCATCTTTTATAACAACATGGATATTTCATTTAACGGATCCTTCAGTCAATGCAGGTAACACTTATTAAACCCGACACGTGCCTATTACAATCTAGCACTAGCTTTTCTGTCATTACCCTTTCACATTTATCAATTTCTTCACCCACAATACAATCTTTCCACTATAAAGTAGAAATGTCAAAATCAAAACCTTTCTCAAAAACCCTTCCTCAGGTGAAAGTAAAATCTGCGGACTAAGGGTACATTTGCTTAGACTGAGAATATGCTCTATAGAATTGATAACGATTATTGCGACAGGATTTAATCTTATCTCAGCAATCATAATTCTTTCGACGAGGCTATGTGAGAAAGGCTGCCAGTGTCAATGGGAACAACATTATGCGAAGTACTGGTAAAAAGTTATCCCCCTGGCCTCCACCTCCCCCTACAGCCAGCCCTTTAAATCACCATCCTTGATGACAACATGGATATCTCATTTAATGGATCCTTCAGTCAATGCAGGTAACACTTATTAAACCCAACACATGCCTTCTCCAATCTAGCACTAGCTTTTCTGTCATTCGCTTCACACATTTATCAATTTCTGCATCCACAATAGAAACTTTCCACTATAAAGTAAAAATGTCAAAATCAAAACCTTTCTCAAACTCTTTTCCTCAGGTGAAATAAAAATCTGCAGACTAACGATACATTTGCTTAGACTGAGAATATGCTCTATAGAATTGAAGACGATTATTGCGACAGGATTTAATCTTATCTCAGCACTCAAAATTCTTTCGACGAGGCTATGTGAGAAAGGCTGCCAGTGTCAATGGGAGCAATATTGTGCGCAGTACTGGTAACAAGTTATCCCACTGGCCTCCACCTCCCCCTACGGCCAGCCCTTTAAATCACCATCTTTTATAAAAACATGGATATCTCATTTAATGGATCCTTCATTCACTGCAGGTAACACATATCAAAGCCAACACATGCCTATTCAAATCTAGCACAGTATAGATATTTCGCTTTTCTGTCATTAGCCTTACAAATTTAACAATTTCTTCATCCACAATACAACCTTTCCACTATAAAGTAAAAATGTTAAATTCAAAACCTTTCTCAAACTCTCTCCCTCTCACACTCACTGCCTCTCTGTTGCTGTCTCTCGGTTTTCATGTCTCTAAAAATCCAGGGGCACAATTAGTAACATTCAAGTAATGTTCAAGTCGGCCTTAAAACACAATTATCTCCACTAATAAATCCGGTATCGGCTTTACCACCATCACTACCAACTCAACCATCAAAACTACCATCACCATTATTATAATCATCAACAACATCATCATCAAAGAAATTATTAAAAAGCGGTAAAAACGCCATAGCTTTGTGTTAAGTTATAGCAAACTCTTAAAGAGTTCAGGAAAACATCTTTTTCCATTCAAATCAGTTACCTTGCTTTGATAAATCTGAAAGTATTTCACACCATTTCAAAATCAAAACTTTTCTTTGACTACAGAGTTTTTAGAATATCAATTCGGTCGATAGCGTATAGAACTTGAGACATGGGTTAGGTGGTTTGATTCCCCTACTCGGCCATGTCTTTCCGAGGTTGGATAATAATTTTTGCTACAGGATTGGTTCTTCGCTAGCCTCTCATAAGCACTTTTGATAACAGTTACGTTGAAAAGGAGTAATTTGCATCTGGAAAATATCGTACAAAGCACTGGTTACTGAACCTTCAGTAAAGTATGGGTAAGTGCACTGGCCGCCGCGATATAATTGAAATATTGTTGAAAACGGTGTTAAACCACATGCAATCAAACAATTAATCAATCAAGCAATTCAGTACCCCTTCTTTTATTTACCTGAAATACTTCACAGCATTTTCAAATCAACACATTGTCTTCACCTTCCAAAGATTCTTATAAAGGTATTCGGCCTCATTGCCCCGGAACCTGAGGCACGGCTTGGCTGGTTTGTATCCCCTGCTCGGTCATTTCTTTCCGAGAGTTGATGATACTCACTGTGGTAGCATTAATTTTTCTGAGCAGCAGTTTTGACTATAATTATGTGGAAAAGCAGTCAATGGCTTGGGAGGAATATCGTGAGAAGTACTAGTTACTGAAACTACAGGAACACATAGGCAAGAGTACTGGCCGCCGCAATATAACTCCAATATCGTTGAAAACGCTGTTAAACACATATAGTCAATCAATCACTCAACTGTCAAAGACTAGTTTGACACCTCAGTCATTTATCCGTAGCCCTAGAGACAATCCTTCGTTTGGAAGATTTTTTCCCATATTTGAATAAATTAATTGCAAGTCTTCTGTCTCAGTGCTGTTCCTTGTTTTAACGATAATTACGTGAAAAAGAGGCCGACGGCTAAAAAATTAACTCCTATATTTATTTTCAGAGCACTTTTTAACGCATGCCTATTAAAATAGCACGAAACATAAATTTGTCTTTTCTGTCATTAATCTTTCCAAGCTTAACAATGTCTTTATCCACAGTGCAACCCTGCTACTATAAGGTAAAAGTGTCGAAATCAAAAGTGCTTTCCAACTTCCCATTTAACAAGCTCGCCCTCTCTCTCTCTCCCTCTCTCTCTGGTGAATAATGTTTTGATGTTTATGACGTTGAGCATGTGAGACAGCAGCCAGTGGATATAATATTATGATGAGCACTGGATATAGAAAACCATAAAGGATTCGAGAACAGGAAGCCGCTAGTTTGATTCCCGGCTCGGTCGATTTTTTTCCGAGAATTGCAATATGATTCATTCATTTCTCAACCTTTACCATTATTTCGACGATTCTGATGTTGGAAAGTAGTCAGTGCCTTGGAAAGAATATTGTGCGGAATACTGGTAAGAGTAATTCCAGGAGAGGATAAATTCACGGGCCGCCGCAATATGAACTGAAATAATATTGTAAACGAAGTTTTAACACTCTTCAATCATACTGCATACTTATAGCATTGAGAATCTTACGTTCATTTTTATGACTTGTTTTCAATAGATAGATGCTTTAGATCATAAAATGGGAACCTTCGCTTTTTCGGCATTCATTAGGTAAATAGCTGAGGTTGATACGGAATTCAAATTGGTCGTACGTAGAAATGTTCAGGGTGATTACATAATGTTGTAAGATCTTGCCAGGATGTCTCAAATGTGCTAGTAACACCATAACATTTCATTCTAAAATATTCGAAGGATATTATAGTTAGATTACACTCAAAATTACGGACTGAAGGAGCATCATATCGAATGAGAAACGATTCATCATGCAGACTGAGGAAGATATGAAGAAAACAGAGGAAACAGACTTTATAGTTAGACAGATAGATAGATAGATAGATAGATAGATAGATAGCTAAAATAAAAGGAAAAAAAAGCGAAAGAGATTGATAGGATGGATTAACAAGAGTAAAGTTTGCAGGAAGGAAAGAGAAAGAAAGACAGACAGAGAGAACGTAATAGAATAGGGAGTGATAGGAAAATGAGACAGAAGATGGTGGAATAGCGGAAGAGACAGAAAGCAACAGAGATAGAGAGACTATGTGAAAAAGACAGTGAGATACAGGTAGAAGAAGAGAGAAATAAAAGAGAAGGAAGAGAAATGGGAAGGGATAGAGAGTGATACACAGAGCGAGAGAAAGACAGAAAGCGAGACAGACAGACAGAGAAACAGCGAGACTCAGCGTGGAAAACAGTGTTGAGAGAAAAATAAAATGAGGGACAGAGAGTAAGAAAAAAGAGTTCGGAAGGCAGTAGATAGAGGGTGTGAGACAAAGAGAGAAAGAGAAACAATAGAGATACACAAAATTAAATGGAGGGAGGTGAAGAAAGACAGAAATTGCAAAAAGAGAGATAGAAATAGATAAAGAAAGGGAGAAGAGATAGAGTGTGTGAGATGACAGAAATGAGGGCGAATACATTATTTCAAACCGTTCAGACTAAGGGTTAAGATCATAAAGAAGACGTTGAGGCCAAAGAGTTATCGGTGAAACATCAGGGGCATAGCTTTATCGTTGGAAGGTACATTCAATTAAGTTAGGTTCTAATTTGAAGGAACCAGAATAAACAAGCTAACTGACTGGGGCTAAATTAAGGGTGGGGGGCATAGTTGTAAATACTGAGCATATATCTGTCGAACTCATAGACGATATTACCAACCACGGATACAGGCATACAGCTTTGGTTTGAAATAATAGAAGGGACATTGTTACAAGATTGGAAGGAACATCAAACCGAGAATGTCTGAGAGGAAGTACAAGGAACCAAGAGAACATCTTTCCGACTGGCGTTGCAGGCTAACAGGTAGGTAGTAAAATCTCTGGAAGGACACAGGTTTATAGCTTACTGATACATCTCACCAAGGCTACCATCTCGATTCCTAAAATACCATAACGCAAACTGTTGCAGTAACATCTCACCAAGGCTACCATCTCGATTCCTAAAATAACATAACGCAAGCTGTTGCAGTAACCAATGGACATCTTCGAACTGTGGGTTCATCAAGAAGGCAAGGGAATTGAAAACGGGTGAATTTTAAGACAGAACACAGCTTCAGGGCCTTATGGTGTATCCGAGGGATTCATAGACTGGGGGTGTTCAGTTGCTAACTTGGTTTCAATGCGCTGACTTATGCTTTAAGACTGGAAGACAAGTTAAATTTAGGAGGGATTCTCTCTGAAATTACTCTTACAGATTTTAAGTAAATGTAAAGAAAAAGTGTATGGGCAAACTCTGCAAACAATACCACGAGAGTGAGGCAGTGGTTTAGGGCCTGGGTGTACATTCAACTGAGTATAGAACAATTTCAACGTCTACGAGGATATGAAATAGATTGGGGAAACATTCCACGAACTGAGGATACAATCTCAGGGCCCAATATGCTTGCAACGGCCTGCTGGTTGGTTTTAGGCGCTGTGGGTATGAAATCGCCGACTGGGGGTACTGGCTTAAGAACTTGTGCAGTCAAAGAAAGGTAGAAATACAGTTTTAGGGCCTACTGACAACCAATTTCAAGCAGTTACAGCTAAAGGTGTAAACTGAAACAAAAAAGAAATATTTCTAGGACTAAATGTACAACACTTTGACTGAAGGTAAATCGAACAAACTGAAGGGGGTAACGCATGGCATTTCCTTCAATTGAAAATAAAATCAAATTTCTAGACATTTGCATTTCACAGACCGACGATACATCTTACAGAAACACACAGACAAGGGACCAAAAAATGGTAAGAAGTGGTTAATCATATCGAATAATTTCCAGAGGTAAGTTTTATCTCAGTGACTAACAGTAAACTTGAATGAAGTACAGGAACAAGGACTGGTTGATTCTCAAGCGTTTGTCGACTCGGATCAAAGAAAGCAGCAAGTGCCAGTTGGAACATTATTGTGCGAAGTACTGGTAAAAGAAGGCTCTGATCTCCCTCTAAATAGCTTATAACTTTTTTTTAATTGGACCCAAACTGTCCTCTTGAAATTAACTTCTGCAAATTCTAAACACGTGGCTATCTAAATCTAGTGCTCACAAATTTCGTTTTCTCCATCATTGTTCTTTACAATCAGTTACAATGTCTTTTTGCACATAACAACCATCCAGGAGTAAATAAATACAAACTGGAAATGTATCTCCCCAGGTGAAATTAAAATCTGCGGACTAAGGATACATTTGCTTACACTGATTATATGATCCATAGAATTGATGACGATTATTGCGACAGGATTTAATCTTATCTCAGCAATCATAATTCTTTCGACGAGGCTATGTGAGAAAAGCTGCCAGTGTCAATGGGAATAATATTGT
The DNA here is from genome assembly GCA_943736015.1 of Tridacna crocea. Taxonomy (NCBI): domain Eukaryota; kingdom Metazoa; phylum Mollusca; class Bivalvia; order Cardiida; family Cardiidae; genus Tridacna; species Tridacna crocea. The sequence continues at coordinate 12,789,495 of OX031058.1, forward strand.
GCGAAGTACTGGTAAAAAGATATCCCCCTGGCCTCCACCTCCCCTTACAGCCAGCCCTTTAAATCACCATCTTTTATAACAACATGGATATCTCATTTAATGGATCCTTCATTCAATGCAGGTAACACTTATTAAACCCAACACATGCCTTTTACAATCTACCACAAGCTTTTTTGTCATTACCCTTAAACATTTATCGATTTCTTCATCCACAATACAATCTTTCCACTATAAAGTAAAAAATGTCAAAATCAAATCCTTTCTCAAAAACCCTTCCTCAGGTGAAAGTAAAATCTGTCGACTAAGGATACATTTGCTTAGACTGAGAATATACTCTATAGAATTGAAGACGATGAATGCGACAGGATTTAATCTTATCTCTGCACTCATGATTCTTTCGACGAGGCTTTGTGAGAAAGGCTGCCAGTGTCAATGGGAATAATATTGTGCGAAGTACTGGTGAAAAGTTATCCCCCTCGCCCCACAGCCAGCCCTTTAAATCACCATCTTTTATAACAACATGGATATTTCATTTAACCGATCCTTCAGTCAATGCAGGTAACACTTATTAAACCCAACACATGCCTATTACAATCTCCCACAAGCTTTTTTTTTTCATTACCCTTAAACATTTATCGATTTCTTCATCCGCAATACAATCTTTCCACTATAAAGTAAAAAAATCAAAACCATTCTCAAACACCCTTCCTCAGGTGAAAGTAAAGTCTTCGGACTAAGGATACATTTGATAAGACTGAGAATATACTCTATAGAATTGAAGACGATTATTGCCACAGGATTTAATCTTATCTCAGCACTTAAAATTCTTTCGAAGAGGCTATGTGAGAAAGGCTGCCAGTGTCAATGGGAATAATATTGTGCGAAGTACTGGTAAAAAGTTATCCCCTGGCCTCCACCTCTCCTTAAAGCCAGCCCTCTAAATCACCATCTTTTATAACAACATGGATATCTCATTTAATGGATCCTTCATTCAATGCAGGTAATACTTATTAAACCCAACACATGCCTATTACAATCTACCACAAGCTTTTTTGTCATTACCCTTAAACATTTATCGATTTCTTCATCCGCAATACAATCTTTCCACTATAAAGTAAAAAAATCAAAACCATTCTCAAACACCCTTCCTCAGGTGAAAGTAAAGTCTTCGGACTAAGGATACATTTGATAAGACTGAGAATATACTCTATAGAATTGAAGACGATTATTGCCACAGGCTTTAATCTTATCTCAGCACTTAAAATTCTTTCGAAGAGGCTATGTGAGAAAGGCTGCCAGTGTCAATGGGAATAATATTGTGCGAAGTACTGGTAAAAAGTTATCCCCTGGCCTCCACCTCTCCTTAAAGCCAGCCCTCTAAATCACCATCTTTTATAACAACATGGATATCTCATTTAATGGATCCTTCATTCAATGCAGGTAATACTTATTAAACCCAACACATGCCTAGTACAATCTACCACAAGCTTTATTGTCATTACCCTTAAACATTTATCGATTTCTTCATCCACAATACAATCTTTCCACTATAAAGTAAAAAATGTCAATCAAATCCTTTCTCAAAAACCCTTCCTCAGGTGAAAGTATAATCTGCGGCCTGAGCATGCGTTTGCTTAGACTGAGAATATGCTTTATAGAATTGATGACTATTACTGCGACAGGATTTAATCTTATCTCAGCACTCATATTTCTTTCGACGAGGCTATGTGAGAAAGGCTGCCAGTGTCAATGGGAACAATATTGTGCGAAGTACTGGTAAAAAGTTTCCCTCCTGGCCTCCACCTCCCCTTACAGCCAGCCCTTTAAATCACCATCTCTTATAACAACATGGATATTTCATTTAACCGATCTTTCAGTCAATGCAGGTAACACATATTATACCCAACACATGCCAATGACAATCTAACACTAGCTTTTCTGTCATAAGCTGCACACATTTATCAGTTTCTTCATCCACAATACAATCTTTCCACTATAAAGCAAAAATGTCAAAATCACAACCTTTCTCAAACTCACTGCCATTGGTGAAATTAAAATCTGCGGACTAAGGATACACTTGCTTAGACAGAGAATATGCCCTATAAAATTGATAGCCAGGATTGCAACAGGATTTAATCTTATCTCACCACTCATAATTCTTTCGACGACGCTATGTGAAAAAGGCTGCCAGTGTCAATGGGAACAATATTGTGCGAAATACTGGTTAAAAGTTATCCCCTGGCCTCCACATCACCTTTCAACCAGCACTTTAAATCACCATCTTTTATAATAACATGGATATCTCATTTAACGGATCCTTCATTCAATAGAGGTAACACTTATTAAACCCAACTTATGCCTTTTACAATCTAGCGCTAGGTTTTCTGTCATAATCCTTACACATTTATCAATTTCTTCATCCACAATATAATAACTATAAAGTAAAAATGTCAAAATCAAAAACTTTCTCGAACTCCCTTCCTCAGGGGAAAGTAAATTCTGCGGACTAAAGATATATTTGCTCAGACTGAGAATATGCTCTATACAATTGATGACGATTATTGCAACATGATTTATTTAATCTTATCTCAGCACTCACAATTCTTTCGACGAGACTATGTGAGAAAGGCTGCCAGTGTCCGTGTCAATGGGAACAATATTGTGCGAAGTACTGGTAAAAAGTTATCCCCCTGGCCTCCACCTCCCCTTACAGCCAGCCCTTTAAATCACCATCTTTTATAACAACATGGATATTTCATTTAACGGATCCTTCAGTCAATGCAGGTAACACTTATTAAACCCGACACGTGCCTATTACAATCTAGCACTAGCTTTTCTGTCATTACCCTTTCACATTTATCAATTTCTTCACCCACAATACAATCTTTCCACTATAAAGAAGAAATGTCAAAATCAAAACCTTTCTCAAAAACCCTTCCTCAGGTGAAAGTAAAATCTGCGGACTAAGGATACATTTGCTTAGATTGAGAATATGCTCTATAGAATTGATGACGATTATTGCGACAGGATTTAATCTTATCTCAGCAATCATAGTTCTTTCGACGAGGCTATGTGAGAAAGGCTGCCAGTGTCAATGGGAACAACATTATGCGAAGTACTGGTAAAAAGTTATCCCCCTGGCCTCCACCTCCCCCTACAGCCAGCCCTTTAAATCACCATCCTTGATAACAACATGGATATCTCATTTAATGGATCCTTCAGTCAATGCAGGTAACACTTATTAAACCCAACACATGCCTTCTCCAATCTAGCACTAGCTTTTCTGTCATTCGCTTCACACATTTATCAATTTCTGCATCCACAATAGAAACTTTCCACTATAAAGTAAAAATGTCAAAATCAAAACCTTTCTCAAACTCTTTTTCCTCAGGTGAAATAAAAATCTGCAGACTAACGATACATTTGCTTAGACTGAGAATATGCTCTATAGAATTGAAGACGATTATTGCGACAGGATTTAATCTTATCTCAGCACTCAAAATTCTTTCGTCGAGGCTATGTGAGAAAGGCTGCCAGTGTCAATGGGAGCAATATTGTGCGCAGTACTGGTAACAAGTTATCCCACTGGCCTCCACCTCCCCCTACAGCCAGCCCTTTAAATCACCATCTTTTATAAAAACATGGATATCTCATTTAATGGATCCTTCATTCACTGCAGGTAACACATATCAAAGCCAACACATGCCTATTCAAATCTAGCACAGTATAGATATTTCGCTTTTCTGTCATTAGCCTTACAAATTTAACAATTTCTTCATCCACAATACAACCTTTCCACTATAAAGTAAAAATGTTAAATTCAAAACCTTTCTCAAACTCTCTCCCTCTCACACTCACTGCCTCTCTGTTGCTGTCTCTCGGTTTTCATGTCTCTAAAAATCCAGGGGCACAATTAGTAACATTCAAGTAATGTTCAAGTCGGCCTTAAAACACATTTATCTCCACTAATAAATCCGGTATCGGCTTTACCACCATCACTACCAACTCAACCATCAAAACTACCATCACCATTATTATAATCATCAACAACATCATCATCAAAGAAATTATTAAAAAGCGGTAAAAACGCCATAGCTTTGTGTTAAGTTATAGCAAACTCTTAAAGAGTTCAGGAAAACATCTTTTTCCATTCAAATCAGTTACCTTGCTTTGATAAATCTGAAAGTATTTCACACCATTTCAAAATCAAAACTTTTCTTTGACTACAGAGATTTTCGAATATCAATTCGGTCGATAGCGTATAGAACTTGAGACATGGGTTAGGTGGTTTGATTCCCCTACTCGGCCATGTCTTTCCGAGGTTGGATAATAATTTTTGCTACAGGATTGGTTCTTCGCTAGCCTCTCATAAGCACTTTTGATAACAGTTACGTTGAAAAGGAGTAATTTGCATCTGGAAAATATCGTACAAAGCACTGGTTACTGAACCTTCAGTAAAGTATGGGTAAGTGCACTGGCCGCCGCGATATAATTGAAATATTGTTGAAAACGGTGTTAAACCACATGCAATCAAACAATTAATCAATCAAGCAATTCAGTACCCCTTCTTTTATTTACCTGAAATACTTCACAGCATTTTCAAATCAACACATTGTCTTCACCTTCCAAAGATTCTTATAAAGGTATTCGGCCTCATTGCCCCGGAACCTGAGGCACGGCTTGGCTGGTTTGTATCCCCTGCTCGGTCATTTCTTTCCGAGAGTTGATGATACTCACTGTGGTAGCATTAATTTTTCTGAGCAGCAGTTTTGACTATAATTATGTGGAAAAGCAGTCAATGGCTTGGGAGGAATATCGTGAGAAGTACTAGTTACTGAAACTACAGGAACACATAGGCAAGAGTACTGGCCGCCGCAATATAACTCCAATATCGTTGAAAACGCTGTTAAACACATATAGTCAATCAATCACTCAACTGTCAAAGACTAGTTTGACACCTCAGTCATTTATCCGTAGCCCTAGAGACAATCCTTCGTTTGGAAGATTTTTTCCCATATTTGAATAAATTAATTGCAAGTCTTCTGTCTCAGTGCTGTTCCTTGTTTTAACGATAATTACGTGAAAAAGAGGCCGACGGCTAAAAAATTAACTCCTATATTTATTTTCAGAGCACTTTTTAACGCATGCCTATTAAAATAGCACGAAACATAAATTTGTCTTTTCTGTCATTAATCTTTCCAAGCTTAACAATGTCTTTATCCACAGTGCAACCCTGCTACTATAAGGTAAAAGTGTCGAAATCAAAAGTGCTTTCCAACTTCCCATTTAACAAGCTCGCCCTCTCTCTCTCTCCCTCTCTCTCTGGTGAATAATATTTTGATGTTTATGACGTTGAGCATGTGAGACAGCAGCCAGTGGATATAATATTATGATGAGCACTGGATATAGAAAACCATAAAGGATTCGAGAACAGGAAGCCGCTAGTTTGATTCCCGGCTCGGTCGATTTTTTTCCGAGAATTGCAATATGATTCATTCATTTCTCAACCTTTACCATTATTTCGACGATTCTGATGTTGGAAAGTAGTCAGTGCCTTGGAAAGAATATTGTGCGGAATACTGGTAAGAGTAATTCCAGGAGAGGATAAATTCACGGGCCGCCGCAATATGAACTGAAATAATATTGTAAACGAAGTTTTAACACTCTTCAATCATACTGCATACTTATAGCATTGAGAATCTTACGTTCATTTTTATGACTTGTTTTCAATAGATAGATGCTTTAGATCATAAAATGGGAACCTTCGCTTTTTCGGCATTCATTAGGTAAATAGCTGAGGTTGATACGGAATTCAAATTGGTCGTACGTAGAAATGTTCAGGGTGATTACATAATGTTGTAAGATCTTGCCAGGATGTCTCAAATGTGCTAGTAACACCATAACATTTCATTCTAAAATATTCGAAGGATATTATAGTTAGATTACACTCAAAATTACGGACTGAAGGAGCATCATATCGAATGAGAAACGATTCATCATGCAGACTGAGGAAGATATGAAGAAAACAGAGGAAACAGACTTTATAGTTAGACAGATAGATAGATAGATAGATAGATAGATAGATAGCTAAAATAAAAGGGAAAAAAAGCGAAAGAGATTGATAGGATGGATTAACAAGAGTAAAGTTTGCAGGAAGGAAAGAGAAAGAAAGACAGACAGAGAGAACGTAATAGAATAGGGAGTGATAGGAAAATGAGACAGAAGATGGTGGAATAGCGGAAGAGACAGAAAGCAACAGAGATAGAGAGACTATGTGAAAAAGACAGTGAGATACAGGTAGAAGAAGAGAGAAATAAAAGAGAAGGAAGAGAAATGGGAAGGGATAGAGAGTGATACACAGAGCGAGAGAAAGACAGAAAGCGAGACAGACAGACAGAGAAACAGCGAGACTCAGCGTGGAAAACAGTGTTGAGAGAAAAATAAAATGAGGGACAGAGAGTAAGAAAAAAGAGTTCGGAAGGCAGTAGATAGAGGGTGTGAGACAAAGAGAGAAAGAGAAACAATAGAGATACACAAAATTAAATGGAGGGAGGTGAAGAAAGACAGAAATTGCAAAAAGAGAGATAGAAATAGATAAAGAAAGGGAGAAGAGATAGAGTGTGTGAGATGACAGAAATGAGGGCGAATACATTATTTCAAACCGTTCAGACTAAGGGTTAAGATCATAAAGAAGACGTTGAGGCCAAAGAGTTATCGGTGAAACATCAGGGGCATAGCTTTATCGTTGGAAGGTACATTCAATTAAGTTAGGTTCTAATTTGAAGGAACCAGAATAAACAAGCTAACTGACTGGGGCTAAATTAAGGGTGGGGGGCATAGTTGTAAATACTGAGCATATATCTGTCGAACTCATAGACGATATTACCAACCACGGATACAGGCATACAGCTTTGGTTTGAAATAATAGAAGGGACATTGTTACAAGATTGGAAGGAACATCAAACCGAGAATGTCTGAGAGGAAGTACAAGGAACCAAGAGAACATCTTTCCGACTGGCGTTGCAGGCTAACAGGTAGGTAGTAAAATCTCTGGAAGGACACAGGTTTATAGCTTACTGATACATCTCACCAAGGCTACCATCTCGATTCCTAAAATACCATAACGCAAACTGTTGCAGTAACATCTCACCAAGGCTACCATCTCGATTCCTAAAATAACATAACGCAAGCTGTTGCAGTAACCAATGGACATCTTCGAACTGTGGGTTCATCAAGAAGGCAAGGGAATTGAAAACGGGTGAATTTTAAGACAGAACACAGCTTCAGGGCCTTATGGTGTATCCGAGGGATTCATAGACTGGGGGTGTTCAGTTGCTAACTTGGTTTCAATGCGCTGACTTATGCTTTAAGACTGGAAGACAAGTTAAATTTAGGAGGGATTCTCTCTGAAATTACTCTTACAGATTTTAAGTAAATGTAAGGAAAAAGTGTATGGGCAAACTCTGCAAACAATACCACGAGAGTGAGGCAGTGGTTTAGGGCCTGGGTGTACATTCAACTGAGTATAGAACAATTTCAACGTCTACGAGGATATGAAATAGATTGGGGAAACATTCCACGAACTGAGGATACAATCTCAGGGCCCAATATGCTTGCAACGGCCTGCTGGTTGGTTTTAGGCGCTGTGGGTATGAAATCGCCGACTGGGGGTACTGGCTTAAGAACTTGTGCAGTCAAAGAAAGGTAGAAATACAGTTTTAGGGCCTACTGACAACCAATTTCAAGCAGTTACAGCTAAAGGTGTAAACTGAAACAAAAAAGAAATATTTCTAGGACTAAATGTACAACACTTTGACTGAAGGTAAATCGAACAAACTGAAGGGGGTAACGCATGGCATTTCCTTCAATTGAAAATAAAATCAAATTTCTAGACATTTGCATTTCACAGACCGACGATACATCTTACAGAAACACACAGACAAGGGACCAAAAAATGGTAAGAAGTGGTTAATCATATCGAATAATTTCCAGAGGTAAGTTTTATCTCAGTGACTAACAGTAAACTTGAATGAAGTACAGGAACAAGGACTGGTTGATTCTCAAGCGTTTGTCGACTCGGATCAAAGAAAGCAGCAAGTGCCAGTTGGAACATTATTGTGCGAAGTACTGGTAAAAGAAGGCTCTGATCTCCCTCTAAATAGCTTATAACTTTTTTTTAATTGGACCCAAACTGTCCTCTTGAAATTAACTTCTGCAAATTCTAAACACGTGGCTATCTAAATCTAGTGCTCACAAATTTCGTTTTCTCCATCATTGTTCTTTACAATCAGTTACAATGTCTTTTTGCACATAACAACCATCCAGGAGTAAATAAATACAAACTGGAAATGTATCTCCCCAGGTGAAATTAAAATCTGCGGACTAAGGATACATTTGCTTACACTGATTATATGATCCATAGAATTGATGACGATTATTGCGACAGGATTTAATCTTATCTCAGCAATCATAATTCTTTCGACGAGGCTATGTGAGAAAAGCTGCCAGTGTCAATGGGAATAATATTGTGCGAAGTACTGGTAAAAAGATATCCCCCTGGCCTCCACCTCCCCTTACAGCCAGCCCTTTAAATCACCATCTTTTATAACAACATGGATATCTCATTTAATGGATCCTTCATTCAATGCAGGTAACACTTATTAAACCCAACACATGCCTTTTACAATCTACCACAAGCTTTTTTGTCATTACCCTTAAACATTTATCGATTTCTTCATCCACAATACAATCTTTCCACTATAAAGTAAAAAATGTCAAAATCAAATCCTTTCTCAAAAACCCTTCCTCAGGTGAAAGTAAAATCTGTCGACTAAGGATACATTTGCTTAGACTGAGAATATACTCTATAGAATTGAAGACGATGAATGCGACAGGATTTAATCTTATCTCTGCACTCATGATTCTTTCGACGAGGCTTTGTGAGAAAGGCTGCCAGTGTCAATGGGAATAATATTGTGCGAAGTACTGGTGAAAAGTTATCCCCCTCGCCCCACAGCCAGCCCTTTAAATCACCATCTTTTATAACAACATGGATATTTCATTTAACCGATCCTTCAGTCAATGCAGGTAACACTTATTAAACCCAACACATGCCTATTACAATCTCCCACAAGCTTTTTTTTTTCATTACCCTTAAACATTTATCGATTTCTTCATCCGCAATACAATCTTTCCACTATAAAGTAAAAAAATCAAAACCATTCTCAAACACCCTTCCTCAGGTGAAAGTAAAGTCTTCGGACTAAGGATACATTTGATAAGACTGAGAATATACTCTATAGAATTGAAGACGATTATTGCCACAGGATTTAATCTTATCTCAGCACTTAAAATTCTTTCGAAGAGGCTATGTGAGAAAGGCTGCCAGTGTCAATGGGAATAATATTGTGCGAAGTACTGGTAAAAAGTTATCCCCTGGCCTCCACCTCTCCTTAAAGCCAGCCCTCTAAATCACCATCTTTTATAACAACATGGATATCTCATTTAATGGATCCTTCATTCAATGCAGGTAATACTTATTAAACCCAACACATGCCTATTACAATCTACCACAAGCTTTTTTGTCATTACCCTTAAACATTTATCGATTTCTTCATCCGCAATACAATCTTTCCACTATAAAGTAAAAAAATCAAAACCATTCTCAAACACCCTTCCTCAGGTGAAAGTAAAGTCTTCGGACTAAGGATACATTTGATAAGACTGAGAATATACTCTATAGAATTGAAGACGATTATTGCCACAGGCTTTAATCTTATCTCAGCACTTAAAATTCTTTCGAAGAGGCTATGTGAGAAAGGCTGCCAGTGTCAATGGGAATAATATTGTGCGAAGTACTGGTAAAAAGTTATCCCCTGGCCTCCACCTCTCCTTAAAGCCAGCCCTCTAAATCACCATCTTTTATAACAACATGGATATCTCATTTAATGGATCCTTCATTCAATGCAGGTAATACTTATTAAACCCAACACATGCCTAGTACAATCTACCACAAGCTTTATTGTCATTACCCTTAAACATTTATCGATTTCTTCATCCACAATACAATCTTTCCACTATAAAGTAAAAAATGTCAATCAAATCCTTTCTCAAAAACCCTTCCTCAGGTGAAAGTATAATCTGCGGCCTGAGCATGCGTTTGCTTAGACTGAGAATATGCTTTATAGAATTGATGACTATTACTGCGACAGGATTTAATCTTATCTCAGCACTCATATTTCTTTCGACGAGGCTATGTGAGAAAGGCTGCCAGTGTCAATGGGAACAATATTGTGCGAAGTACTGGTAAAAAGTTTCCCTCCTGGCCTCCACCTCCCCTTACAGCCAGCCCTTTAAATCACCATCTCTTATAACAACATGGATATTTCATTTAACCGATCTTTCAGTCAATGCAGGTAACACATATTATACCCAACACATGCCAATGACAATCTAACACTAGCTTTTCTGTCATAAGCTGCACACATTTATCAGTTTCTTCATCCACAATACAATCTTTCCACTATAAAGCAAAAATGTCAAAATCACAACCTTTCTCAAACTCACTGCCATTGGTGAAATTAAAATCTGCGGACTAAGGATACACTTGCTTAGACAGAGAATATGCCCTATAAAATTGATAGCCAGGATTGCAACAGGATTTAATCTTATCTCACCACTCATAATTCTTTCGACGACGCTATGTGAAAAAGGCTGCCAGTGTCAATGGGAACAATATTGTGCGAAATACTGGTTAAAAGTTATCCCCTGGCCTCCACATCACCTTTCAACCAGCACTTTAAATCACCATCTTTTATAATAACATGGATATCTCATTTAACGGATCCTTCATTCAATAGAGGTAACACTTATTAAACCCAACTTATGCCTTTTACAATCTAGCGCTAGGTTTTCTGTCATAATCCTTACACATTTATCAATTTCTTCATCCACAATATAATAACTATAAAGTAAAAATGTCAAAATCAAAAACTTTCTCGAACTCCCTTCCTCAGGGGAAAGTAAATTCTGCGGACTAAAGATATATTTGCTCAGACTGAGAATATGCTCTATACAATTGATGACGATTATTGCAACATGATTTATTTAATCTTATCTCAGCACTCACAATTCTTTCGACGAGACTATGTGAGAAAGGCTGCCAGTGTCCGTGTCAATGGGAACAATATTGTGCGAAGTACTGGTAAAAAGTTATCCCCCTGGCCTCCACCTCCCCTTACAGCCAGCCCTTTAAATCACCATCTTTTATAACAACATGGATATTTCATTTAACGGATCCTTCAGTCAATGCAGGTAACACTTATTAAACCCGACACGTGCCTATTACAATCTAGCACTAGCTTTTCTGTCATTACCCTTTCACATTTATCAATTTCTTCACCCACAATACAATCTTTCCACTATAAAGAAGAAATGTCAAAATCAAAACCTTTCTCAAAAACCCTTCCTCAGGTGAAAGTAAAATCTGCGGACTAAGGATACATTTGCTTAGATTGAGAATATGCTCTATAGAATTGATGACGATTATTGCGACAGGATTTAATCTTATCTCAGCAATCATAGTTCTTTCGACGAGGCTATGTGAGAAAGGCTGCCAGTGTCAATGGGAACAACATTATGCGAAGTACTGGTAAAAAGTTATCCCCCTGGCCTCCACCTCCCCCTACAGCCAGCCCTTTAAATCACCATCCTTGATAACAACATGGATATCTCATTTAATGGATCCTTCAGTCAATGCAGGTAACACTTATTAAACCCAACACATGCCTTCTCCAATCTAGCACTAGCTTTTCTGTCATTCGCTTCACACATTTATCAATTTCTGCATCCACAATAGAAACTTTCCACTATAAAGTAAAAATGTCAAAATCAAAACCTTTCTCAAACTCTTTTTCCTCAGGTGAAATAAAAATCTGCAGACTAACGATACATTTGCTTAGACTGAGAATATGCTCTATAGAATTGAAGACGATTATTGCGACAGGATTTAATCTTATCTCAGCACTCAAAATTCTTTCGTCGAGGCTATGTGAGAAAGGCTGCCAGTGTCAATGGGAGCAATATTGTGCGCAGTACTGGTAACAAGTTATCCCACTGGCCTCCACCTCCCCCTACAGCCAGCCCTTTAAATCACCATCTTTTATAAAAACATGGATATCTCATTTAATGGATCCTTCATTCACTGCAGGTAACACATATCAAAGCCAACACATGCCTATTCAAATCTAGCACAGTATAGATATTTCGCTTTTCTGTCATTAGCCTTACAAATTTAACAATTTCTTCATCCACAATACAACCTTTCCACTATAAAGTAAAAATGTTAAATTCAAAACCTTTCTCAAACTCTCTCCCTCTCACACTCACTGCCTCTCTGTTGCTGTCTCTCGGTTTTCATGTCTCTAAAAATCCAGGGGCACAATTAGTAACATTCAAGTAATGTTCAAGTCGGCCTTAAAACACATTTATCTCCACTAATAAATCCGGTATCGGCTTTACCACCATCACTACCAACTCAACCATCAAAACTACCATCACCATTATTATAATCATCAACAACATCATCATCAAAGAAATTATTAAAAAGCGGTAAAAACGCCATAGCTTTGTGTTAAGTTATAGCAAACTCTTAAAGAGTTCAGGAAAACATCTTTTTCCATTCAAATCAGTTACCTTGCTTTGATAAATCTGAAAGTATTTCACACCATTTCAAAATCAAAACTTTTCTTTGACTACAGAGATTTTCGAATATCAATTCGGTCGATAGCGTATAGAACTTGAGACATGGGTTAGGTGGTTTGATTCCCCTACTCGGCCATGTCTTTCCGAGGTTGGATAATAATTTTTGCTACAGGATTGGTTCTTCGCTAGCCTCTCATAAGCACTTTTGATAACAGTTACGTTGAAAAGGAGTAATTTGCATCTGGAAAATATCGTACAAAGCACTGGTTACTGAACCTTCAGTAAAGTATGGGTAAGTGCACTGGCCGCCGCGATATAATTGAAATATTGTTGAAAACGGTGTTAAACCACATGCAATCAAACAATTAATCAATCAAGCAATTCAGTACCCCTTCTTTTATTTACCTGAAATACTTCACAGCATTTTCAAATCAACACATTGTCTTCACCTTCCAAAGATTCTTATAAAGGTATTCGGCCTCATTGCCCCGGAACCTGAGGCACGGCTTGGCTGGTTTGTATCCCCTGCTCGGTCATTTCTTTCCGAGAGTTGATGATACTCACTGTGGTAGCATTAATTTTTCTGAGCAGCAGTTTTGACTATAATTATGTGGAAAAGCAGTCAATGGCTTGGGAGGAATATCGTGAGAAGTACTAGTTACTGAAACTACAGGAACACATAGGCAAGAGTACTGGCCGCCGCAATATAACTCCAATATCGTTGAAAACGCTGTTAAACACATATAGTCAATCAATCACTCAACTGTCAAAGACTAGTTTGACACCTCAGTCATTTATCCGTAGCCCTAGAGACAATCCTTCGTTTGGAAGATTTTTTCCCATATTTGAATAAATTAATTGCAAGTCTTCTGTCTCAGTGCTGTTCCTTGTTTTAACGATAATTACGTGAAAAAGAGGCCGACGGCTAAAAAATTAACTCCTATATTTATTTTCAGAGCACTTTTTAACGCATGCCTATTAAAATAGCACGAAACATAAATTTGTCTTTTCTGTCATTAATCTTTCCAAGCTTAACAATGTCTTTATCCACAGTGCAACCCTGCTACTATAAGGTAAAAGTGTCGAAATCAAAAGTGCTTTCCAACTTCCCATTTAACAAGCTCGCCCTCTCTCTCTCTCCCTCTCTCTCTGGTGAATAATATTTTGATGTTTATGACGTTGAGCATGTGAGACAGCAGCCAGTGGATATAATATTATGATGAGCACTGGATATAGAAAACCATAAAGGATTCGAGAACAGGAAGCCGCTAGTTTGATTCCCGGCTCGGTCGATTTTTTTCCGAGAATTGCAATATGATTCATTCATTTCTCAACCTTTACCATTATTTCGACGATTCTGATGTTGGAAAGTAGTCAGTGCCTTGGAAAGAATATTGTGCGGAATACTGGTAAGAGTAATTCCAGGAGAGGATAAATTCACGGGCCGCCGCAATATGAACTGAAATAATATTGTAAACGAAGTTTTAACACTCTTCAATCATACTGCATACTTATAGCATTGAGAATCTTACGTTCATTTTTATGACTTGTTTTCAATAGATAGATGCTTTAGATCATAAAATGGGAACCTTCGCTTTTTCGGCATTCATTAGGTAAATAGCTGAGGTTGATACGGAATTCAAATTGGTCGTACGTAGAAATGTTCAGGGTGATTACATAATGTTGTAAGATCTTGCCAGGATGTCTCAAATGTGCTAGTAACACCATAACATTTCATTCTAAAATATTCGAAGGATATTATAGTTAGATTACACTCAAAATTACGGACTGAAGGAGCATCATATCGAATGAGAAACGATTCATCATGCAGACTGAGGAAGATATGAAGAAAACAGAGGAAACAGACTTTATAGTTAGACAGATAGATAGATAGATAGATAGATAGATAGATAGATAGCTAAAATAAAAGGAAAAAAAAGCGAAAGAGATTGATAGGATGGATTAACAAGAGTAAAGTTTGCAGGAAGGAAAGAGAAAGAAAGACAGACAGAGAGAACGTAATAGAATAGGGAGTGATAGGAAAATGAGACAGAAGATGGTGGAATAGCGGAAGAGACAGAAAGCAACAGAGATAGAGAGACTATGTGAAAAAGACAGTGAGATACAGGTAGAAGAAGAGAGAAATAAAAGAGAAGGAAGAGAAATGGGAAGGGATAGAGAGTGATACACAGAGCGAGAGAAAGACAGAAAGCGAGACAGACAGACAGAGAAACAGCGAGACTCAGCGTGGAAAACAGTGTTGAGAGAAAAATAAAATGAGGGACAGAGAGTAAGAAAAAAGAGTTCGGAAGGCAGTAGATAGAGGGTGTGAGACAAAGAGAGAAAGAGAAACAATAGAGATACACAAAATTAAATGGAGGGAGGTGAAGAAAGACAGAAATTGCAAAAAGAGAGATAGAAATAGATAAAGAAAGGGAGAAGAGATAGAGTGTGTGAGATGACAGAAATGAGGGCGAATACATTATTTCAAACCGTTCAGACTAAGGGTTAAGATCATAAAGAAGACGTTGAGGCCAAAGAGTTATCGGTGAAACATCAGGGGCATAGCTTTATCGTTGGAAGGTACATTCAATTAAGTTAGGTTCTAATTTGAAGGAACCAGAATAAACAAGCTAACTGACTGGGGCTAAATTAAGGGTGGGGGGCATAGTTGTAAATACTGAGCATATATCTGTCGAACTCATAGACGATATTACCAACCACGGATACAGGCATACAGCTTTGGTTTGAAATAATAGAAGGGACATTGTTACAAGATTGGAAGGAACATCAAACCGAGAATGTCTGAGAGGAAGTACAAGGAACCAAGAGAACATCTTTCCGACTGGCGTTGCAGGCTAACAGGTAGGTAGTAAAATCTCTGGAAGGACACAGGTTTATAGCTTACTGATACATCTCACCAAGGCTACCATCTCGATTCCTAAAATACCATAACGCAAACTGTTGCAGTAACATCTCACCAAGGCTACCATCTCGATTCCTAAAATAACATAACGCAAGCTGTTGCAGTAACCAATGGACATCTTCGAACTGTGGGTTCATCAAGAAGGCAAGGGAATTGAAAACGGGTGAATTTTAAGACAGAACACAGCTTCAGGGCCTTATGGTGTATCCGAGGGATTCATAGACTGGGGGTGTTCAGTTGCTAACTTGGTTTCAATGCGCTGACTTATGCTTTAAGACTGGAAGACAAGTTAAATTTAGGAGGGATTCTCTCTGAAATTACTCTTACAGATTTTAAGTAAATGTAAAGAAAAAGTGTATGGGCAAACTCTGCAAACAATACCACGAGAGTGAGGCAGTGGTTTAGGGCCTGGGTGTACATTCAACTGAGTATAGAACAATTTCAACGTCTACGAGGATATGAAATAGATTGGGGAAACATTCCACGAACTGAGGATACAATCTCAGGGCCCAATATGCTTGCAACGGCCTGCTGGTTGGTTTTAGGCGCTGTGGGTATGAAATCGCCGACTGGGGGTACTGGCTTAAGAACTTGTGCAGTCAAAGAAAGGTAGAAATACAGTTTTAGGGCCTACTGACAACCAATTTCAAGCAGTTACAGCTAAAGGTGTAAACTGAAACAAAAAAGAAATATTTCTAGGACTAAATGTACAACACTTTGACTGAAGGTAAATCGAACAAACTGAAGGGGGTAACGCATGGCATTTCCTTCAATTGAAAATAAAATCAAATTTCTAGACATTTGCATTTCACAGACCGACGATACATCTTACAGAAACACACAGACAAGGGACCAAAAAATGGTAAGAAGTGGTTAATCATATCGAATAATTTCCAGAGGTAAGTTTTATCTCAGTGACTAACAGTAAACTTGAATGAAGTACAGGAACAAGGACTGGTTGATTCTCAAGCGTTTGTCGACTCGGATCAAAGAAAGCAGCAAGTGCCAGTTGGAACATTATTGTGCGAAGTACTGGTAAAAGAAGGCTCTGATCTCCCTCTAAATAGCTTATAACTTTTTTTTAATTGGACCCAAACTGTCCTCTTGAAATTAACTTCTGCAAATTCTAAACACGTGGCTATCTAAATCTAGTGCTCACAAATTTCGTTTTCTCCATCATTGTTCTTTACAATCAGTTACAATGTCTTTTTGCACATAACAACCATCCAGGAGTAAATAAATACAAACTGGAAATGTATCTCCCCAGGTGAAATTAAAATCTGCGGACTAAGGATACATTTGCTTACACTGAGTATATGATCCATAGAATTGATGACGATTATTGCGACAGGATTTAATCTTATCTCAGCAATCATAATTCTTTCGACGAGGCTATGTGAGAAAAGCTGCCAGTGTCAATGGGAATAATATTGTGCGAAGTACTGGTAAAAAGATATCCCCCTGGCCTCCACCTCCCCTTACAGCCAGCCCTTTAAATCACCATCTTTTATAACAACATGGATATCTCATTTAATGGATCCTTCATTCAATGCAGGTAACACTTATTAAACCCAACACATGCCTTTTACAATCTACCACAAGCTTTTTTGTCATTACCCTTAAACATTTATCGATTTCTTCATCCACAATACAATCTTTCCACTATAAAGTAAAAAATGTCAAAATCAAATCCTTTCTCAAAAACCCTTCCTCAGGTGAAAGTAAAATCTGTCGACTAAGGATACATTTGCTTAGACTGAGAATATACTCTATAGAATTGAAGACGATGAATGCGACAGGATTTAATCTTATCTCTGCACTCATGATTCTTTCGACGAGGCTTTGTGAGAAAGGCTGCCAGTGTCAATGGGAATAATATTGTGCGAAGTACTGGTGAAAAGTTATCCCCCTCGCCCCACAGCCAGCCCTTTAAATCACCATCTTTTATAACAACATGGATATTTCATTTAACCGATCCTTCAGTCAATGCAGGTAACACTTATTAAACCCAACACATGCCTATTACAATCTCCCACAAGCTTTTTTTTTTCATTACCCTTAAACATTTATCGATTTCTTCATCCGCAATACAATCTTTCCACTATAAAGTAAAAAAATCAAAACCATTCTCAAACACCCTTCCTCAGGTGAAAGTAAAGTCTTCGGACTAAGGATACATTTGATAAGACTGAGAATATACTCTATAGAATTGAAGACGATTATTGCCACAGGATTTAATCTTATCTCAGCACTTAAAATTCTTTCGAAGAGGC
Source organism: Tridacna crocea (assembly GCA_943736015.1). Lineage (NCBI taxonomy): Eukaryota > Metazoa > Mollusca > Bivalvia > Cardiida > Cardiidae > Tridacna > Tridacna crocea. Next base: position 12,807,396 of record OX031058.1, read on the forward strand.
TATGTGAGAAAGGCTGCCAGTGTCAATGGGAATAATATTGTGCGAAGTACTGGTAAAAAGTTATCCCCTGGCCTCCACCTCTCCTTAAAGCCAGCCCTCTAAATCACCATCTTTTATAACAACATGGATATCTCATTTAATGGATCCTTCATTCAATGCAGGTAATACTTATTAAACCCAACACATGCCTATTACAATCTACCACAAGCTTTTTTGTCATTACCCTTAAACATTTATCGATTTCTTCATCCGCAATACAATCTTTCCACTATAAAGTAAAAAAATCAAAACCATTCTCAAACACCCTTCCTCAGGTGAAAGTAAAGTCTTCGGACTAAGGATACATTTGATAAGACTGAGAATATACTCTATAGAATTGAAGACGATTATTGCCACAGGCTTTAATCTTATCTCAGCACTTAAAATTCTTTCGAAGAGGCTATGTGAGAAAGGCTGCCAGTGTCAATGGGAATAATATTGTGCGAAGTACTGGTAAAAAGTTATCCCCTGGCCTCCACCTCTCCTTAAAGCCAGCCCTCTAAATCACCATCTTTTATAACAACATGGATATCTCATTTAATGGATCCTTCATTCAATGCAGGTAATACTTATTAAACCCAACACATGCCTAGTACAATCTACCACAAGCTTTATTGTCATTACCCTTAAACATTTATCGATTTCTTCATCCACAATACAATCTTTCCACTATAAAGTAAAAAATGTCAATCAAATCCTTTCTCAAAAACCCTTCCTCAGGTGAAAGTATAATCTGCGGCCTGAGCATGCGTTTGCTTAGACTGAGAATATGCTTTATAGAATTGATGACTATTACTGCGACAGGATTTAATCTTATCTCAGCACTCATATTTCTTTCGACGAGGCTATGTGAGAAAGGCTGCCAGTGTCAATGGGAACAATATTGTGCGAAGTACTGGTAAAAAGTTTCCCTCCTGGCCTCCACCTCCCCTTACAGCCAGCCCTTTAAATCACCATCTCTTATAACAACATGGATATTTCATTTAACCGATCTTTCAGTCAATGCAGGTAACACATATTATACCCAACACATGCCAATGACAATCTAACACTAGCTTTTCTGTCATAAGCTGCACACATTTATCAGTTTCTTCATCCACAATACAATCTTTCCACTATAAAGCAAAAATGTCAAAATCACAACCTTTCTCAAACTCACTGCCATTGGTGAAATTAAAATCTGCGGACTAAGGATACACTTGCTTAGACAGAGAATATGCCCTATAAAATTGATAGCCAGGATTGCAACAGGATTTAATCTTATCTCACCACTCATAATTCTTTCGACGACGCTATGTGAAAAAGGCTGCCAGTGTCAATGGGAACAATATTGTGCGAAATACTGGTTAAAAGTTATCCCCTGGCCTCCACATCACCTTTCAACCAGCACTTTAAATCACCATCTTTTATAATAACATGGATATCTCATTTAACGGATCCTTCATTCAATAGAGGTAACACTTATTAAACCCAACTTATGCCTTTTACAATCTAGCGCTAGGTTTTCTGTCATAATCCTTACACATTTATCAATTTCTTCATCCACAATATAATAACTATAAAGTAAAAATGTCAAAATCAAAAACTTTCTCGAACTCCCTTCCTCAGGGGAAAGTAAATTCTGCGGACTAAAGATATATTTGCTCAGACTGAGAATATGCTCTATACAATTGATGACGATTATTGCAACATGATTTATTTAATCTTATCTCAGCACTCACAATTCTTTCGACGAGACTATGTGAGAAAGGCTGCCAGTGTCCGTGTCAATGGGAACAATATTGTGCGAAGTACTGGTAAAAAGTTATCCCCCTGGCCTCCACCTCCCCTTACAGCCAGCCCTTTAAATCACCATCTTTTATAACAACATGGATATTTCATTTAACGGATCCTTCAGTCAATGCAGGTAACACTTATTAAACCCGACACGTGCCTATTACAATCTAGCACTAGCTTTTCTGTCATTACCCTTTCACATTTATCAATTTCTTCACCCACAATACAATCTTTCCACTATAAAGTAGAAATGTCAAAATCAAAACCTTTCTCAAAAACCCTTCCTCAGGTGAAAGTAAAATCTGCGGACTAAGGATACATTTGCTTAGATTGAGAATATGCTCTATAGAATTGATGACGATTATTGCGACAGGATTTAATCTTATCTCAGCAATCATAGTTCTTTCGACGAGGCTATGTGAGAAAGGCTGCCAGTGTCAATGGGAACAACATTATGCGAAGTACTGGTAAAAAGTTATCCCCCTGGCCTCCACCTCCCCCTACAGCCAGCCCTTTAAATCACCATCCTTGATAACAACATGGATATCTCATTTAATGGATCCTTCAGTCAATGCAGGTAACACTTATTAAACCCAACACATGCCTTCTCCAATCTAGCACTAGCTTTTCTGTCATTCGCTTCACACATTTATCAATTTCTGCATCCACAATAGAAACTTTCCACTATAAAGTAAAAATGTCAAAATCAAAACCTTTCTCAAACTCTTTTTCCTCAGGTGAAATAAAAATCTGCAGACTAACGATACATTTGCTTAGACTGAGAATATGCTCTATAGAATTGAAGACGATTATTGCGACAGGATTTAATCTTATCTCAGCACTCAAAATTCTTTCGTCGAGGCTATGTGAGAAAGGCTGCCAGTGTCAATGGGAGCAATATTGTGCGCAGTACTGGTAACAAGTTATCCCACTGGCCTCCACCTCCCCCTACAGCCAGCCCTTTAAATCACCATCTTTTATAAAAACATGGATATCTCATTTAATGGATCCTTCATTCACTGCAGGTAACACATATCAAAGCCAACACATGCCTATTCAAATCTAGCACAGTATAGATATTTCGCTTTTCTGTCATTAGCCTTACAAATTTAACAATTTCTTCATCCACAATACAACCTTTCCACTATAAAGTAAAAATGTTAAATTCAAAACCTTTCTCAAACTCTCTCCCTCTCACACTCACTGCCTCTCTGTTGCTGTCTCTCGGTTTTCATGTCTCTAAAAATCCAGGGGCACAATTAGTAACATTCAAGTAATGTTCAAGTCGGCCTTAAAACACATTTATCTCCACTAATAAATCCGGTATCGGCTTTACCACCATCACTACCAACTCAACCATCAAAACTACCATCACCATTATTATAATCATCAACAACATCATCATCAAAGAAATTATTAAAAAGCGGTAAAAACGCCATAGCTTTGTGTTAAGTTATAGCAAACTCTTAAAGAGTTCAGGAAAACATCTTTTTCCATTCAAATCAGTTACCTTGCTTTGATAAATCTGAAAGTATTTCACACCATTTCAAAATCAAAACTTTTCTTTGACTACAGAGATTTTCGAATATCAATTCGGTCGATAGCGTATAGAACTTGAGACATGGGTTAGGTGGTTTGATTCCCCTACTCGGCCATGTCTTTCCGAGGTTGGATAATAATTTTTGCTACAGGATTGGTTCTTCGCTAGCCTCTCATAAGCACTTTTGATAACAGTTACGTTGAAAAGGAGTAATTTGCATCTGGAAAATATCGTACAAAGCACTGGTTACTGAACCTTCAGTAAAGTATGGGTAAGTGCACTGGCCGCCGCGATATAATTGAAATATTGTTGAAAACGGTGTTAAACCACATGCAATCAAACAATTAATCAATCAAGCAATTCAGTACCCCTTCTTTTATTTACCTGAAATACTTCACAGCATTTTCAAATCAACACATTGTCTTCACCTTCCAAAGATTCTTATAAAGGTATTCGGCCTCATTGCCCCGGAACCTGAGGCACGGCTTGGCTGGTTTGTATCCCCTGCTCGGTCATTTCTTTCCGAGAGTTGATGATACTCACTGTGGTAGCATTAATTTTTCTGAGCAGCAGTTTTGACTATAATTATGTGGAAAAGCAGTCAATGGCTTGGGAGGAATATCGTGAGAAGTACTAGTTACTGAAACTACAGGAACACATAGGCAAGAGTACTGGCCGCCGCAATATAACTCCAATATCGTTGAAAACGCTGTTAAACACATATAGTCAATCAATCACTCAACTGTCAAAGACTAGTTTGACACCTCAGTCATTTATCCGTAGCCCTAGAGACAATCCTTCGTTTGGAAGATTTTTTCCCATATTTGAATAAATTAATTGCAAGTCTTCTGTCTCAGTGCTGTTCCTTGTTTTAACGATAATTACGTGAAAAAGAGGCCGACGGCTAAAAAATTAACTCCTATATTTATTTTCAGAGCACTTTTTAACGCATGCCTATTAAAATAGCACGAAACATAAATTTGTCTTTTCTGTCATTAATCTTTCCAAGCTTAACAATGTCTTTATCCACAGTGCAACCCTGCTACTATAAGGTAAAAGTGTCGAAATCAAAAGTGCTTTCCAACTTCCCATTTAACAAGCTCGCCCTCTCTCTCTCTCCCTCTCTCTCTGGTGAATAATGTTTTGATGTTTATGACGTTGAGCATGTGAGACAGCAGCCAGTGGATATAATATTATGATGAGCACTGGATATAGAAAACCATAAAGGATTCGAGAACAGGAAGCCGCTAGTTTGATTCCCGGCTCGGTCGATTTTTTTCCGAGAATTGCAATATGATTCATTCATTTCTCAACCTTTACCATTATTTCGACGATTCTGATGTTGGAAAGTAGTCAGTGCCTTGGAAAGAATATTGTGCGGAATACTGGTAAGAGTAATTCCAGGAGAGGATAAATTCACGGGCCGCCGCAATATGAACTGAAATAATATTGTAAACGAAGTTTTAACACTCTTCAATCATACTGCATACTTATAGCATTGAGAATCTTACGTTCATTTTTATGACTTGTTTTCAATAGATAGATGCTTTAGATCATAAAATGGGAACCTTCGCTTTTTCGGCATTCATTAGGTAAATAGCTGAGGTTGATACGGAATTCAAATTGGTCGTACGTAGAAATGTTCAGGGTGATTACATAATGTTGTAAGATCTTGCCAGGATGTCTCAAATGTGCTAGTAACACCATAACATTTCATTCTAAAATATTCGAAGGATATTATAGTTAGATTACACTCAAAATTACGGACTGAAGGAGCATCATATCGAATGAGAAACGATTCATCATGCAGACTGAGGAAGATATGAAGAAAACAGAGGAAACAGACTTTATAGTTAGACAGATAGATAGATAGATAGATAGATAGATAGCTAAAATAAAAGGAAAAAAAAGCGAAAGAGATTGATAGGATGGATTAACAAGAGTAAAGTTTGCAGGAAGGAAAGAGAAAGAAAGACAGACAGAGAGAACGTAATAGAATAGGGAGTGATAGGAAAATGAGACAGAAGATGGTGGAATAGCGGAAGAGACAGAAAGCAACAGAGATAGAGAGACTATGTGAAAAAGACAGTGAGATACAGGTAGAAGAGGAGAGAAATAAAAGAGAAGGAATAGAAATGGGAAGGGATAGAGAGTGATACACAGAGCGAGAGAAAGACAGAAAGCGAGACAGACAGACAGAGAAACAGCGAGAGACTCAGCGTGGAAAACAGTGTTGAGAGAAAAATAAAATGAGGGACAGAGAGTAAGAAAAAAGAGTTCGGAAGGCAGTAGATAGAGGGTGTGAGACAAAGAGAGAAAGAGAAACAATAGAGATACACAAAATTAAATGGAGGGAGGTGAAGAAAGACAGAAATTGCAAAAAGAGAGATAGAAATAGATAAAGAAAGGGAGAAGAGATAGAGTGTGTGAGATGACAGAAATGAGGGCGAATACATTATTTCAAACCGTTCAGACTAAGGGTTAAGATCATAAAGAAGACGTTGAGGCCAAAGAGTTATCGGTGAAACATCAGGGGCATAGCTTTATCGTTGGAAGGTACATTCAATTAAGTTAGGTTCTAATTTGAAGGAAGCAGAATAAACAAGCTAACTGACTGGGGCTAAATTAAGGGTGGGGGGCATAGTTGTAAATACTGAGCATATATCTGTCGAACTCATAGACGATATTACCAACCACGGATACAGGCATACAGCTTTGGTTTGAAATAATAGAAGGGACATTGTTACAAGATTGGAAGGAACATCAAACCGAGAATGTCTGAGAGGAAGTACAAGGAACCAAGAGAACATCTTTCCGACTGGCGTTGCAGGCTAACAGGTAGGTAGTAAAATCTCTGGAAGGACACAGGTTTATAGCTTACTGATACATCTCACCAAGGCTACCATCTCGATTCCTAAAATACCATAACGCAAACTGTTGCAGTAACATCTCACCAAGGCTACCATCTCGATTCCTAAAATAACATAACGCAAGCTGTTGCAGTAACCAATGGACATCTTCGAACTGTGGGTTCATCAAGAAGGCAAGGGAATTGAAAACGGGTGAATTTTAAGACAGAACACAGCTTCAGGGCCTTATGGTGTATCCGAGGGATTCATAGACTGGGGGTGTTCAGTTGCTAACTTGGTTTCAATGCGCTGACTTATGCTTTAAGACTGGAAGACAAGTTAAATTTAGGAGGGATTCTCTCTGAAATTACTCTTACAGATTTTAAGTAAATGTAAAGAAAAAGTGTATGGGCAAACTCTGCAAACAATACCACGAGAGTGAGGCAGTGGTTTAGGGCCTGGGTGTACATTCAACTGAGTATAGAACAATTTCAACGTCTACGAGGATATGAAATAGATTGGGGAAACATTCCACGAACTGAGGATACAATCTCAGGGCCCAATATGCTTGCAACGGCCTGCTGGTTGGTTTTAGGCGCTGTGGGTATGAAATCGCCGACTGGGGGTACTGGCTTAAGAACTTGTGCAGTCAAAGAAAGGTAGAAATACAGTTTTAGGGCCTACTGACAACCAATTTCAAGCAGTTACAGCTAAAGGTGTAAACTGAAACAAAAAAGAAATATTTCTAGGACTAAATGTACAACACTTTGACTGAAGGTAAATCGAACAAACTGAAGGGGGTAACGCATGGCATTTCCTTCAATTGAAAATAAAATCAAATTTCTAGACATTTGCATTTCACAGACCGACGATACATCTTACAGAAACACACAGACAAGGGACCAAAAAATGGTAAGAAGTGGTTAATCATATCGAATAATTTCCAGAGGTAAGTTTTATCTCAGTGACTAACAGTAAACTTGAATGAAGTACAGGAACAAGGACTGGTTGATTCTCAAGCGTTTGTCGACTCGGATCAAAGAAAGCAGCAAGTGCCAGTTGGAACATTATTGTGCGAAGTACTGGTAAAAGAAGGCTCTGATCTCCCTCTAAATAGCTTATAACTTTTTTTTAATTGGACCCAAACTGTCCTCTTGAAATTAACTTCTGCAAATTCTAAACACGTGGCTATCTAAATCTAGTGCTCACAAATTTCGTTTTCTCCATCATTGTTCTTTACAATCAGTTACAATGTCTTTTTGCACATAACAACCATCCAGGAGTAAATAAATACGAACTGGAAATGTATCTTCCCAGGTGAAATTAAAATCTGCGGACTAAGGATACATTTGCTTACACTGAGTATATGATCCATAGAATTGATGACGATTATTGCGACAGGATTTAATCTTATCTCAGCAATCATAATTCTTTCGACGAGGCTATGTGAGAAAAGCTGCCAGTGTCAATGGGAATAATATTGTGCGAAGTACTGGTAAAAAGATATCCCCCTGGCCTCCACCTCCCCTTACAGCCAGCCCTTTAAATCACCATCTTTTATAACAACATGGATATCTCATTTAATGGATCCTTCATTCAATGCAGGTAACACTTATTAAACCCAACACATGCCTTTTACAATCTACCACAAGCTTTTTTGTCATTACCCTTAAACATTTATCGATTTCTTCATCCACAATACAATCTTTCCACTATAAAGTAAAAAATGTCAAAATCAAATCCTTTCTCAAAAACCCTTCCTCAGGTGAAAGTAAAATCTGTCGACTAAGGATACATTTGCTTAGACTGAGAATATACTCTATAGAATTGAAGACGATGAATGCGACAGGATTTAATCTTATCTCTGCACTCATGATTCTTTCGACGAGGCTTTGTGAGAAAGGCTGCCAGTGTCAATGGGAATAATATTGTGCGAAGTACTGGTGAAAAGTTATCCCCCTCGCCCCACAGCCAGCCCTTTAAATCACCATCTTTTATAACAACATGGATATTTCATTTAACCGATCCTTCAGTCAATGCAGGTAACACTTATTAAACCCAACACATGCCTATTACAATCTCCCACAAGCTTTTTTTTTTCATTACCCTTAAACATTTATCGATTTCTTCATCCGCAATACAATCTTTCCACTATAAAGTAAAAAAATCAAAACCATTCTCAAACACCCTTCCTCAGGTGAAAGTAAAGTCTTCGGACTAAGGATACATTTGATAAGACTGAGAATATACTCTATAGAATTGAAGACGATTATTGCCACAGGATTTAATCTTATCTCAGCACTTAAAATTCTTTCGAAGAGGCTATGTGAGAAAGGCTGCCAGTGTCAATGGGAATAATATTGTGCGAAGTACTGGTAAAAAGTTATCCCCTGGCCTCCACCTCTCCTTAAAGCCAGCCCTCTAAATCACCATCTTTTATAACAACATGGATATCTCATTTAATGGATCCTTCATTCAATGCAGGTAATACTTATTAAACCCAACACATGCCTATTACAATCTACCACAAGCTTTTTTGTCATTACCCTTAAACATTTATCGATTTCTTCATCCGCAATACAATCTTTCCACTATAAAGTAAAAAAATCAAAACCATTCTCAAACACCCTTCCTCAGGTGAAAGTAAAGTCTTCGGACTAAGGATACATTTGATAAGACTGAGAATATACTCTATAGAATTGAAGACGATTATTGCCACAGGCTTTAATCTTATCTCAGCACTTAAAATTCTTTCGAAGAGGCTATGTGAGAAAGGCTGCCAGTGTCAATGGGAATAATATTGTGCGAAGTACTGGTAAAAAGTTATCCCCTGGCCTCCACCTCTCCTTAAAGCCAGCCCTCTAAATCACCATCTTTTATAACAACATGGATATCTCATTTAATGGATCCTTCATTCAATGCAGGTAATACTTATTAAACCCAACACATGCCTAGTACAATCTACCACAAGCTTTATTGTCATTACCCTTAAACATTTATCGATTTCTTCATCCACAATACAATCTTTCCACTATAAAGTAAAAAATGTCAATCAAATCCTTTCTCAAAAACCCTTCCTCAGGTGAAAGTATAATCTGCGGCCTGAGCATGCGTTTGCTTAGACTGAGAATATGCTTTATAGAATTGATGACTATTACTGCGACAGGATTTAATCTTATCTCAGCACTCATATTTCTTTCGACGAGGCTATGTGAGAAAGGCTGCCAGTGTCAATGGGAACAATATTGTGCGAAGTACTGGTAAAAAGTTATCCCCTGGCCTCCACCTCTCCTTACAGCCAGCCCTTTAAATCACCATCTCTTATAACAACATGGATATTTCATTTAACCGATCTTTCAGTCAATGCAGGTAACACATATTATACCCAACACATGCCAATGACAATCTAACACTAGCTTTTCTGTCATAAGCTGCACACATTTATCAGTTTCTTCATCCACAATACAATCTTTCCACTATAAAGCAAAAATGTCAAAATCACAACCTTTCTCAAACTCACTGCCATTGGTGAAATTAAAATCTGCGGACTAAGGATACACTTGCTTAGACAGAGAATATGCCCTATAAAATTGATAGCCAGGATTGCAACAGGATTTAATCTTATCTCACCACTCATAATTCTTTCGACGACGCTATGTGAAAAAGGCTGCCAGTGTCAATGGGAACAATATTGTGCGAAATACTGGTTAAAAGTTATCCCCTGGCCTCCACATCACCTTTCAACCAGCACTTTAAATCACCATCTTTTATAATAACATGGATATCTCATTTAACGGATCCTTCATTCAATAGAGGTAACACTTATTAAACCCAACTTATGCCTTTTACAATCTAGCGCTAGGTTTTCTGTCATAATCCTTACACATTTATCAATTTCTTCATCCACAATATAATAACTATAAAGTAAAAATGTCAAAATCAAAAACTTTCTCGAACTCCCTTCCTCAGGGGAAAGTAAATTCTGCGGACTAAAGATATATTTGCTCAGACTGAGAATATGCTCTATACAATTGATGACGATTATTGCAACATGATTTATTTAATCTTATCTCAGCACTCACAATTCTTTCGACGAGACTATGTGAGAAAGGCTGCCAGTGTCCGTGTCAATGGGAACAATATTGTGCGAAGTACTGGTAAAAAGTTATCCCCCTGGCCTCCACCTCCCCTTACAGCCAGCCCTTTAAATCACCATCTTTTATAACAACATGGATATTTCATTTAACGGATCCTTCAGTCAATGCAGGTAACACTTATTAAACCCGACACGTGCCTATTACAATCTAGCACTAGCTTTTCTGTCATTACCCTTTCACATTTATCAATTTCTTCACCCACAATACAATCTTTCCACTATAAAGTAGAAATGTCAAAATCAAAACCTTTCTCAAAAACCCTTCCTCAGGTGAAAGTAAAATCTGCGGACTAAGGATACATTTGCTTAGATTGAGAATATGCTCTATAGAATTGATGACGATTATTGCGACAGGATTTAATCTTATCTCAGCAATCATAGTTCTTTCGACGAGGCTATGTGAGAAAGGCTGCCAGTGTCAATGGGAACAACATTATGCGAAGTACTGGTAAAAAGTTATCCCCCTGGCCTCCACCTCCCCCTACAGCCAGCCCTTTAAATCACCATCCTTGATAACAACATGGATATCTCATTTAATGGATCCTTCAGTCAATGCAGGTAACACTTATTAAACCCAACACATGCCTTCTCCAATCTAGCACTAGCTTTTCTGTCATTCGCTTCACACATTTATCAATTTCTGCATCCACAATAGAAACTTTCCACTATAAAGTAAAAATGTCAAAATCAAAACCTTTCTCAAACTCTTTTTCCTCAGGTGAAATAAAAATCTGCAGACTAACGATACATTTGCTTAGACTGAGAATATGCTCTATAGAATTGAAGACGATTATTGCGACAGGATTTAATCTTATCTCAGCACTCAAAATTCTTTCGTCGAGGCTATGTGAGAAAGGCTGCCAGTGTCAATGGGAGCAATATTGTGCGCAGTACTGGTAACAAGTTATCCCACTGGCCCCCACCTCCCCCTACAGCCAGCCCTTTAAATCACCATCTTTTATAAAAACATGGATATCTCATTTAATGGATCCTTCATTCACTGCAGGTAACACATATCAAAGCCAACACATGCCTATTCAAATCTAGCACAGTATAGATATTTCGCTTTTCTGTCATTAGCCTTACAAATTTAACAATTTCTTCATCCACAATACAACCTTTCCACTATAAAGTAAAAATGTTAAATTCAAAACCTTTCTCAAACTCTCTCCCTCTCACACTCACTGCCTCTCTGTTGCTGTCTCTCGGTTTTCATGTCTCTAAAAATCCAGGGGCACAATTAGTAACATTCAAGTAATGTTCAAGTCGGCCTTAAAACACATTTATCTCCACTAATAAATCCGGTATCGGCTTTACCACCATCACTACCAACTCAACCATCAAAACTACCATCACCATTATTATAATCATCAACAACATCATCATCAAAGAAATTATTAAAAAGCGGTAAAAACGCCATAGCTTTGTGTTAAGTTATAGCAAACTCTTAAAGAGTTCAGGAAAACATCTTTTTCCATTCAAATCAGTTACCTTGCTTTGATAAATCTGAAAGTATTTCACACCATTTCAAAATCAAAACTTTTCTTTGACTACAGAGATTTTCGAATATCAATTCGGTCGATAGCGTATAGAACTTGAGACATGGGTTAGGTGGTTTGATTCCCCTACTCGGCCATGTCTTTCCGAGGTTGGATAATAATTTTTGCTACAGGATTGGTTCTTCGCTAGCCTCTCATAAGCACTTTTGATAACAGTTACGTTGAAAAGGAGTAATTTGCATCTGGAAAATATCGTACAAAGCACTGGTTACTGAACCTTCAGTAAAGTATGGGTAAGTGCACTGGCCGCCGCGATATAATTGAAATATTGTTGAAAACGGTGTTAAACCACATGCAATCAAACAATTAATCAATCAAGCAATTCAGTACCCCTTCTTTTATTTACCTGAAATACTTCACAGCATTTTCAAATCAACACATTGTCTTCACCTTCCAAAGATTCTTATAAAGGTATTCGGCCTCATTGCCCCGGAACCTGAGGCACGGCTTGGCTGGTTTGTATCCCCTGCTCGGTCATTTCTTTCCGAGAGTTGATGATACTCACTGTGGTAGCATTAATTTTTCTGAGCAGCAGTTTTGACTATAATTATGTGGAAAAGCAGTCAATGGCTTGGGAGGAATATCGTGAGAAGTACTAGTTACTGAAACTACAGGAACACATAGGCAAGAGTACTGGCCGCCGCAATATAACTCCAATATCGTTGAAAACGCTGTTAAACACATATAGTCAATCAATCACTCAACTGTCAAAGACTAGTTTGACACCTCAGTCATTTATCCGTAGCCCTAGAGACAATCCTTCGTTTGGAAGATTTTTTCCCATATTTGAATAAATTAATTGCAAGTCTTCTGTCTCAGTGCTGTTCCTTGTTTTAACGATAATTACGTGAAAAAGAGGCCGACGGCTAAAAAATTAACTCCTATATTTATTTTCAGAGCACTTTTTAACGCATGCCTATTAAAATAGCACGAAACATAAATTTGTCTTTTCTGTCATTAATCTTTCCAAGCTTAACAATGTCTTTATCCACAGTGCAACCCTGCTACTATAAGGTAAAAGTGTCGAAATCAAAAGTGCTTTCCAACTTCCCATTTAACAAGCTCGCCCTCTCTCTCTCTCTCCCTCTCTCTCTGGTGAATAATATTTTGATGTTTATGACGTTGAGCATGTGAGACAGCAGCCAGTGGATATAATATTATGATGAGCACTGGATATAGAAAACCATAAAGGATTCGAGAACAGGAAGCCGCTAGTTTGATTCCCGGCTCGGTCGATTTTTTTCCGAGAATTGCAATATGATTCATTCATTTCTCAACCTTTACCATTATTTCGACGATTCTGATGTTGGAAAGTAGTCAGTGCCTTGGAAAGAATATTGTGCGGAATACTGGTAAGAGTAATTCCAGGAGAGGATAAATTCACGGGCCGCCGCAATATGAACTGAAATAATATTGTAAACGAAGTTTTAACACTCTTCAATCATACTGCATACTTATAGCATTGAGAATCTTACGTTCATTTTTATGACTTGTTTTCAATAGATAGATGCTTTAGATCATAAAATGGGAACCTTCGCTTTTTCGGCATTCATTAGGTAAATAGCTGAGGTTGATACGGAATTCAAATTGGTCGTACGTAGAAATGTTCAGGGTGATTACATAATGTTGTAAGATCTTGCCAGGATGTCTCAAATGTGCTAGTAACACCATAACATTTCATTCTAAAATATTCGAAGGATATTATAGTTAGATTACACTCAAAATTACGGACTGAAGGAGCATCATATCGAATGAGAAACGATTCATCATGCAGACTGAGGAAGATATGAAGAAAACAGAGGAAACAGACTTTATAGTTAGACAGATAGATAGATAGATAGATAGATAGATAGCTAAAATAAAAGGAAAAAAAAGCGAAAGAGATTGATAGGATGGATTAACAAGAGTAAAGTTTGCAGGAAGGAAAGAGAAAGAAAGACAGACAGAGAGAACGTAATAGAATAGGGAGTGATAGGAAAATGAGACAGAAGATGGTGGAATAGCGGAAGAGACAGAAAGCAACAGAGATAGAGAGACTATGTGAAAAAGACAGTGAGATACAGGTAGAAGAAGAGAGAAATAAAAGAGAAGGAAGAGAAATGGGAAGGGATAGAGAGTGATACACAGAGCGAGAGAAAGACAGAAAGCGAGACAGACAGACAGAGAAACAGCGAGACTCAGCGTGGAAAACAGTGTTGAGAGAAAAATAAAATGAGGGACAGAGAGTAAGAAAAAAGAGTTCGGAAGGCAGTAGATAGAGGGTGTGAGACAAAGAGAGAAAGAGAAACAATAGAGATACACAAAATTAAATGGAGGGAGGTGAAGAAAGACAGAAATTGCAAAAAGAGAGATAGAAATAGATAAAGAAAGGGAGAAGAGATAGAGTGTGTGAGATGACAGAAATGAGGGCGAATACATTATTTCAAACCGTTCAGACTAAGGGTTAAGATCATAAAGAAGACGTTGAGGCCAAAGAGTTATCGGTGAAACATCAGGGGCATAGCTTTATCGTTGGAAGGTACATTCAATTAAGTTAGGTTCTAATTTGAAGGAACCAGAATAAACAAGCTAACTGACTGGGGCTAAATTAAGGGTGGGGGGCATAGTTGTAAATACTGAGCATATATCTGTCGAACTCATAGACGATATTACCAACCACGGATACAGGCATACAGCTTTGGTTTGAAATAATAGAAGGGACATTGTTACAAGATTGGAAGGAACATCAAACCGAGAATGTCTGAGAGGAAGTACAAGGAACCAAGAGAACATCTTTCCGACTGGCGTTGCAGGCTAACAGGTAGGTAGTAAAATCTCTGGAAGGACACAGGTTTATAGCTTACTGATACATCTCACCAAGGCTACCATCTCGATTCCTAAAATACCATAACGCAAACTGTTGCAGTAACATCTCACCAAGGCTACCATCTCGATTCCTAAAATAACATAACGCAAGCTGTTGCAGTAACCAATGGACATCTTCGAACTGTGGGTTCATCAAGAAGGCAAGGGAATTGAAAACGGGTGAATTTTAAGACAGAACACAGCTTCAGGGCCTTATGGTGTATCCGAGGGATTCATAGACTGGGGGTGTTCAGTTGCTAACTTGGTTTCAATGCGCTGACTTATGCTTTAAGACTGGAAGACAAGTTAAATTTAGGAGGGATTCTCTCTGAAATTACTCTTACAGATTTTAAGTAAATGTAAAGAAAAAGTGTATGGGCAAACTCTGCAAACAATACCACGAGAGTGAGGCAGTGGTTTAGGGCCTGGGTGTACATTCAACTGAGTATAGAACAATTTCAACGTCTACGAGGATATGAAATAGATTGGGGAAACATTCCACGAACTGAGGATACAATCTCAGGGCCCAATATGCTTGCAACGGCCTGCTGGTTGGTTTTAGGCGCTGTGGGTATGAAATCGCCGACTGGGGGTACTGGCTTAAGAACTTGTGCAGTCAAAGAAAGGTAGAAATACAGTTTTAGGGCCTACTGACAACCAATTTCAAGCAGTTACAGCTAAAGGTGTAAACTGAAACAAAAAAGAAATATTTCTAGGACTAAATGTACAACACTTTGACTGAAGGTAAATCGAACAAACTGAAGGGGGTAACGCATGGCATTTCCTTCAATTGAAAATAAAATCAAATTTCTAGACATTTGCATTTCACAGACCGACGATACATCTTACAGAAACACACAGACAAGGGACCAAAAAATGGTAAGAAGTGGTTAATCATATCGAATAATTTCCAGAGGTAAGTTTTATCTCAGTGACTAACAGTAAACTTGAATGAAGTACAGGAACAAGGACTGGTTGATTCTCAAGCGTTTGTCGACTCGGATCAAAGAAAGCAGCAAGTGCCAGTTGGAACATTATTGTGCGAAGTACTGGTAAAAGAAGGCTCTGATCTCCCTCTAAATAGCTTATAACTTTTTTTTAATTGGACCCAAACTGTCCTCTTGAAATTAACTTCTGCAAATTCTAAACACGTGGCTATCTAAATCTAGTGCTCACAAATTTCGTTTTCTCCATCATTGTTCTTTACAATCAGTTACAATGTCTTTTTGCACATAACAACCATCCAGGAGTAAATAAATACAAACTGGAAATGTATCTCCCCAGGTGAAATTAAAATCTGCGGACTAAGGATACATTTGCTTACACTGAGTATATGATCCATAGAATTGATGACGATTATTGCGACAGGATTTAATCTTATCTCAGCAATCATAATTCTTTCGACGAGGCTATGTGAGAAAAGCTGCCAGTGTCAATGGGAATAATATTGTGCGAAGTACTGGTAAAAAGATATCCCCCTGGCCTCCACCTCCCCTTACAGCCAGCCCTTTAAATCACCATCTTTTATAACAACATGGATATCTCATTTAATGGATCCTTCATTCAATGCAGGTAACACTTATTAAACCCAACACATGCCTTTTACAATCTACCACAAGCTTTTTTGTCATTACCCTTAAACATTTATCGATTTCTTCATCCACAATACAATCTTTCCACTATAAAGTAAAAAATGTCAAAATCAAATCCTTTCTCAAAAACCCTTCCTCAGGTGAAAGTAAAATCTGTCGACTAAGGATACATTTGCTTAGACTGAGAATATACTCTATAGAATTGAAGACGATGAATGCGACAGGATTTAATCTTATCTCTGCACTCATGATTCTTTCGACGAGGCTTTGTGAGAAAGGCTGCCAGTGTCAATGGGAATAATATTGTGCGAAGTACTGGTGAAAAGTTATCCCCCTCGCCCCACAGCCAGCCCTTTAAATCACCATCTTTTATAACAACATGGATATTTCATTTAACCGATCCTTCAGTCAATGCAGGTAACACTTATTAAACCCAACACATGCCTATTACAATCTCCCACAAGCTTTTTTTTTTCATTACCCTTAAACATTTATCGATTTCTTCATCCGCAATACAATCTTTCCACTATAAAGTAAAAAAATCAAAACCATTCTCAAACACCCTTCCTCAGGTGAAAGTAAAGTCTTCGGACTAAGGATACATTTGATAAGACTGAGAATATACTCTATAGAATTGAAGACGATTATTGCCACAGGATTTAATCTTATCTCAGCACTTAAAATTCTTTCGAAGAGGCTATGTGAGAAAGGCTGCCAGTGTCAATGGGAATAATATTGTGCGAAGTACTGGTAAAAAGTTATCCCCTGGCCTCCACCTCTCCTTAAAGCCAGCCCTCTAAATCACCATCTTTTATAACAACATGGATATCTCATTTAATGGATCCTTCATTCAATGCAGGTAATACTTATTAAACCCAACACATGCCTATTACAATCTACCACAAGCTTTTTTGTCATTACCCTTAAACATTTATCGATTTCTTCATCCGCAATACAATCTTTCCACTATAAAGTAAAAAAATCAAAACCATTCTCAAACACCCTTCCTCAGGTGAAAGTAAAGTCTTCGGACTAAGGATACATTTGATAAGACTGAGAATATACTCTATAGAATTGAAGACGATTATTGCCACAGGCTTTAATCTTATCTCAGCACTTAAAATTCTTTCGAAGAGGCTATGTGAGAAAGGCTGCCAGTGTCAATGGGAATAATATTGTGCGAAGTACTGGTAAAAAGTTATCCCCTGGCCTCCACCTCTCCTTAAAGCCAGCCCTCTAAATCACCATCTTTTATAACAACATGGATATCTCATTTAATGGATCCTTCATTCAATGCAGGTAATACTTATTAAACCCAACACATGCCTAGTACAATCTACCACAAGCTTTATTGTCATTACCCTTAAACATTTATCGATTTCTTCATCCACAATACAATCTTTCCACTATAAAGTAAAAAATGTCAATCAAATCCTTTCTCAAAAACCCTTCCTCAGGTGAAAGTATAATCTGCGGCCTGAGCATGCGTTTGCTTAGACTGAGAATATGCTTTATAGAATTGATGACTATTACTGCGACAGGATTTAATCTTATCTCAGCACTCATATTTCTTTCGACGAGGCTATGTGAGAAAGGCTGCCAGTGTCAATGGGAACAATATTGTGCGAAGTACTGGTAAAAAGTTTCCCTCCTGGCCTCCACCTCCCCTTACAGCCAGCCCTTTAAATCACCATCTCTTATAACAACATGGATATTTCATTTAACCGATCTTTCAGTCAATGCAGGTAACACATATTATACCCAACACATGCCAATGACAATCTAACACTAGCTTTTCTGTCATAAGCTGCACACATTTATCAGTTTCTTCATCCACAATACAATCTTTCCACTATAAAGCAAAAATGTCAAAATCACAACCTTTCTCAAACTCACTGCCATTGGTGAAATTAAAATCTGCGGACTAAGGATACACTTGCTTAGACAGAGAATATGCCCTATAAAATTGATAGCCAGGATTGCAACAGGATTTAATCTTATCTCACCACTCATAATTCTTTCGACGACGCTATGTGAAAAAGGCTGCCAGTGTCAATGGGAACAATATTGTGCGAAATACTGGTTAAAAGTTATCCCCTGGCCTCCACATCACCTTTCAACCAGCACTTTAAATCACCATCTTTTATAATAACATGGATATCTCATTTAACGGATCCTTCATTCAATAGAGGTAACACTTATTAAACCCAACTTATGCCTTTTACAATCTAGCGCTAGGTTTTCTGTCATAATCCTTACACATTTATCAATTTCTTCATCCACAATATAATAACTATAAAGTAAAAATGTCAAAATCAAAAACTTTCTCGAACTCCCTTCCTCAGGGGAAAGTAAATTCTGCGGACTAAAGATATATTTGCTCAGACTGAGAATATGCTCTATACAATTGATGACGATTATTGCAACATGATTTATTTAATCTTATCTCAGCACTCACAATTCTTTCGACGAGACTATGTGAGAAAGGCTGCCAGTGTCCGTGTCAATGGGAACAATATTGTGCGAAGTACTGGTAAAAAGTTATCCCCCTGGCCTCCACCTCCCCTTACAGCCAGCCCTTTAAATCACCATCTTTTATAACAAC
Source organism: Tridacna crocea (assembly GCA_943736015.1). Classification (NCBI taxonomy): domain Eukaryota; kingdom Metazoa; phylum Mollusca; class Bivalvia; order Cardiida; family Cardiidae; genus Tridacna; species Tridacna crocea. Next base: position 12,826,356 of record OX031058.1, read on the forward strand.
ATGGATATTTCATTTAACGGATCCTTCAGTCAATGCAGGTAACACTTATTAAACCCGACACGTGCCTATTACAATCTAGCACTAGCTTTTCTGTCATTACCCTTTCACATTTATCAATTTCTTCACCCACAATACAATCTTTCCACTATAAAGTAGAAATGTCAAAATCAAAACCTTTCTCAAAAACCCTTCCTCAGGTGAAAGTAAAATCTGCGGACTAAGGATACATTTGCTTAGATTGAGAATATGCTCTATAGAATTGATGACGATTATTGCGACAGGATTTAATCTTATCTCAGCAATCATAGTTCTTTCGACGAGGCTATGTGAGAAAGGCTGCCAGTGTCAATGGGAACAACATTATGCGAAGTACTGGTAAAAAGTTATCCCCCTGGCCTCCACCTCCCCCTACAGCCAGCCCTTTAAATCACCATCCTTGATAACAACATGGATATCTCATTTAATGGATCCTTCAGTCAATGCAGGTAACACTTATTAAACCCAACACATGCCTTCTCCAATCTAGCACTAGCTTTTCTGTCATTCGCTTCACACATTTATCAATTTCTGCATCCACAATAGAAACTTTCCACTATAAAGTAAAAATGTCAAAATCAAAACCTTTCTCAAACTCTTTTTCCTCAGGTGAAATAAAAATCTGCAGACTAACGATACATTTGCTTAGACTGAGAATATGCTCTATAGAATTGAAGACGATTATTGCGACAGGATTTAATCTTATCTCAGCACTCAAAATTCTTTCGTCGAGGCTATGTGAGAAAGGCTGCCAGTGTCAATGGGAGCAATATTGTGCGCAGTACTGGTAACAAGTTATCCCACTGGCCTCCACCTCCCCCTACAGCCAGCCCTTTAAATCACCATCTTTTATAAAAACATGGATATCTCATTTAATGGATCCTTCATTCACTGCAGGTAACACATATCAAAGCCAACACATGCCTATTCAAATCTAGCACAGTATAGATATTTCGCTTTTCTGTCATTAGCCTTACAAATTTAACAATTTCTTCATCCACAATACAACCTTTCCACTATAAAGTAAAAATGTTAAATTCAAAACCTTTCTCAAACTCTCTCCCTCTCACACTCACTGCCTCTCTGTTGCTGTCTCTCGGTTTTCATGTCTCTAAAAATCCAGGGGCACAATTAGTAACATTCAAGTAATGTTCAAGTCGGCCTTAAAACACATTTATCTCCACTAATAAATCCGGTATCGGCTTTACCACCATCACTACCAACTCAACCATCAAAACTACCATCACCATTATTATAATCATCAACAACATCATCATCAAAGAAATTATTAAAAAGCGGTAAAAACGCCATAGCTTTGTGTTAAGTTATAGCAAACTCTTAAAGAGTTCAGGAAAACATCTTTTTCCATTCAAATCAGTTACCTTGCTTTGATAAATCTGAAAGTATTTCACACCATTTCAAAATCAAAACTTTTCTTTGACTACAGAGATTTTCGAATATCAATTCGGTCGATAGCGTATAGAACTTGAGACATGGGTTAGGTGGTTTGATTCCCCTACTCGGCCATGTCTTTCCGAGGTTGGATAATAATTTTTGCTACAGGATTGGTTCTTCGCTAGCCTCTCATAAGCACTTTTGATAACAGTTACGTTGAAAAGGAGTAATTTGCATCTGGAAAATATCGTACAAAGCACTGGTTACTGAACCTTCAGTAAAGTATGGGTAAGTGCACTGGCCGCCGCGATATAATTGAAATATTGTTGAAAACGGTGTTAAACCACATGCAATCAAACAATTAATCAATCAAGCAATTCAGTACCCCTTCTTTTATTTACCTGAAATACTTCACAGCATTTTCAAATCAACACATTGTCTTCACCTTCCAAAGATTCTTATAAAGGTATTCGGCCTCATTGCCCCGGAACCTGAGGCACGGCTTGGCTGGTTTGTATCCCCTGCTCGGTCATTTCTTTCCGAGAGTTGATGATACTCACTGTGGTAGCATTAATTTTTCTGAGCAGCAGTTTTGACTATAATTATGTGGAAAAGCAGTCAATGGCTTGGGAGGAATATCGTGAGAAGTACTAGTTACTGAAACTACAGGAACACATAGGCAAGAGTACTGGCCGCCGCAATATAACTCCAATATCGTTGAAAACGCTGTTAAACACATATAGTCAATCAATCACTCAACTGTCAAAGACTAGTTTGACACCTCAGTCATTTATCCGTAGCCCTAGAGACAATCCTTCGTTTGGAAGATTTTTTCCCATATTTGAATAAATTAATTGCAAGTCTTCTGTCTCAGTGCTGTTCCTTGTTTTAACGATAATTACGTGAAAAAGAGGCCGACGGCTAAAAAATTAACTCCTATATTTATTTTCAGAGCACTTTTTAACGCATGCCTATTAAAATAGCACGAAACATAAATTTGTCTTTTCTGTCATTAATCTTTCCAAGCTTAACAATGTCTTTATCCACAGTGCAACCCTGCTACTATAAGGTAAAAGTGTCGAAATCAAAAGTGCTTTCCAACTTCCCATTTAACAAGCTCGCCCTCTCTCTCTCTCCCTCTCTCTCTGGTGAATAATGTTTTGATGTTTATGACGTTGAGCATGTGAGACAGCAGCCAGTGGATATAATATTATGATGAGCACTGGATATAGAAAACCATAAAGGATTCGAGAACAGGAAGCCGCTAGTTTGATTCCCGGCTCGGTCGATTTTTTTCCGAGAATTGCAATATGATTCATTCATTTCTCAACCTTTACCATTATTTCGACGATTCTGATGTTGGAAAGTAGTCAGTGCCTTGGAAAGAATATTGTGCGGAATACTGGTAAGAGTAATTCCAGGAGAGGATAAATTCACGGGCCGCCGCAATATGAACTGAAATAATATTGTAAACGAAGTTTTAACACTCTTCAATCATACTGCATACTTATAGCATTGAGAATCTTACGTTCATTTTTATGACTTGTTTTCAATAGATAGATGCTTTAGATCATAAAATGGGAACCTTCGCTTTTTCGGCATTCATTAGGTAAATAGCTGAGGTTGATACGGAATTCAAATTGGTCGTACGTAGAAATGTTCAGGGTGATTACATAATGTTGTAAGATCTTGCCAGGATGTCTCAAATGTGCTAGTAACACCATAACATTTCATTCTAAAATATTCGAAGGATATTATAGTTAGATTACACTCAAAATTACGGACTGAAGGAGCATCATATCGAATGAGAAACGATTCATCATGCAGACTGAGGAAGATATGAAGAAAACAGAGGAAACAGACTTTATAGTTAGACAGATAGATAGATAGATAGATAGATAGATAGCTAAAATAAAAGGAAAAAAAAGCGAAAGAGATTGATAGGATGGATTAACAAGAGTAAAGTTTGCAGGAAGGAAAGAGAAAGAAAGACAGACAGAGAGAACGTAATAGAATAGGGAGTGATAGGAAAATGAGACAGAAGATGGTGGAATAGCGGAAGAGACAGAAAGCAACAGAGATAGAGAGACTATGTGAAAAAGACAGTGAGATACAGGTAGAAGAGGAGAGAAATAAAAGAGAAGGAATAGAAATGGGAAGGGATAGAGAGTGATACACAGAGCGAGAGAAAGACAGAAAGCGAGACAGACAGACAGAGAAACAGCGAGAGACTCAGCGTGGAAAACAGTGTTGAGAGAAAAATAAAATGAGGGACAGAGAGTAAGAAAAAAGAGTTCGGAAGGCAGTAGATAGAGGGTGTGAGACAAAGAGAGAAAGAGAAACAATAGAGATACACAAAATTAAATGGAGGGAGGTGAAGAAAGACAGAAATTGCAAAAAGAGAGATAGAAATAGATAAAGAAAGGGAGAAGAGATAGAGTGTGTGAGATGACAGAAATGAGGGCGAATACATTATTTCAAACCGTTCAGACTAAGGGTTAAGATCATAAAGAAGACGTTGAGGCCAAAGAGTTATCGGTGAAACATCAGGGGCATAGCTTTATCGTTGGAAGGTACATTCAATTAAGTTAGGTTCTAATTTGAAGGAAGCAGAATAAACAAGCTAACTGACTGGGGCTAAATTAAGGGTGGGGGGCATAGTTGTAAATACTGAGCATATATCTGTCGAACTCATAGACGATATTACCAACCACGGATACAGGCATACAGCTTTGGTTTGAAATAATAGAAGGGACATTGTTACAAGATTGGAAGGAACATCAAACCGAGAATGTCTGAGAGGAAGTACAAGGAACCAAGAGAACATCTTTCCGACTGGCGTTGCAGGCTAACAGGTAGGTAGTAAAATCTCTGGAAGGACACAGGTTTATAGCTTACTGATACATCTCACCAAGGCTACCATCTCGATTCCTAAAATACCATAACGCAAACTGTTGCAGTAACATCTCACCAAGGCTACCATCTCGATTCCTAAAATAACATAACGCAAGCTGTTGCAGTAACCAATGGACATCTTCGAACTGTGGGTTCATCAAGAAGGCAAGGGAATTGAAAACGGGTGAATTTTAAGACAGAACACAGCTTCAGGGCCTTATGGTGTATCCGAGGGATTCATAGACTGGGGGTGTTCAGTTGCTAACTTGGTTTCAATGCGCTGACTTATGCTTTAAGACTGGAAGACAAGTTAAATTTAGGAGGGATTCTCTCTGAAATTACTCTTACAGATTTTAAGTAAATGTAAAGAAAAAGTGTATGGGCAAACTCTGCAAACAATACCACGAGAGTGAGGCAGTGGTTTAGGGCCTGGGTGTACATTCAACTGAGTATAGAACAATTTCAACGTCTACGAGGATATGAAATAGATTGGGGAAACATTCCACGAACTGAGGATACAATCTCAGGGCCCAATATGCTTGCAACGGCCTGCTGGTTGGTTTTAGGCGCTGTGGGTATGAAATCGCCGACTGGGGGTACTGGCTTAAGAACTTGTGCAGTCAAAGAAAGGTAGAAATACAGTTTTAGGGCCTACTGACAACCAATTTCAAGCAGTTACAGCTAAAGGTGTAAACTGAAACAAAAAAGAAATATTTCTAGGACTAAATGTACAACACTTTGACTGAAGGTAAATCGAACAAACTGAAGGGGGTAACGCATGGCATTTCCTTCAATTGAAAATAAAATCAAATTTCTAGACATTTGCATTTCACAGACCGACGATACATCTTACAGAAACACACAGACAAGGGACCAAAAAATGGTAAGAAGTGGTTAATCATATCGAATAATTTCCAGAGGTAAGTTTTATCTCAGTGACTAACAGTAAACTTGAATGAAGTACAGGAACAAGGACTGGTTGATTCTCAAGCGTTTGTCGACTCGGATCAAAGAAAGCAGCAAGTGCCAGTTGGAACATTATTGTGCGAAGTACTGGTAAAAGAAGGCTCTGATCTCCCTCTAAATAGCTTATAACTTTTTTTTAATTGGACCCAAACTGTCCTCTTGAAATTAACTTCTGCAAATTCTAAACACGTGGCTATCTAAATCTAGTGCTCACAAATTTCGTTTTCTCCATCATTGTTCTTTACAATCAGTTACAATGTCTTTTTGCACATAACAACCATCCAGGAGTAAATAAATACGAACTGGAAATGTATCTTCCCAGGTGAAATTAAAATCTGCGGACTAAGGATACATTTGCTTACACTGAGTATATGATCCATAGAATTGATGACGATTATTGCGACAGGATTTAATCTTATCTCAGCAATCATAATTCTTTCGACGAGGCTATGTGAGAAAAGCTGCCAGTGTCAATGGGAATAATATTGTGCGAAGTACTGGTAAAAAGATATCCCCCTGGCCTCCACCTCCCCTTACAGCCAGCCCTTTAAATCACCATCTTTTATAACAACATGGATATCTCATTTAATGGATCCTTCATTCAATGCAGGTAACACTTATTAAACCCAACACATGCCTTTTACAATCTACCACAAGCTTTTTTGTCATTACCCTTAAACATTTATCGATTTCTTCATCCACAATACAATCTTTCCACTATAAAGTAAAAAATGTCAAAATCAAATCCTTTCTCAAAAACCCTTCCTCAGGTGAAAGTAAAATCTGTCGACTAAGGATACATTTGCTTAGACTGAGAATATACTCTATAGAATTGAAGACGATGAATGCGACAGGATTTAATCTTATCTCTGCACTCATGATTCTTTCGACGAGGCTTTGTGAGAAAGGCTGCCAGTGTCAATGGGAATAATATTGTGCGAAGTACTGGTGAAAAGTTATCCCCCTCGCCCCACAGCCAGCCCTTTAAATCACCATCTTTTATAACAACATGGATATTTCATTTAACCGATCCTTCAGTCAATGCAGGTAACACTTATTAAACCCAACACATGCCTATTACAATCTCCCACAAGCTTTTTTTTTTCATTACCCTTAAACATTTATCGATTTCTTCATCCGCAATACAATCTTTCCACTATAAAGTAAAAAAATCAAAACCATTCTCAAACACCCTTCCTCAGGTGAAAGTAAAGTCTTCGGACTAAGGATACATTTGATAAGACTGAGAATATACTCTATAGAATTGAAGACGATTATTGCCACAGGATTTAATCTTATCTCAGCACTTAAAATTCTTTCGAAGAGGCTATGTGAGAAAGGCTGCCAGTGTCAATGGGAATAATATTGTGCGAAGTACTGGTAAAAAGTTATCCCCTGGCCTCCACCTCTCCTTAAAGCCAGCCCTCTAAATCACCATCTTTTATAACAACATGGATATCTCATTTAATGGATCCTTCATTCAATGCAGGTAATACTTATTAAACCCAACACATGCCTATTACAATCTACCACAAGCTTTTTTGTCATTACCCTTAAACATTTATCGATTTCTTCATCCGCAATACAATCTTTCCACTATAAAGTAAAAAAATCAAAACCATTCTCAAACACCCTTCCTCAGGTGAAAGTAAAGTCTTCGGACTAAGGATACATTTGATAAGACTGAGAATATACTCTATAGAATTGAAGACGATTATTGCCACAGGCTTTAATCTTATCTCAGCACTTAAAATTCTTTCGAAGAGGCTATGTGAGAAAGGCTGCCAGTGTCAATGGGAATAATATTGTGCGAAGTACTGGTAAAAAGTTATCCCCTGGCCTCCACCTCTCCTTAAAGCCAGCCCTCTAAATCACCATCTTTTATAACAACATGGATATCTCATTTAATGGATCCTTCATTCAATGCAGGTAATACTTATTAAACCCAACACATGCCTAGTACAATCTACCACAAGCTTTATTGTCATTACCCTTAAACATTTATCGATTTCTTCATCCACAATACAATCTTTCCACTATAAAGTAAAAAATGTCAATCAAATCCTTTCTCAAAAACCCTTCCTCAGGTGAAAGTATAATCTGCGGCCTGAGCATGCGTTTGCTTAGACTGAGAATATGCTTTATAGAATTGATGACTATTACTGCGACAGGATTTAATCTTATCTCAGCACTCATATTTCTTTCGACGAGGCTATGTGAGAAAGGCTGCCAGTGTCAATGGGAACAATATTGTGCGAAGTACTGGTAAAAAGTTATCCCCTGGCCTCCACCTCTCCTTACAGCCAGCCCTTTAAATCACCATCTCTTATAACAACATGGATATTTCATTTAACCGATCTTTCAGTCAATGCAGGTAACACATATTATACCCAACACATGCCAATGACAATCTAACACTAGCTTTTCTGTCATAAGCTGCACACATTTATCAGTTTCTTCATCCACAATACAATCTTTCCACTATAAAGCAAAAATGTCAAAATCACAACCTTTCTCAAACTCACTGCCATTGGTGAAATTAAAATCTGCGGACTAAGGATACACTTGCTTAGACAGAGAATATGCCCTATAAAATTGATAGCCAGGATTGCAACAGGATTTAATCTTATCTCACCACTCATAATTCTTTCGACGACGCTATGTGAAAAAGGCTGCCAGTGTCAATGGGAACAATATTGTGCGAAATACTGGTTAAAAGTTATCCCCTGGCCTCCACATCACCTTTCAACCAGCACTTTAAATCACCATCTTTTATAATAACATGGATATCTCATTTAACGGATCCTTCATTCAATAGAGGTAACACTTATTAAACCCAACTTATGCCTTTTACAATCTAGCGCTAGGTTTTCTGTCATAATCCTTACACATTTATCAATTTCTTCATCCACAATATAATAACTATAAAGTAAAAATGTCAAAATCAAAAACTTTCTCGAACTCCCTTCCTCAGGGGAAAGTAAATTCTGCGGACTAAAGATATATTTGCTCAGACTGAGAATATGCTCTATACAATTGATGACGATTATTGCAACATGATTTATTTAATCTTATCTCAGCACTCACAATTCTTTCGACGAGACTATGTGAGAAAGGCTGCCAGTGTCCGTGTCAATGGGAACAATATTGTGCGAAGTACTGGTAAAAAGTTATCCCCCTGGCCTCCACCTCCCCTTACAGCCAGCCCTTTAAATCACCATCTTTTATAACAACATGGATATTTCATTTAACGGATCCTTCAGTCAATGCAGGTAACACTTATTAAACCCGACACGTGCCTATTACAATCTAGCACTAGCTTTTCTGTCATTACCCTTTCACATTTATCAATTTCTTCACCCACAATACAATCTTTCCACTATAAAGTAGAAATGTCAAAATCAAAACCTTTCTCAAAAACCCTTCCTCAGGTGAAAGTAAAATCTGCGGACTAAGGATACATTTGCTTAGATTGAGAATATGCTCTATAGAATTGATGACGATTATTGCGACAGGATTTAATCTTATCTCAGCAATCATAGTTCTTTCGACGAGGCTATGTGAGAAAGGCTGCCAGTGTCAATGGGAACAACATTATGCGAAGTACTGGTAAAAAGTTATCCCCCTGGCCTCCACCTCCCCCTACAGCCAGCCCTTTAAATCACCATCCTTGATAACAACATGGATATCTCATTTAATGGATCCTTCAGTCAATGCAGGTAACACTTATTAAACCCAACACATGCCTTCTCCAATCTAGCACTAGCTTTTCTGTCATTCGCTTCACACATTTATCAATTTCTGCATCCACAATAGAAACTTTCCACTATAAAGTAAAAATGTCAAAATCAAAACCTTTCTCAAACTCTTTTTCCTCAGGTGAAATAAAAATCTGCAGACTAACGATACATTTGCTTAGACTGAGAATATGCTCTATAGAATTGAAGACGATTATTGCGACAGGATTTAATCTTATCTCAGCACTCAAAATTCTTTCGTCGAGGCTATGTGAGAAAGGCTGCCAGTGTCAATGGGAGCAATATTGTGCGCAGTACTGGTAACAAGTTATCCCACTGGCCCCCACCTCCCCCTACAGCCAGCCCTTTAAATCACCATCTTTTATAAAAACATGGATATCTCATTTAATGGATCCTTCATTCACTGCAGGTAACACATATCAAAGCCAACACATGCCTATTCAAATCTAGCACAGTATAGATATTTCGCTTTTCTGTCATTAGCCTTACAAATTTAACAATTTCTTCATCCACAATACAACCTTTCCACTATAAAGTAAAAATGTTAAATTCAAAACCTTTCTCAAACTCTCTCCCTCTCACACTCACTGCCTCTCTGTTGCTGTCTCTCGGTTTTCATGTCTCTAAAAATCCAGGGGCACAATTAGTAACATTCAAGTAATGTTCAAGTCGGCCTTAAAACACATTTATCTCCACTAATAAATCCGGTATCGGCTTTACCACCATCACTACCAACTCAACCATCAAAACTACCATCACCATTATTATAATCATCATCAAAGAAATTATTAAAAAGCGGTAAAAACGCCATAGCTTTGTGTTAAGTTATAGCAAACTCTTAAAGAGTTCAGGAAAACATCTTTTTCCATTCAAATCAGTTACCTTGCTTTGATAAATCTGAAAATATTTCACACCATTTCAAAATCAAAACTTTTCTTTGACTACAGAGATTTTCGAATATCAATTCGGTCGATAGCGTATAGAACTTGAGACATGGGTTAGGTGGTTTGATTCCCCTACTCGACCATGTCTTTCCGAGGTTGGATAATAATTTTTGCTACAGGATTGGTTCTTCGCTAGCCTCTCATAAGCACTTTTGATAACAGTTACGTTGAAAAGGAGTAATTTGCATCTGGAAAATATCGTACAAAGCACTGGTTACTGAACCTTCAGTAAAGTATGGGTAAGTGCACTGGCCGCCGCGATATAATTGAAATATTGTTGAAAACGGTGTTAAACCACATGCAATCAAACAATTAATCAATCAAGCAATTCAGTACTCCTTCTTTTATTTACCTGAAATACTTCACAGCATTTTCAAATCAACACATTGTCTTCACCTTCCAAAGATTCTTATAAAGGTATTCGGCCTCATTGCCCCGGAACCTGAGGCACGGCTTGGCTGGTTTGTATCCCCTGCTCGGTCATTTCTTTCCGAGAGTTGATGATACTCACTGTGGTAGCATTAATTTTTCTGAGCAGCAGTTTTGACTATAATTATGTGGAAAAGCAGTCAATGGCTTGGGAGGAATATCGTGAGAAGTACTAGTTACTGAAACTACAGGAACACATAGGCAAGAGTACTGGCCGCCGCAATATAACTCCAATATCGTTGAAAACGCTGTTAAACACATATAGTCAATCAATCACTCAACTGTCAAAGACTAGTTTGACACCTCAGTCATTTATCCGTAGCCCTAGAGACAATCCTTCGTTTGGAAGATTTTTTCCCATATTTGAATAAATTAATTGCAAGTCTTCTGTCTCAGTGCTGTTCCTTGTTTTAACGATAATTACGTGAAAAAGAGGCCGACGGCTAAAAAATTAACTCCTATATTTATTTTCAGAGCACTTTTTAACGCATGCCTATTAAAATAGCACGAAACATAAATTTGTCTTTTCTGTCATTAATCTTTCCAAGCTTAACAATGTCTTTATCCACAGTGCAACCCTGCTACTATAAGGTAAAAGTGTCGAAATCAAAAGTGCTTTCCAACTTCCCATTTAACAAGCTCGCCCTCTCTCTCTCTCCCTCTCTCTCTGGTGAATAATGTTTTGATGTTTATGACGTTGAGCATGTGAGACAGCAGCCAGTGGATATAATATTATGATGAGCACTAGATATAGAAAACCATAAAAGATTCGAGAACAGGAAGCCGCTAGTTTGATTCCCGGCTCGGTCGATTTTTTTCCGAGAATTGCAATATGATTCATTTATTTCTCAACCTTTACCATTATTTCGACGATTCTGATGTTGGAAAGTAGTCAGTGCCTTGGAAAGAATATTGTGCGGAATACTGGTAAGAGTAATTCCAGGAGAGGATAAATTCACGGGCCGCCGCAATATGAACTGAAATAATATTGTAAACGAAGTTTTAACACTCTTCAATCATACTGCATACTTATAGCATTGAGAATCTTACGTTCATTTTTATGACTTGTTTTCAATAGATAGATGCTTTAGATCATAAAATGGGAACCTTCGCTTTTTCGGCATTCATTAGGTAAATAGCTGAGGTTGATACCGAATTCAAATTGGTCGTACGTAGAAATGTTCAGGGTGATTACATAATGTTGTAAGATCTTGCCAGGATGTCTCAAATGTGCTAGTAACACCATAACATTTCATTCTAAAATATTCGAAGGATATTATAGTTAGATTACACTCAAAATTACGGACTGAAGGAGCATCATATCGAATGAGAAACGATTCATCATGCAGACTGAGGAAGATATGAAGAAAACAGAGGAAACAGACTTTATAGTTAGACAGATAGATAGATAGATAGATAGATAGATAGCTAAAATAAAAGGAAAAAAAAGCGAAAGAGATTGATAGGATGGATTAACAAGAGTAAAGTTTGCAGGAAGGAAAGAGAAAGAAAGACAGACAGAGAGAACGTAATAGAATAGGGAGTGATAGGAAAATGAGACAGAAGATGGTGGAATAGCGGAAGAGACAGAAAGCAACAGAGATAGAGAGACTATGTGAAAAAGACAGTGAGATACAGGTAGAAGAGGAGAGAAATAAAAGAGAAGGAAGAGAAATGGGAAGGGATAGAGAGTGATACACAGAGCGAGAAAAAGACAGAAAGCGAGACAGACAGACAGAGAAACAGCGAGAGACTCAGCGAGGAAAACAGTGTTGAGAGAAAAATAAAATGAGGGACAGAGAGTAAGAAAAAAGAGTTCGGAAGGCAGTAGATAGAGGGTGTGAGACAAAGAGAGAAAGAGAAACAATAGAGATACACAAAATTAAATGGAGGGAGGTGAAGAAAGACAGAAATTGCAAAAAGAGAGATAGAAATAGATAAAGAAAGGGAGAAGAGATAGAGTGTGTGAGATGACAGAAATGAGGGCGAATACATTATTTCAAACCGTTCAGACTAAGGGTTAAGATCATAAAGAAGACGTTGAGGCCAAAGAGTTATCGGTGAAACATCAGGGGCATAGCTTTATCGTTGGAAGGTACATTCAATTAAGTTAGGTTCTAATTTGAAGGAACCAGAATAAACAAGCTGACTGACTGGGGCTAAATTAAGGGTGGGGGGCATAGTTGTAAATACTGAGCATATATCTGTCGAACTCATAGACGATATTACCAACCACGGATACAGGCATACAGCTTTGGTTTGAAATAATAGAAGGGACATTGTTACAAGATTGGAAGGAACATCAAACCGAGAATGTCTGAGAGGAAGTACAAGGAACCAAGAGAACATCTTTCCGACTGGCGTTGCAGGCTAACAGGTAGGTAGTAAAATCTCTGGAAGGACACAGGTTTATAGCTTACTGATACATCTCACCAAGGCTACCATCTCGATTCCTAAAATACCATAACGCAAACTGTTGCAGTAACATCTCACCAAGGCTACCATCTCGATTCCTAAAATAACATAACGCAAGCTGTTGCAGTAACCAATGGACATCTTCGAACTGTGGGTTCATCAAGAAGGCAAGGGAATTGAAAACGGGTGAATTTTAAGACAGAACACAGCTTCAGGGCCTTATGGTGTATCCGAGGGATTCATAGACTGGGGGTGTTCAGTTGCTAACTTGGTTTCAATGCGCTGACTTATGCTTTAAGACTGGAAGACAAGTTAAATTTAGGAGGGATTCTCTCTGAAATTACTCTTACAGATTTTAAGTAAATGTAAGGAAAAAGTGTATGGGCAAACTCTGCAAACAATACCACGAGAGTGAGGCAGTGGTTTAGGGCCTGGGTGTACATTCAACTGAGTATAGAACAATTTCAACGTCTACGAGGATATGAAACAGATTGGGGAAACATTCCACGAACTGAGGATACAATCTCAGGGCCCAATATGCTTGCAACGGCCTGCTGGTTGGTTTTAGGCGCTGTGGGTATGAAATCGCCGACTGGGGGTACTGGCTTAAGAACTTGTGCAGTCAAAGAAAGGTAGAAATACAGTTTTAGGGCCTACTGACAACCAATTTCAAGCAGTTACAGCTAAAGGTGTAAACTGAAACAAAAAAGAAATATTTCTCGGACTAAATGTACAACACTTTGACTGAAGGTAAATCGAACAAACTGAAGGGGGTAACGCATGGCATTTCCTTCAATTGAAAATAAAATCAAATTTCTAGACATTTGCATTTCACAGACCGACGATACATCTTACAGAAACACACAGACAAGGGACCAAAAAATGGTAAGAAGTGGTTAATCATATCGAATAATTTCCAGAGGTAAGTTTTATCTCAGTGACTAACAGTAAACTTGAATGAAGTACAGGAACAAGGAACTGGTTGATTCTCAAGCGTTTGTCGACTCGGATCAAAGAAAGCAGCAAGTGCCAATTGGAACATTATTGTGCGAAGTACTGGTAAAAGAAGGCTCTGATCTCCCTCTAAATAGCTTATAACTTTTTTTTTAATTGGACCCAAACTGTCCTCTTGAAATTAACTTCTGCAAATTCTAAACACGTGGCTATCTAAATCTAGTGCTCACAAATTTCGTTTTCTCCATCATTGTTCTTTACAATCAGTTACAATGTCTTTTTGCACATAACAACCATCCAGGAATAAATAAATACAAACTGGAAATGTATCTCCCCAGGTGAAATTAAAATCTGCGGACTAAGGATACATTTGCTTACACTGAGTATATGATCCATAGAATTGATGACGATTATTGCGACAGGATTTAATCTTATCTCAGCAATCATAATTCTTTCGACGAGGCTATGTGAGAAAAGCTGCCAGTGTCAATGGGAATAATATTGTGCGAAATACTGGTAAAAAGATATTCCCCTGGCCTCCACCTCCCCTTACTGCCAGCCCTTTAAATCACCATCTTTTATAACAACATGGATATCTCATTTAATGGATCCTTCATTCAATGCAGGTAACACTTATAAAACCCAACACATGCCTTTTACAATCTACCACAAGCTTTTTTGTCATTACCCTTAAAAATTTATTGATTTCTTCATCCACAATACAATCTTTCCACTATAAAGTAAAAAATGTCAAAATCAAATCCTTTCTCAAAAACCCTTCCTCAGGTGAAAGTAAAATCTGTCGACTAAGGATACATTTGCTTAGACTGAGAATATACTCTATAGAATTGAAGACGATGAATGCGACAGGATTTAATCTTATCTCTGCACTCATGATTCTTTCGACGAGGCTTTGTGAGAAAGGCTGCCAGTGCCAATGGGAATAATATTGTGCGAAGTACTGGTGAAAAGTTATCCCCCTCGCCTCACAGCCAGCCCTTTAAATCACCATCTTTTATAACAACATGGATATTTCATTTAACCGATCCTTCAGTCAATGCAGGTAACACTTATTAAACCCAACACATGCCTATTACAATCTCCCACAAGCTTTATTTTTCATTACCCTTAAACATTTATCGATTTCTTCATCCGCAATACAATCTTTCCACTATAATGTAAAAAAATCAAAACCTTTCTCAAACACCCTTCCTCAGGTGAAAGTAAAGTCTTCGGACTAAGGATACATTTGATAAGACTGAGAATATACTCTATAGAATTGAAGACGATTATTGCCATAGGATTTAATCTTATCTCAGCACTTAAAATTCTTTCGAAGAGGCTATGTGAGAAAGGCTGCCAGTGTCAATGGGAATAATATTGTGCGAAGTACTGGTAAAAATTTATCCCCTGGCCTCCACCTCTCCTTAAAGCCAGCCCTCTAAATCACCATCTTTTATAACAACATGGATATCTCATTTAATGGATCCTTCATTCAATGCAGGTAATACTTATTAAACCCAACACATGCCTATTACAATCTACCACAAGCTTTTTTGTCATTACCCTTAAACATTTATCGATTTCTTCATCCACAATACAATCTTTCCACTATAAAGTAAAAAATGTCAATCAAATCCTTTCTCAAAAACCCTTCCTCAGGTGAAAGTATAATCTGCGGCCTGAGCATGCGTTTGCTTAGACTGAGAATATGCTTTATAGAATTGATGACTATTACTGCGACAGGATTTAATCTTATCTCAGCACTCATATTTCTTTCGACGAGGCTATGTGAGAAAGGCTGCCAGTGTCAATGGGAACAATATTGTGCGAAGTACTGGTAAAAAGTTTCCCTCCTGGCCTCCACCTCCCCTTACAGCCAGCCCTTTAAATCACCATCTCTTATAACAACATGGATGTTTCATTTAACCGATCCTTCAGTCAATGCAGGTAACACATATTATACCCAACACATGCCAATGGCAATCTAACACTAGCTTTTCTGTCATAAGCTGCACACATTTATCAGTTTCTTCATCCACAATACAATCTTTCCACTATAAAGCAAAAATGTCAAAATCACAACCTTTCTCAAACTCACTGCCATTGGTGAAATTAAAATCTGCGGACTAAGGATACACTTGCTTAGACAGAGAATATGCCCTATAAAATTGATAGCCAGGATTGCAACAGGATTTAATCTTATCTCACCACTCATAATTCTTTCGACGACGCTATGTGAAAAAGGCTGCCAGTGTCAATGGGAACAATATTGTGCGAAATACTGGTTAAAAGTTATCCCCTGGCCTCCACATCACCTTACAACCAGCACTTTAAATCACCATCTTTTATAATAACATGGATATCTCATTTAACGGATCCTTCATTCAATAGAGGTAACACTTATTAAACCCAACACATGCCTTTTACAATCTAGCGCTAGGTTTTCTGTCATAATCCTTATACATTTATCAATTTCTTCATCCACAATATAATAACTATAAAGTAAAAATGTCAAAATCAAAAACTTTCTCGAACTCCCTTCCTCAGGGGAAAGTAAATTCTGCGGACTAAAGATATATTTGCTCAGACTGAGAATATGCTCTATAGAATTGATGACGATTATTGCAACAGGATTTATTTAATCTTATCTCAGCACTCACAATTCTTTCGACGAGACTATGTGAGAAAGGCTGCCAGTGTCCGTGTCAATGGGAACAATATTGTGCAAAGTACTGGTAAAAAGTTATCCCCCTGGCCTCCACCTCCCCTTACAGCCAGCCCTTTAAATCACCATCTTTTATAACAACATGGATATTTCATTTAACGGATCCTTCAGTCAATGCAGGTAACACTTATTAAACCCGACACGTGCCTATTACAATCTAGCACTAGCTTTTCTGTCATTACCCTTTCACATTTATCAATTTCTTCACCCACAATACAATCTTTCCACTATAAAGTAGAAATGTCAAAATCAAAACCTTTCTCAAAAACCCTTCCTCAGGTGAAAGTAAAATCTGCGGACTAAGGATACATTTGCTTAGACTGAGAATATGCTCTATAGAATTGATGACGATTATTGCGACAGGATTTAATCTTATCTCAGCAATCATAATTCTTTCGACGAGGCTATGTGAGAAAGGCTGCCAGTGTCAATGGGAACAACATTATGCGAAGTACTGGTAAAAAGTTATCCCCCTGGCCTCCACCTCCCCCTACAGCCAGCCCTTTAAATCACCATCCTTGATAACAACATGGATATCTCATTTAATGGATCCTTCAGTCAATGCAGGTAACACTTATTAAACCCAACACATGCCTTCTCCAATCTAGCACTAGCTTTTCTGTCATTCGCTTCACACATTTATCAATTTCTGCATCCACAATAGAAACTTTCCACTATAAAGTAAAAATGTCAAAATCAAAACCTTTCTCAAACTCTTTTCCTCAGGTGAAATAAAAATCTGCAGACTAACGATACATTTGCTTAGACTGAGAATATGCTCTATAGAATTGAAGACGATTATTGCGACAGGATTTAATCTTATCTCAGCACTCAAAATTCTTTCGACGAGGCTATGTGAGAAAGGCTGCCAGTGTCAATGGGAGCAATATTGTGCGCAGTA
The DNA here is from genome assembly GCA_943736015.1 of Tridacna crocea. Classification (NCBI taxonomy): domain Eukaryota; kingdom Metazoa; phylum Mollusca; class Bivalvia; order Cardiida; family Cardiidae; genus Tridacna; species Tridacna crocea. The sequence continues at coordinate 12,843,777 of OX031058.1, forward strand.
CTGGTAACAAGTTATCCCACTGGCCTCCACCTCCCCCTACGGCCAGCCCTTTAAATCACCATCTTTTATAAAAACATGGATATCTCATTTAATAGATCCTTCATTCACTGCAGGTAACACATATCAAAGCCAACACATGCCTATTCAAATCTAGCACAGTATAGATATTTCGCTTTTCTGTCATTAGCCGTACAAATTTAACAATTTCTTCATCCACAATACAACCTTTCCACTATAAAGTAAAAATGTTAAATTCAAAACCTTTCTCAAACTCTCTCCCTCTCACACTCACTGCCTCTCTGTTGCTGTCTCTCGGTTTTCATGTCTCTAAAAATCCAGGGGCACAATTAGTAACATTCAAGTAATGTTCAAGTCGGCCTTAAAACACATTTATCTCCACTAATAAATCCGGTATCGGCTTTACCACCATCACTACCAACTCAACCATCAAAACTACCATCACCATTATTATAATCATCATCAAAGAAATTATTAAAAAGCGGTAAAAACGCCATAGCTTTGTGTTAAGTTATAGCAAACTCTTAAAGAGTTCAGGAAAACATCTTTTTCCATTCAAATCAGTTACCTTGCTTTGATAAATCTGAAAATATTTCACACCATTTCAAAATCAAAACTTTTCTTTGACTACAGAGATTTTCGAATATCAATTCGGTCGATAGCGTATAGAACTTGAGACATGGGTTAGGTGGTTTGATTCCCCTACTCGACCATGTCTTTCCGAGGTTGGATAATAATTTTTGCTACAGGATTGGTTCTTCGCTAGCCTCTCATAAGCACTTTTGATAACAGTTACGTTGAAAAGGAGTAATTTGCATCTGGAAAATATCGTACAAAGCACTGGTTACTGAACCTTCAGTAAAGTATGGGTAAGTGCACTGGCCGCCGCGATATAATTGAAATATTGTTGAAAACGGTGTTAAACCACATGCAATCAAACAATTAATCAATCAAGCAATTCAGTACTCCTTCTTTTATTTACCTGAAATACTTCACAGCATTTTCAAATCAACACATTGTCTTCACCTTCCAAAGATTCTTATAAAGGTATTCGGCCTCATTGCCCCGGAACCTGAGGCACGGCTTGGCTGGTTTGTATCCCCTGCTCGGTCATTTCTTTCCGAGAGTTGATGATACTCACTGTGGTAGCATTAATTTTTCTGAGCAGCAGTTTTGACTATAATTATGTGGAAAAGCAGTCAATGGCTTGGGAGGAATATCGTGAGAAGTACTAGTTACTGAAACTACAGGAACACATAGGCAAGAGTACTGGCCGCCGCAATATAACTCCAATATCGTTGAAAACGCTGTTAAACACATATAGTCAATCAATCACTCAACTGTCAAAGACTAGTTTGACACCTCAGTCATTTATCCGTAGCCCTAGAGACAATCCTTCGTTTGGAAGATTTTTTCCCATATTTGAATAAATTAATTGCAAGTCTTCTGTCTCAGTGCTGTTCCTTGTTTTAACGATAATTACGTGAAAAAGAGGCCGACGGCTAAAAAATTAACTCCTATATTTATTTTCAGAGCACTTTTTAACGCATGCCTATTAAAATAGCACGAAACATAAATTTGTCTTTTCTGTCATTAATCTTTCCAAGCTTAACAATGTCTTTATCCACAGTGCAACCCTGCTACTATAAGGTAAAAGTGTCGAAATCAAAAGTGCTTTCCAACTTCCCATTTAACAAGCTCGCCCTCTCTCTCTCTCCCTCTCTCTCTGGTGAATAATGTTTTGATGTTTATGACGTTGAGCATGTGAGACAGCAGCCAGTGGATATAATATTATGATGAGCACTAGATATAGAAAACCATAAAAGATTCGAGAACAGGAAGCCGCTAGTTTGATTCCCGGCTCGGTCGATTTTTTTCCGAGAATTGCAATATGATTCATTTATTTCTCAACCTTTACCATTATTTCGACGATTCTGATGTTGGAAAGTAGTCAGTGCCTTGGAAAGAATATTGTGCGGAATACTGGTAAGAGTAATTCCAGGAGAGGATAAATTCACGGGCCGCCGCAATATGAACTGAAATAATATTGTAAACGAAGTTTTAACACTCTTCAATCATACTGCATACTTATAGCATTGAGAATCTTACGTTCATTTTTATGACTTGTTTTCAATAGATAGATGCTTTAGATCATAAAATGGGAACCTTCGCTTTTTCGGCATTCATTAGGTAAATAGCTGAGGTTGATACCGAATTCAAATTGGTCGTACGTAGAAATGTTCAGGGTGATTACATAATGTTGTAAGATCTTGCCAGGATGTCTCAAATGTGCTAGTAACACCATAACATTTCATTCTAAAATATTCGAAGGATATTATAGTTAGATTACACTCAAAATTACGGACTGAAGGAGCATCATATCGAATGAGAAACGATTCATCATGCAGACTGAGGAAGATATGAAGAAAACAGAGGAAACAGACTTTATAGTTAGACAGATAGATAGATAGATAGATAGATAGATAGCTAAAATAAAAGGAAAAAAAAGCGAAAGAGATTGATAGGATGGATTAACAAGAGTAAAGTTTGCAGGAAGGAAAGAGAAAGAAAGACAGACAGAGAGAACGTAATAGAATAGGGAGTGATAGGAAAATGAGACAGAAGATGGTGGAATAGCGGAAGAGACAGAAAGCAACAGAGATAGAGAGACTATGTGAAAAAGACAGTGAGATACAGGTAGAAGAGGAGAGAAATAAAAGAGAAGGAAGAGAAATGGGAAGGGATAGAGAGTGATACACAGAGCGAGAAAAAGACAGAAAGCGAGACAGACAGACAGAGAAACAGCGAGAGACTCAGCGAGGAAAACAGTGTTGAGAGAAAAATAAAATGAGGGACAGAGAGTAAGAAAAAAGAGTTCGGAAGGCAGTAGATAGAGGGTGTGAGACAAAGAGAGAAAGAGAAACAATAGAGATACACAAAATTAAATGGAGGGAGGTGAAGAAAGACAGAAATTGCAAAAAGAGAGATAGAAATAGATAAAGAAAGGGAGAAGAGATAGAGTGTGTGAGATGACAGAAATGAGGGCGAATACATTATTTCAAACCGTTCAGACTAAGGGTTAAGATCATAAAGAAGACGTTGAGGCCAAAGAGTTATCGGTGAAACATCAGGGGCATAGCTTTATCGTTGGAAGGTACATTCAATTAAGTTAGGTTCTAATTTGAAGGAACCAGAATAAACAAGCTGACTGACTGGGGCTAAATTAAGGGTGGGGGGCATAGTTGTAAATACTGAGCATATATCTGTCGAACTCATAGACGATATTACCAACCACGGATACAGGCATACAGCTTTGGTTTGAAATAATAGAAGGGACATTGTTACAAGATTGGAAGGAACATCAAACCGAGAATGTCTGAGAGGAAGTACAAGGAACCAAGAGAACATCTTTCCGACTGGCGTTGCAGGCTAACAGGTAGGTAGTAAAATCTCTGGAAGGACACAGGTTTATAGCTTACTGATACATCTCACCAAGGCTACCATCTCGATTCCTAAAATACCATAACGCAAACTGTTGCAGTAACATCTCACCAAGGCTACCATCTCGATTCCTAAAATAACATAACGCAAGCTGTTGCAGTAACCAATGGACATCTTCGAACTGTGGGTTCATCAAGAAGGCAAGGGAATTGAAAACGGGTGAATTTTAAGACAGAACACAGCTTCAGGGCCTTATGGTGTATCCGAGGGATTCATAGACTGGGGGTGTTCAGTTGCTAACTTGGTTTCAATGCGCTGACTTATGCTTTAAGACTGGAAGACAAGTTAAATTTAGGAGGGATTCTCTCTGAAATTACTCTTACAGATTTTAAGTAAATGTAAGGAAAAAGTGTATGGGCAAACTCTGCAAACAATACCACGAGAGTGAGGCAGTGGTTTAGGGCCTGGGTGTACATTCAACTGAGTATAGAACAATTTCAACGTCTACGAGGATATGAAACAGATTGGGGAAACATTCCACGAACTGAGGATACAATCTCAGGGCCCAATATGCTTGCAACGGCCTGCTGGTTGGTTTTAGGCGCTGTGGGTATGAAATCGCCGACTGGGGGTACTGGCTTAAGAACTTGTGCAGTCAAAGAAAGGTAGAAATACAGTTTTAGGGCCTACTGACAACCAATTTCAAGCAGTTACAGCTAAAGGTGTAAACTGAAACAAAAAAGAAATATTTCTCGGACTAAATGTACAACACTTTGACTGAAGGTAAATCGAACAAACTGAAGGGGGTAACGCATGGCATTTCCTTCAATTGAAAATAAAATCAAATTTCTAGACATTTGCATTTCACAGACCGACGATACATCTTACAGAAACACACAGACAAGGGACCAAAAAATGGTAAGAAGTGGTTAATCATATCGAATAATTTCCAGAGGTAAGTTTTATCTCAGTGACTAACAGTAAACTTGAATGAAGTACAGGAACAAGGAACTGGTTGATTCTCAAGCGTTTGTCGACTCGGATCAAAGAAAGCAGCAAGTGCCAATTGGAACATTATTGTGCGAAGTACTGGTAAAAGAAGGCTCTGATCTCCCTCTAAATAGCTTATAACTTTTTTTTTAATTGGACCCAAACTGTCCTCTTGAAATTAACTTCTGCAAATTCTAAACACGTGGCTATCTAAATCTAGTGCTCACAAATTTCGTTTTCTCCATCATTGTTCTTTACAATCAGTTACAATGTCTTTTTGCACATAACAACCATCCAGGAATAAATAAATACAAACTGGAAATGTATCTCCCCAGGTGAAATTAAAATCTGCGGACTAAGGATACATTTGCTTACACTGAGTATATGATCCATAGAATTGATGACGATTATTGCGACAGGATTTAATCTTATCTCAGCAATCATAATTCTTTCGACGAGGCTATGTGAGAAAAGCTGCCAGTGTCAATGGGAATAATATTGTGCGAAATACTGGTAAAAAGATATTCCCCTGGCCTCCACCTCCCCTTACTGCCAGCCCTTTAAATCACCATCTTTTATAACAACATGGATATCTCATTTAATGGATCCTTCATTCAATGCAGGTAACACTTATAAAACCCAACACATGCCTTTTACAATCTACCACAAGCTTTTTTGTCATTACCCTTAAAAATTTATTGATTTCTTCATCCACAATACAATCTTTCCACTATAAAGTAAAAAATGTCAAAATCAAATCCTTTCTCAAAAACCCTTCCTCAGGTGAAAGTAAAATCTGTCGACTAAGGATACATTTGCTTAGACTGAGAATATACTCTATAGAATTGAAGACGATGAATGCGACAGGATTTAATCTTATCTCTGCACTCATGATTCTTTCGACGAGGCTTTGTGAGAAAGGCTGCCAGTGCCAATGGGAATAATATTGTGCGAAGTACTGGTGAAAAGTTATCCCCCTCGCCTCACAGCCAGCCCTTTAAATCACCATCTTTTATAACAACATGGATATTTCATTTAACCGATCCTTCAGTCAATGCAGGTAACACTTATTAAACCCAACACATGCCTATTACAATCTCCCACAAGCTTTATTTTTCATTACCCTTAAACATTTATCGATTTCTTCATCCGCAATACAATCTTTCCACTATAATGTAAAAAAATCAAAACCTTTCTCAAACACCCTTCCTCAGGTGAAAGTAAAGTCTTCGGACTAAGGATACATTTGATAAGACTGAGAATATACTCTATAGAATTGAAGACGATTATTGCCATAGGATTTAATCTTATCTCAGCACTTAAAATTCTTTCGAAGAGGCTATGTGAGAAAGGCTGCCAGTGTCAATGGGAATAATATTGTGCGAAGTACTGGTAAAAATTTATCCCCTGGCCTCCACCTCTCCTTAAAGCCAGCCCTCTAAATCACCATCTTTTATAACAACATGGATATCTCATTTAATGGATCCTTCATTCAATGCAGGTAATACTTATTAAACCCAACACATGCCTATTACAATCTACCACAAGCTTTTTTGTCATTACCCTTAAACATTTATCGATTTCTTCATCCACAATACAATCTTTCCACTATAAAGTAAAAAATGTCAATCAAATCCTTTCTCAAAAACCCTTCCTCAGGTGAAAGTATAATCTGCGGCCTGAGCATGCGTTTGCTTAGACTGAGAATATGCTTTATAGAATTGATGACTATTACTGCGACAGGATTTAATCTTATCTCAGCACTCATATTTCTTTCGACGAGGCTATGTGAGAAAGGCTGCCAGTGTCAATGGGAACAATATTGTGCGAAGTACTGGTAAAAAGTTTCCCTCCTGGCCTCCACCTCCCCTTACAGCCAGCCCTTTAAATCACCATCTCTTATAACAACATGGATGTTTCATTTAACCGATCCTTCAGTCAATGCAGGTAACACATATTATACCCAACACATGCCAATGGCAATCTAACACTAGCTTTTCTGTCATAAGCTGCACACATTTATCAGTTTCTTCATCCACAATACAATCTTTCCACTATAAAGCAAAAATGTCAAAATCACAACCTTTCTCAAACTCACTGCCATTGGTGAAATTAAAATCTGCGGACTAAGGATACACTTGCTTAGACAGAGAATATGCCCTATAAAATTGATAGCCAGGATTGCAACAGGATTTAATCTTATCTCACCACTCATAATTCTTTCGACGACGCTATGTGAAAAAGGCTGCCAGTGTCAATGGGAACAATATTGTGCGAAATACTGGTTAAAAGTTATCCCCTGGCCTCCACATCACCTTACAACCAGCACTTTAAATCACCATCTTTTATAATAACATGGATATCTCATTTAACGGATCCTTCATTCAATAGAGGTAACACTTATTAAACCCAACACATGCCTTTTACAATCTAGCGCTAGGTTTTCTGTCATAATCCTTATACATTTATCAATTTCTTCATCCACAATATAATAACTATAAAGTAAAAATGTCAAAATCAAAAACTTTCTCGAACTCCCTTCCTCAGGGGAAAGTAAATTCTGCGGACTAAAGATATATTTGCTCAGACTGAGAATATGCTCTATAGAATTGATGACGATTATTGCAACAGGATTTATTTAATCTTATCTCAGCACTCACAATTCTTTCGACGAGACTATGTGAGAAAGGCTGCCAGTGTCCGTGTCAATGGGAACAATATTGTGCAAAGTACTGGTAAAAAGTTATCCCCCTGGCCTCCACCTCCCCTTACAGCCAGCCCTTTAAATCACCATCTTTTATAACAACATGGATATTTCATTTAACGGATCCTTCAGTCAATGCAGGTAACACTTATTAAACCCGACACGTGCCTATTACAATCTAGCACTAGCTTTTCTGTCATTACCCTTTCACATTTATCAATTTCTTCACCCACAATACAATCTTTCCACTATAAAGTAGAAATGTCAAAATCAAAACCTTTCTCAAAAACCCTTCCTCAGGTGAAAGTAAAATCTGCGGACTAAGGATACATTTGCTTAGACTGAGAATATGCTCTATAGAATTGATGACGATTATTGCGACAGGATTTAATCTTATCTCAGCAATCATAATTCTTTCGACGAGGCTATGTGAGAAAGGCTGCCAGTGTCAATGGGAACAACATTATGCGAAGTACTGGTAAAAAGTTATCCCCCTGGCCTCCACCTCCCCCTACAGCCAGCCCTTTAAATCACCATCCTTGATAACAACATGGATATCTCATTTAATGGATCCTTCAGTCAATGCAGGTAACACTTATTAAACCCAACACATGCCTTCTCCAATCTAGCACTAGCTTTTCTGTCATTCGCTTCACACATTTATCAATTTCTGCATCCACAATAGAAACTTTCCACTATAAAGTAAAAATGTCAAAATCAAAACCTTTCTCAAACTCTTTTCCTCAGGTGAAATAAAAATCTGCAGACTAACGATACATTTGCTTAGACTGAGAATATGCTCTATAGAATTGAAGACGATTATTGCGACAGGATTTAATCTTATCTCAGCACTCAAAATTCTTTCGACGAGGCTATGTGAGAAAGGCTGCCAGTGTCAATGGGAGCAATATTGTGCGCAGTACTGGTAACAAGTTATCCCACTGGCCTCCACCTCCCCCTACGGCCAGCCCTTTAAATCACCATCTTTTATAAAAACATGGATATCTCATTTAATAGATCCTTCATTCACTGCAGGTAACACATATCAAAGCCAACACATGCCTATTCAAATCTAGCACAGTATAGATATTTCGCTTTTCTGTCATTAGCCGTACAAATTTAACAATTTCTTCATCCACAATACAACCTTTCCACTATAAAGTAAAAATGTTAAATTCAAAACCTTTCTCAAACTCTCTCCCTCTCACACTCACTGCCTCTCTGTTGCTGTCTCTCGGTTTTCATGTCTCTAAAAATCCAGGGGCACAATTAGTAACATTCAAGTAATGTTCAAGTCGGCCTTAAAACACATTTATCTCCACTAATAAATCCGGTATCGGCTTTACCACCATCACTACCAACTCAACCATCAAAACTACCATCACCATTATTATAATCATCAACAACATCATCATCAAAGAAATTATTAAAAAGCGGTAAAAACGCCATAGCTTTGTGTTAAGTTATAGCAAACTCTTAAAGAGTTCAGGAAAACATCTTTTTCCATTCAAATCAGTTACCTTGCTTTGATAAATCTGAAAATGTTTCACACCATTCCAAAATCAGAACTTTTCTTTGACTACAGAGATTTTCGAATATCAATTCGGTCGATAGCGTATAGAACTTGAGACATGGGTTAGGTGGTTTGATTCCCCTACTCGACCATGTCTTTCCGAGGTTGGATAATAATTTTTGCTACAGGATTGGTTCTTCGCTAGCCTCTCATAAGCACTTTTGATAACAGTTACGTTGAAAAGGAGTAATTTGCATCTGGAAAATATCGTACAAAGCACTGGTTACTGAACCTTCAGTAAAGTATGGGTAAGTGCACTGGCCGCCGCGATATAATTGAAATATTGTTGAAAACGGTGTTAAACCACATGCAATCAAACAATTAATCAATCAAGCAATTCAGTACCCCTTCTTTTATTTACCTGAAATACTTCACAGCATTTTCAAATCAACACATTGTCTTCACCTTCCAAAGATTCTTATAAAGGTATTCGGCCTCATTGCCCCGGAACCTGAGGCACGGCTTGGCTGGTTTGTATCCCCTGCTCGGTCATTTCTTTCCGAGAGTTGATGATACTCACTGTGGTAGCATTAATTTTTCTGAGCAGCAGTTTTGACCATAATTATGTGGAAAAGCAGTCAATGGCTTGGGAGGAATATCGTGAGAAGTACTAGTTACTGAAACTACAGGAACACATAGGCAAGAGTACTGGCCGCCGCAATATAACTCCAATATCGTTGAAAACGCTGTTAAACACATATAGTCAATCAATCACTCAACTGTCAAAGACTAGTTTGACACCTCAGTCATTTATCCGTAGCCCTAGAGACAATCCTTCGTTTGGAAGATTTTTTCCCATATTTGAATAAATTAATTGCAAGTCTTCTGTCTCAGTGCTGTTCCTTGTTTTAACGATAATTACGTGAAAAAGAGGCCGACGGCTAAAAAATTAACTCCTATATTTATTTTCAGAGCACTTTTTAACGCATGCCTATTAAAATAGCACGAAACATAAATTTGTCTTTTCTGTCATTAATCTTTCCAAGCTTAACAATGTCTTTATCCACAGTGCAACCCTGCTACTATAAGGTAAAAGTGTCGAAATCAAAAGTGCTTTCCAACTTCCCATTTAACAAGCTCGCCCTCTCTCTCTCTCCCTCTCTCTCTGGTGAATAATGTTTTGATGTTTATGACGTTGAGCATGTGAGACAGCAGCCAGTGGATATAATATTATGATGAGCACTGGATATAGAAAACCATAAAAGATTCGAGAACAGGAAGCCGCTAGTTTGATTCCCGGCTCGGTCGATTTTTTTCCGAGAATTGCAATATGATTCATTCATTTCTCAACCTTTACCATTATTTCGACGATTCTGATGTTGGAAAGTAGTCAGTGCCTTGGAAAGAATATTGTGCGGAATACTGGTAAGAGTAATTCCAGGAGAGGATAAATTCACGGGCCGCCGCAATATGAACTGAAATAATATTGTAAACGAAGTTTTAACACTCTTCAATCATACTGCATACTTATAGCATTGAGAATCTTACGTTCATTTTTATGACTTGTTTTCAATAGATAGATGCTTTAGATCATAAAATGGGAACCTTCGCTTTTTCGGCATTCATTAGGTAAATAGCTGAGGTTGATACGGAATTCAAATTGGTCGTACGTAGAAATGTTCAGGGTGATTACATAATGTTGTAAGATCTTGCCAGGATGTCTCAAATGTTCTAGTAACACCATAACATTTCATTCTAAAATATTCGAAGGATATTATAGTTAGATTACACTCAAAATTACGGACTGAAGGAGCATCATATCGAATGAGAAACGATTCATCATGCAGACTGAGGAAGATATGAAGAAAACAGAGGAAACAGACTTTATAGTTAGATAGATAGATAGATAGATAGATAGATAGCTAAAATAAAAGGAAAAAAAAGCGAAAGAGATTGATAGGATGGATTAACAAGAGTAAAGTTTGCAGGAAGGAAAGAGAAAGAAAGACAGACAGAGAGAACGTAATAGAATAGGGAGTGATAGGAAAATGAGACAGAAGATGGTGGAATAGCGGAAGAGACAGAAAGCAACAGAGATAGAGAGACTATGTGAAAAAGACAGTGAGATACAGGTAGAAGAGGAGAGAAATAAAAGAGAAGGAAGAGAAATGGGAAGGGATAGAGAGTGATACACAGAGCGAGAGAAAGACAGAAAGCGAGACAGACAGACAGAAACAGCGAGAGACTCAGCGAGGAAAACAGTGTTGAGAGAAAAATAAAATGAGGGACAGAGAGTAAGAAAAAAGAGTTCGGAAGGCAGTAGATAGAGGGTGTGAGACAAAGAGAGAAAGAGAAACAATAGAGATACACAAAATTAAATGGAGGGAGGTGAAGAAAGACAGAAATTGCAAAAAGAGAGATAGAAATAAATAAAGAAAGGGAGAAGAGATAGAGTGTGTGAGATGACAGAAATGAGGGCGAATACATTATTTCAAACCGTTCAGACTAAGGGTTAAGATCATAAAGAAGACGTTGAGGCCAAAGAGTTATCGGTGAAACATCAGGGGCATAGCTTTATCGTTGGAAGGTACATTCAATTAAGTTAGGTTCTAATTTGAAGGAAGCAGAATAAACAAGCTAACTGACTGGGGCTAAATTAAGGGTGGGGGGCATAGTTGTAAATACTGAGCATATATCTGTCGAACTCATAGACGATATTACCAACCACGGATACAGGCATACAGCTTTGGTTTGAAATAATAGAAGGGACATTGTTACAAGATTGGAAGGAACATCAAACCGAGAATGTCTGAGAGGAAGTACAAGGAACCAAGAGAACATCTTTCCGACTGGCGTTGCAGGCTAACAGGTAGGTAGTAAAATCTCTGGAAGGACACAGGTTTATAGCTTACTGATACATCTCACCAAGGCTACCATCTCGATTCCTAAAATACCATAACGCAAACTGTTGCAGTAACATCTCACCAAGGCTACCATCTCGATTCCTAAAATAACATAACGCAAGCTGTTGCAGTAACCAATGGACATCTTCGAACTGTGGGTTCATCAAGAAGGCAAGGGAATTGAAAACGGGTGAATTTTAAGACAGAACACAGCTTCAGGGCCTTATGGTGTATCCGAGGGATTCATAGACTGGGGGTGTTCAGTTGCTAACTTGGTTTCAATGCGCTGACTTATGCTTTAAGACTGGAAGACAAGTTAAATTTAGGAGGGATTCTCTCTGAAATTACTCTTACAGATTTTAAGTAAATGTAAGGAAAAAGTGTATGGGCAAACTCTGCAAACAATACCACGAGAGTGAGGCAGTGGTTTAGGGCCTGGGTGTACATTCAACTGAGTATAGAACAATTTCAACGTCTACGAGGATATGAAATAGATTGGGGAAACATTCCACGAACTGAGGATACAATCTCAGGGCCCAATATGCTTGCAACGGCCTGCTGGTTGGTTTTAGGCGCTGTGGGTATGAAATCGCCGACTGGGGGTACTGGCTTAAGAACTTGTGCAGTCAAAGAAAGGTAGAAATACAGTTTTAGGGCCTACTGACAACCAATTTCAAGCAGTTACAGCTAAAGGTGTAAACTGAAACAAAAAAGAACTATTTCTTGGACTAAATGTACAACACTTTGACTGAAGGTAAATCGAACAAACTGAAGGGGGTAACGCATGGCATTTCCTTCAATTGAAAATAAAATCAAATTTCGAGACATTTGCATTTCACAGACCGACGATACATCTTACAGAAACACACAGACAAGGGACCAAAAAATGGTAAGAAGTGGTTAATCATATCGAATAATTTCCAGAGGTAAGTTTTATCTCAGTGACTAACAGTAAACTTGAATGAAGTACAGGAACAAGGAACTGGTTGATTCTCAAGCGTTTGTCGACTCGGATCAAAGAAAGCAGCAAGTGCCAATTGGAACATTATTGTGCGAAGTACTGGTAAAAGAAGGCTCTGATCTCCCTCTAAATAGCTTATAACTTTTTTTTAATTGGACCCAAACTGTCCTCTTGAAATTAACTTCTGCAAATTCTAAACACGTGGCTATCTAAATCTAGTGCTCACAAATTTCGTTTTCTCCACCATTGTTCTTTACAATCAGTTACAATGTCTTTTTGCACATAACAACCATCCAGGAATAAATAAATACAAACTGGAAATGTATCTCCCCAGGTGAAATTAAAATCTGCGGACTAAGGATACATTTGCTTACACTGAGTATATGATCCATAGAATTGATGACGATTATTGCGACAGGATTTAATCTTATCTCAGCAATCATAATTCTTTCGACGAGGCTATGTGAGAAAAGCTGCCAGTGTCAATGGGAATAATATTGTGCGAAGTACTGGTAAAAAGATATCCCCCTGGCCTCCACCTCCCCTTACAGCCAGCCCTTTAAATCACCATCTTTTATAACAACATGGATATCTCATTTAATGGATCCTTCATTCAATGCAGGTAACACTTATTAAACCCAACACATGCCTTTTACAATCTACCACAAGCTTTTTTGTCATTACCCTTAAACATTTATCGATTTCTTCATCCACAATACAATCTTTCCACTATAAAGTAAAAAATATCAAAATCAAATCCTTTCTCAAAAACCCTTCCTCAGGTAAAAGTAAAAATCTGTCGACTAAGGATACATTTGCTTAGACTGAGAATATACTCTATAGAATTGAAGACGATGAATGCGACAGGATTTAATCTTATCTCTGCACTCATGATTCTTTCGACGAGGCTTTGTGAGAAAGGCTGCCAGTGTCAATGGGAATAATATTGTGCGAAGTACTGGTGAAAAGTTATCCCCCTCGCCTCACAGCCAGCCCTTTAAATCACCATCTTTTATAACAACATGGATATTTCATTTAACCGATCCTTCAGTCAATGCAGGTAACACTTATTAAACCCTACACATGCCTATTACAATCTCCCACAAGCTTTTTTTTTCATTACCCTTAAACATTTATCGATTTCTTCATCCGCAATACAATCTTTCCACTATAAAGTAAAAAAATCAAAACCATTCTCAAACACCCTTCCTCAGGTGAAAGTAAAGTCTTCGGACTAAGGATACATTTGATAAGACTGAGAATATACTCTATAGAATTGAAGACGATTATTGCCACAGGCTTTAATCTTATCTCAGCACTTAAAATTCTTTCGAAGAGGCTATGTGAGAAAGGCTGCCAGTGTCAATGGGAATAATATTGTGCGAAGTACTGGTAAAAATTTATCCCCTGGCCTCCACCTCTCCTTAAAGCCAGCCCTCTAAATCACCATCTTTTATAACAACATGGATATCTCATTTAATGGATCCTTCATTCAATGCAGGTAATACTTATTAAACCCAACACATGCCTATTACAATCTACCACAAGCTTTTTTGTCATTACCCTTAAACATTTATCGATTTCTTCATCCACAATACAATCTTTCCACTATAAAGTAAAAAATGTCAATCAAATCCTTTCTCAAAAACCCTTCCTCAGGTGAAAGTATAATCTGCGGCCTGAGCATGCGTTTGCTTAGACTGAGAATATGCTTTATAGAATTGATGACTATTACTGCGACAGGATTTAATCTTATCTCAGCACTCATATTTCTTTCGACGAGGCTATGTGAGAAAGGCTGCCAGTGTCAATGGGAACAATATTGTGCGAAGTACTGGTAAAAAGTTTCCCTCCTGGCCTCCACCTCCCCTTACAGCCAGCCCTTTAAATCACCATCTCTTATAACAACATGGATATTTCATTTAACCGATCCTTCAGTCAATGCAGGTAACACATATTATACCCAACACATGCCAATGACAATCTAACACTAGCTTTTCTGTCATAAGCTGCACACATTTATCAGTTTCTTCATCCACAATACAATCTTTCCACTATAAAGCAAAAATGTCAAAATCACAACCTTTCTCAAACTCACTGCCATTGGTGAAATTAAAATCTGCGGACTAAGGATACACTTGCTTAGACAGAGAATATGCCCTATAAAATTGATAGCCAGGATTGCAACAGGATTTAATCTTATCTCACCACTCATAATTCTTTCGACGACGCTATGTGAAAAAGGCTGCCAGTGTCAATGGGAACAATATTGTGCGAAATACTGGTTAAAAATTATCCCCTGGCCTCCACATCACCTTACAACCAGCACTTTAAATCACCATCTTTTATAATAACATGGATATCTCATTTAACGGATCCTTCATTCAATAGAGGTAACACTTATTAAACCCAACACATGCCTTTTACAATCTAGCGCTAGGTTTTCTGTCATAATCCTTACACATTTATCAATTTCTTCATCCACAATATAATAACTATAAAGTAAAAATGTCAAAATCAAAAACTTTCTCGAACTCCCTCCCTCAGGGGAAAGTAAATTCTGCGGACTAAAGATATATTTGCTCAGACTGAGAATATGCTCTATAGAATTGATGACGATTATTGCAACAGGATTTATTTAATCTTATCTCAGCACTCACAATTCTTTCGACGAGACTATGTGAGAAAGGCTGCCAGTGTCCGTATCAATGGGAACAATATTGTGCGAAGTACTGGTAAAAAGTTATCCCCCTGGCCTCCACCTCCCCTTACAGCCAGCCCTTTAAATCACCATCTTTTATAACAACATGGATATTTCATTTAACGGATCCTTCAGTCAATGCAGGTAACACTTATTAAACCCGACACGTGCCTATTACAATCTAGCACTAGCTTTTCTGTCATTACCCTTTCACATTTATCAATTTCTTCACCCACAATACAATCTCTCCACTATAAAGTAGAAATGTCAAAATCAAAACCTTTCTCAAAAACCCTTCCTCAGGTGAAAGTAAAATCTGCGGACTAAGGATACATTTGCTTACACTGAGAATATGCTCTATAGAATTGATGACGATTATTGCGACAGGATTTAATCTTATCTCAGCAATCATAATTCTTTCGACGAGGCTATGTGAGAAAGGCTGCCAGTGTCAATGGGAACAACATTATGCGAAGTACTGGTAAAAAGTTATCCCCCTGGCCTCCACCTCCCCCTACAGCCAGCCCTTTAAATCACCATCCTTGATAACAACATGGATATCTCATTTAATGGATCCTTCAGTCAATGCAGGTAACACTTATTAAACCCAACACATGCCTTCTCCAATCTAGCACTAGCTTTTCTGTCATTCGCTTCACACATTTATCAATTTCTGCATCCACAATAGAAACTTTCCACTATAAAGTAAAAATGTCAAAATCAAAACCTTTCTCAAACTCTTTTCCTCAGGTGAAATAAAAATCTGCAGACTAACGATACATTTGCTTAGACTGAGAATATGCTCTATAGAATTGAAGACGATTATTGCGACAGGATTTAATCTTATCTCAGCACTCAAAATTCTTTCGACGAGGCTATGTGAGAAAGGCTGCCAGTGTCAATGGGAGCAATATTGTGCGCAGTACTGGTAACAAGTTATCCCACTGGCCTCCACCTCCCCCTACGGCCAGCCCTTTAAATCACCATCTTTTATAAAAACATGGATATCTCATTTAATGGATCCTTCATTCACTGCAGGTAACACATATCAAAGCCAACACATGCCTATTCAAATCTAGCACAGTATAGATATTTCGCTTTTCTGTCATTAGCCTTACAAATTTAACAATTTCTTCATCCACAATACAACCTTTCCACTATAAAGTAAAAATGTTAAATTCAAAACCTTTCTCAAACTCTCTCCCTCTCACACTCACTGCCTCTCTGTTGCTGTCTCTCGGTTTTCATGTCTCTAAAAATCCAGGGGCACAATTAGTAACATTCAAGTAATGTTCAAGTCGGCCTTAAAACACATTTATCTCCACTAATAAATCCGGTATCGGCTTTACCACCATCACTACCAACTCAACCATCAAAACTACCATCACCATTATTATAATCATCAACAACATCATCATCAAAGAAATTATTAAAAAGCGGTAAAAACGCCATAGCTTTGTGTTAAGTTATAGCAAACTCTTAAAGAATTCAGGAAAACATCTTTTTCCATTCAAATCAGTTACCTTGCTTTGATAAATCTGAAAATATTTCACACCATTCCAAAATCAAAACTTTTCTTTGACTACAGAGATTTTCGAATATCAATTCGGTCGATAGCGTATAGAACTTGAGACATGGGTTAGGTGGTTTGATTCCCCTACTCGGCCATGTCTTTCCGAGGTTGGATAATAATTTTTGCTACAGGATTGGTTCTTCGCTAGCCTCTCATAAGCACTTTTGATAACAGTTACGTTGAAAAGGAGTAATTTGCATCTGGAAAATATCGTACAAAGCACTGGTTACTGAACCTTCAGTAAAGTATGGGTAAGTGCACTGGCCGCCGCAATATAATTGAAATATTGTTGAAAACGGTGTTAAACCACATGCAATCAAACAATTAATCAATCAAGCAATTCAGTGCCCCTTCTTTTATTTACCTGAAATACTTCACAGCATTTTCAAATCAACACATTGTCTTCACCTTCCAAAGATTCTTATAAAGGTATTCGGCCTCATTGCCCCGGAACCTGAGGCACGGCTTGGCTGGTTTGTATCCCCTGCTCGGTCATTTCTTTCCGAGAGTTGATGATACTCACTGTGGTAGCATTAATTTTTCTGAGCAGCAGTTTTGACTATAATTATGTGGAAAAGCAGTCAATGGCTTGGGAGGAATATCGTGAGAAGTACTAGTTACTGAAACTACAGGAACACATAGGCAAGAGTACTGGCCGCCGCAATATAACTCCAATATCGTTGAAAACGCTGTTAAACACATATAGTCAATCAATCACTCAACTGTCAAAGACTAGTTTGACACCTCAGTCATTTATCCGTAGCCCTAGAGACAATCCTTCGTTTGGAAGATTTTTTCCCATATTTGAATAAATTAATTGCAAGTCTTCTGTCTCAGTGCTGTTCCTTGTTTTAACGATAATTACGTGAAAAAGAGGCCGACGGCTAAAAAATTAACTCCTATATTTATTTTCAGAGCACTTTTTAACGCATGCCTATTAAAATAGCACGAAACATAAATTTGTCTTTTCTGTCATTAATCTTTCCAAGCTTAACAATGTCTTTATCCACAGTGCAACCCTGCTACTATAAGGTAAAAGTGTCGAAATCAAAAGTGCTTTCCAACTTCCCATTTAACAAGCTCGCCCTCTCTCTCTCTCCCTCTCTCTCTGGTGAATAATGTTTTGATGTTTATGACGTTGAGCATGTGAGACAGCAGCCAGTGGATATAATATTATGATGAGCACTGGATATAGAAAACCATAAAAGATTCGAGAACAGGAAGCCGCTAGTTTGATTCCCGGCTCGGTCGATTTTTTCCGAGAATTGCTTACAGTCATTGCGACATGATTCATTCATTTCTCAACCTTTATCATTATTTCGACGATTCTTATTTTGGAAAGTAGTCAGTACCTTGGAAAGAATATTGTGCGGAATACTGCTAAAAGTAATTCCAGGAGAGGATAAGTTCACGGGCCGCCGCAATATGAACTGAAATAATATTGTAAAGGAAGTTTTAACACTCTTCAATCAATACTGCATACTTATAGCGTTGAGAATCTTACGTTTATTTTTATGACTTATTTTCAATAGATAGATGCTTTAGATCATAAATGGCTTTTTCGGCATTCATTACGTAAATAGCTGAAGTTGATACGGAATTCAAATTGGTCGTATGTAGAAATACACAGGGTGATTACATAATGTTGCAAGATCTTGCCAGGATGTCTAAAATGTGCTAGTAACACCATAACATTTCATTCTAAAATATTCGAAGGATAATATACATGTAGTTAGATTACACTCAAAATTATGGACTGAAGGAGCATCATATCGAATGGAAACAATATTGTGCGAGGTACTGGTAAAAAGTTATGCCCCTGGCCTCAATCTCCCCTTACAGCCAGCCCTTTAAATCACCATCTTTTATAACATGAATATCTCATTTAATGGTTCCTTCATTCAATGCAGGTAACACTTATTAAACCCAACATATGACTATTGACATTTAGAACAGTATAGATATTTCGCTTTACTGTCATTAACCTAACAAATTTAACAATTTCTTCATCCGCAATACAACCTTTCGACTATTAAGTACAGATGTCTAAATCCAGACCTTTTTCAAACTCACTCCCTCCCAACCATCGAAACTACCATCACCATTATTATAATCATCAACATCATCCTCAAAGCAATGATTAAAAAGCACTGAAAAACTCCATAGCATTCTGTTAAGTTACAGCAAACTCTGAAAGAGTTCATGAAAACATCTTTTTCCATTCAAATCAGTTACCTTTCTTTCGTTAATTTGAAAATCTTTCACACCATTCCCAAATCAAATCTTTTTCTTTGCCAACATACATGTAAATATTTGAATATCAATTTGGTCGATAGCGTAAGAACTTGAGAAATGGGTCAGCTGGTTTGAATCTCTATTCGGCCATTTCTTTCCGAGGTCTGATGTTAGTTTTTGCGACACTGGCTAAATTCTTCGCTAGCCTCTCGAACCACTATAGGTAATAGTTATGTTGAAAAGGAGTCATTAGCATCTGGAAAATATTCAAAGAAAGGACTGGTTACTGAAACTTTAGTAAAGTATGGGTAGGTTACTGACCGCTGCGATTAATTGAAATATTTTTGAAAACGGTGTTAAACACATGCACCCAATCAATCAAATCAGTCATTTTCTTTACAAAATGTTACAATTTCTTCTCGCATAGATTACTCCTCACGAAATAAAATGAAAAGTTCATAATAAAATTATTACTCTCTGTCGCTCTCTCTCTACGCATGTCAGCCAATTGCTTAAAACTCAAGGTTCTATAATTCGAATCTCAGCAAATCTAATTTCCTTTTTTAGGATTAAGTTAATAGCGACGGATTTCATTCTTCTCTCCTCATTTATCAATCTATCAAAAAATCCAGGTTTGAAAGCGGGGAAGGCTTAAAGCCAAATACCGCTCATAGAAACTCCAATAACGCACAAGAACGTGCATGCAATATAACTCAAATTATGTTGAAGTCATCAGATCAGGCTCATAACTTTCGTTTTCCTTGACATGGGTCTCTTTAACATCTAATCAATTGCAAGAAACTCCATTCGCATAATTCTAAGCTTGGTTGCTCAGCTGCTGACCAACAAGGGCTGAAAATAGGGGTTCACAAGTTGTTGCATTTTTTTCCTGGTTTGATGAGTCATTGCGACAAGATTTATTACTTTCTCGTTGCTAACCGTCCTTTTTTCCCCGAAAACAATACGTAAAAAACCATACATTGGTTTGGAATTATGTGCAAGGTACTGGTAAATGAAAATGCAACACAGCTTGGATAGATGCAAATGATGCCCGGATGTATCTGATATGATTGAAATCTTATATACATGTAGCTTAAAACGCCATAGATTAAAAGTACTGAAGCAAATTCAATTTTTATCAAAGGCTCATGAATTTTCCCTGGCCTCCACCTCCCGTTACAGCCAGTCCTTTAAATCACCATCTTTTATAACAACATGGATATCTCATTTAATGGATCCTTCCTACAATGCAGGTAACACTATTAAAGGTATAGCTATAGACACAGTGCATTGACGCTTGTTGTGTGGAAAAGAAGCGAGTGGCCTCTATAATATTTACCCGAACATTTTCAAAACATGCCTATTAAAATCCATCTTCACCAGCCAAGTTTACGATCACTGCGTGGATCTTACCTTGGCTAATTGAGCCCGATTTCGAGATTCCTGCGATGCGGCCTCTATTGGATGCTGGTTATTATCCCCCTTTACATCATGTTTTTAAAAGCAAATGAAATATCGTTTTACAAACCGCTTACGAATACACATGAAGTGATAAGCAGATAAGGTTTCCATGTTTTACCTTTTATTCGAAAGGTAGAGACTTTGTTCTATTTTTATCAAAGATGAAATGCTACGAGCGATTTCATTCGTCGCAGCTAGAGCTGGCTGCATCCAATGAAAAGGCGTTTCGGGGGGTTGTAAAAATCAAGCTCAATCCGCTAAGGTAAGATCCACATAGTGATCGAAAACTTGGCTGGCGAAGATGATTAAAATCTAGCACAGCATAGATATTTCGCTTTTCTGTCATTAGCCTTACAAATTCAACAATTTCTTCATCCACAGTACAACCTTTCCACTATAAAGTAAAAATGTTAAATTCAATACCTTTCTGAAACTCACTCCCTCCCACAATCACTGCCGCTCTGTTACTATCTCTCAGTGTTTATATCTCTAAAAATCTTCCGGCACCATTAATAACATTCAAGTAATGTTCAAGTCGGCGTTAAAACACCAAGAAAACAAACACACCTCTCTCCATTAATAAATCCGGTATCGGCTTTACAAACCATCATTACCGACTTAACCATCGAAACTATCATCACCATTATCATAATCATCAACAACATCACCAAAGGAATGATTAAAAAACATCAACATTAGGAAAGTCTTGAAAAGCTCAGGAAAAAGTCGTTTTTCCATTCAAATTAGTATTTTTTCTTTGATAAATCTGAAAATCTTTCACAACATTCCCAAATCAGAACTTTTTCTTGGCCTTTAACTTTAGAGATAGTTGAATACCAATTCGGTTGATGTCGTACATAACTTGAGATAAGGATTAGCTTGTTTCATTCCCATACTCGGCCATTTCTTTCCGAGCTTTGATGATAATTTTTGCGACATGATAAATTCTTCGCTATACCCTCAAAAGCAGGTTTGATAATAGTTATGTTGAAAAGGAGTCGTTAGCATCTGGAAAATATCGAACAATGGACTGGTTACTGAAACTTTAGTAAAGTATGGGTATGTGCACTGGCCACCGCGATGTAATTGAAATATTGTTGAAAACGGTGGTAACCACATGCTATCAATCAATCAAATCAGTTACCCTTCTTTATCTGAAATATTCCACAGCATTTCCATATCAACACATTATCTTCACGTTTAACTCCAAAGATTATTAAACAGGAATTCGGTTCGCATTGCCCGAAACTTCATGCACGGGTTAGCTGGTTTGTATCCCCTGCTCGGCCATTCCTTTCCGATAGTTGGTGATACTGCGATTTTTCCCAAACCTCTGAGCAGCAGTTTCGACAATAGTTATGTGACAATAGTCAGTGATTTCGGAGGAATATCATTCGAACTATTGCTTACTGAATCACATTGACAAGTGTACTAGCCGCCACAATGTAACTCGAATATCGTTGAAAACGGGGTTAAACACAGAGTCAATCAATCAATCACTAAATCAATCGTTTGCCAAAGACTAGTTCGGTACCTCAGTCGTTTATCCATAGTTCTAGAGACAAGGCGGTCGCCAATCCCTAGTTCGGAAGATTTTTTCCCCATATTTGATGAAATTAATTGCAAATCTTCAGCTTCACTGCTGTTCATTGTTTCAACAGTTATTATGCGGAAAAGAAGCTGATGGCAGAAATATTAATTCCTATATTTACCCTAAATTTTTTTAACGCATCCATATTAAAATCCAGCAGTGAAGATCTATGTCGCTTCTCTGTCATTGATCTTTCCAAATTTAACAATTTCTTTATCCACAATATCAGAAGCTTTTTGCTATCCAATAAGCGGTTTGGGAGAAGAAGATTTTTAAAGGTTTTTTACTTTGGTCGCCATGGCAACCAGAATTCTTCATGGAACACAATTATTTCAAGGAATTTGATAGAGGACTACCTAAGGAACATTCCTGTGAAATTTGGTAAAAATCCAATGAATAGTTTCTGAGGAGAAGTCTTTTAAAAGAAAAGTTTACGGACGCACGCACAGACGGACGGACGCACGACGGACACAAAGCCATGACAATAGCTCGCTGGCCTTCGGCCAGTGGAGCTAATAATGCTGAAAACCATACAATCCAAAAATTGCAGTTAACTCATTACCAAACAACCACATTTTAGGCTTGTCCTAATCAAAAGCATTTGCGGATAACAAAATAGAAGTTACTGAAAAATTGAAATTTGTTTTATGAAGGGTAGAAAACGTGGGAAAAGGAGCGGCTTCTTTCTCTGGCGCGTCAAAAGTAGGGATTGTGTGGTAATAGGTTAATTTGTACATATGACTTTCTAAATGAGTCAATGGTTATTCAAAAACACCTGACACTTTCGGAGCAACGATTAATGAAATGTTAGTAGATGGGTATCAAAGGATGATAGAAAAGAAGAATGAAGCCAACATTAACTCCTTTTCCAACAATGTTTTCACAAGTCTTCCTCCACAATGTAAGGAGGCTCAGTAGTTAGCGTATCCGGCTGGTAAGCTGGTGGTTGAGTTCAAAACTCCGGTGAGATAAACTCTCTTTCTGGCGATTTTTCTTTTTGCCTCTAACCCAAGATGCATGAATCAAGAGAAATCAGTAACTTAAAGGTGTGCCACGACTGGTGTGAAAGCTTGGAAACGCATATCTGGATGCAATGACTGTTGTGATTTGACCAAAGCTGTTAAAATACATTAAACTCAAATACAATTTATCATTTTAACTCTCAGTTGAGCAAACATGGATCGTAACTTTTTTCATTTTCACGCACATGTTTCCCTTGCAGATCTGATCAGTTACAAAAGTAAAGTTCATCATTATGCTTTCCAAACACCAAGTCAGTGATTCCTTTAATAGAAATGCGCCTCTCCCTCTCTCACGCACACATACAATGTACATATACTACAATTATGAAGAAAATCGGTTTCAAAACGAATTCATTATGCTTTCGTAACGGTGTCTGTGATTCCTTTAACCCATTACCACACAATCCCTACTGTTGACGACCCTGAGAAAAAGGTGGCTCGAATGGCATAATATTTCTTTTATAAGGTAGAAAATATTGTGGAAATAGAGAAAATGCTTGTAACCAGCATTTTGTCTCCTTTCCCACAATGTTTTCTATCCTGCTTGAAACAAATTTCAATGTTTGAGTTATGTTTATTTTGTTGTCTCCAAGGGCTTTCAATTTGGACCAGTCTAAAATTTGGTCGTTTGATAAAGGGTTGAATGAGTACTTGACTGAAAATACAGTCTGTAATAAGCACACAAATTTCTCTTAGATTAGCCACACTGACCTGCATTATGCTCCGATTAAACATAATTTTGTACTTATCCAAGACAGCATTAAGGCAAACACAAACCAATTTTGTCTCTAGATATGTACTTAATGCTAGGATTTTCTGGGATTTGTTCCGATAACTTTCTCGACAAACAAGTCTAATCTGTTCAGACTGAAATTGAGGCTTTTCCATTTCAGCAGCAAATTAAGATATCATGTCAAAAATATGGAAAAATGAGAATACAAAATATCTAATTGAGTGGAACACATTGTGGGAAAAGGAGAAATTGCTCATTACGAGCAATTTCTCCTTTTCCAACAATGTTTTCAAAAGCTGTCTGTTGTTGATACATCAAAATGAGTATCTATGGAGTAAAGGGTTAAATCTTCTGCATGCCAAAGGACCATAACACTTCATGACATAGTTAACCCATTACCACACAATCCCTACTTTTGATGACCCTGAGAAAGAAGCCTTTAGACAACATTGTGGGAAAAGGAGAAAATGCTGGTAACCAGCATCTTCTCCTTTTCAAACAATCTTTTCTACCTTTCACAAAACAAATTTCAAATTTTAAGTCATTTTTATTTTGTCGTCTGCAAATGGTTTCGTATTTGACAATCCTAAAATTTTGTCGTTTGGTTAAACATTATGGATTTTGGGGATCCATAATTAAGTAAAAAACATCCATGCTTTAATGCATAAAGGAGATGCATCTGACCCCTTTTCACAGATTATTACTCACAGAGCATGCCTCACAAGTTTTATACAATACAGTCCTATGAATCCTTTACAAAATAATCCCTGGTTTTCACGACCCCCCAAAAAAAGGCCTTTTGAACACATCGTGGGAAAAGGAGAAAATGCTGGTAACCAGCATTTTCTCCCTTTCCCACAATGTTTTATGCTCTACCAGGACAAATTTCAATTTTTGAGACAGGTTAATTTTGTGGTCTGCAAATGCTTCCAATTTGGACCGGTCTAAAATTTTGTCGTTTGGTAAAGAGTTCATCTTACTTGATAAACCTTTCACTAAAAATTTACTGAATTTTTTTTTTGTTTGCTTCTTGGAATACAGATTTCAAATCAGGAACCATGGCAATACAGGTAAACCTGTGTTAGAGACCACCTGTATTAAACAATTCACTTCTTTAAGAGACCACTATTCTGATACTACATCCCTTCTTAAATCTACCTGATATGACTTGCATTTAAAGACTACCTGCTGTAAGAGTCCACTTTTATTACTCCCCTTGGGTGGTCTCTGAATACAGGTAATACTGTATAACATAAATATAATCAAGAGGGGCTTATAAATCATCTCGTCACAGTCCTTGATTTTCGACTTGTTATCCCAAAAACTAACAAAAATGTAAACAGATAATGAAATATTTATCAAGTGGGACCTATAGAGAATATAGTAGGCTACTGTTGACATTCCAAATACAATCAAAGCTGGATACAGTACAATCACAAATGCTTACCTTAAGCATTTTTTGCTCAGATGGATTAGTCGTTACCAAACAATACTTTGTTTTTTTACGGCTCTGAGAAAGAAGCCTTCTGAAAACAATGTGAAAAAAGGCAAAATGCTGGTAACCAGCATTCTTATTTTTTTCATTTTCCCACAATATTTTCTACCCTTCCCACTACAAACTTCAGTTTTTGAGTGGCACCCAAAGGCATTCAATTTGGACCTGTTTAAAACTTGTTTGGTAAAGAGTTAAGAAACCATATTCTGAACTCTGAACAAAAAATCCAAAGGTTAAACTACCTTACAGACGGCTTTTAAAAACATTGCGGAAAAAATGGAGATAATGCTGGTAAACAGGATTTACTCCTTTTTCTCCCAAGCTTTTTACTGGTCCCAATACAAATTTCATTTTTCAGTTCAAACCTTATTCATGTAAATGTCTGCAAATACTCTGAAATTTGATATTTTGGAAAGAGTTAAAAAAATTTCGGCTAAAATTCATTTCTCTCCTCTATCACAAAACGAATTTATAGCCGTCTAACTCGTTACCAAACGACAATGTTTTAGACTTGTCCAAATTGAAAGCATTTGCAGACAACAAAATAAAAGTGACTGAAAATTTGAAATTTGTTTTGTGAAGAGTAGAAAACATTGTGGGAAAAGGAGAAAATGCTGGTTACCAGCATTTTTTGCTTTTCCCATGATGTTTTCTAAAGGCTTCTTTCTCAGGGTCGTCAAATTTTAGGGACTCTGTGCCAATGGATTAATACCATGCCATCATACCTCATCACTCCATATTTTTAATTTCTCTTAACTCTTTACGACACATTCTGGACTTTTAACGACCGTGAGAAAGAAAGCTTTCAAAACATTGTGGGAAAAGGAGAAAATGCTGGTTACCAGCATCTTCTCCTTTTCCCACTATGTTTTCTACCCTTTCCAAATCAAATTTCAATTTTTCATTCACATTTATTTTGTCATCTGCCAGTGCTCTCAATTTGGAGTAGCCTAAAATTTTGTCTTTTGGTAAAGAGTTAACCCTTACTAACTCCTAACCCTAAGGCTACTAAGCACAACTCATGGACGTACGGTGGACAGTGTAGATCAGGATTGGACTGCACAAAATATGCAGTATGATCTTGGATCTACAAATCCGACAGTAGAAACCTTTTTCCAAAAGACACCTTTAAATTAGCAGCGTATTAGTTTTACTATTGGCTTGAATGTTGTTTTGCAAGACCAGGGTTAACTTACAGATATCTGAGACTATTAGTGAATAGTTCAATTCTTAACCAGTTGACAAAATTTCAGACATCTCTGAATTCAGAGCATTTGCAGACAACAGTTCAAATGGTACAAAGCTACAAAATGGTCTGTTTCACTTACCTTTCAGTACAGTCCCACTCTTTGGCCTGTTTCACTTACCTTTCAGGACAGTCCCACCGTCACCTGAACTTCTTGCTGAAAATCTTAACACAAACAAGGAAAAACTGACAAAAGAAATGAAAAAATGTGAAACAAGCATGCACATGATTGATGACACAAGAAATTAAGCAATTAAAATGTAAGCTTGCTAAAATGTAAGCTTCTGTCTCCTTTTAGACAATGGACATTACATGTATCTAAAGAATTGGTGGAAAGATTAACCCTTTACCAAAGAACAAAATTTTAGACCGGTCCAACTTAAAAGCACTTGCAGACGACAAGATAAATGGATCTCAAACATTGAAATTCATTTCCAGCATTTTCTCCTTTTCCCACAATATTTTCAAAAGGGTCCTATCTTAGGGTCGTAAAAAAAAGGGAGTGTTTAGTGAAGGGTTAACTTATCATATAAAATACTAATACATGTATTATAAATTGTAAAGGTCTCTTTTCTTTATCCATATTTAAAATTGGGCTTTGAAGTTGTCAGACTCATGTGATGAAATTAAATCACAAGATTTCTGATCACAAACTTCTTGCATTGGGAGAAAGAACAGAGTAAGGTAACCTATAAGACAAGGCTAATTGTGCCTTCACCAAATATTCACATTTCTCATTTCACTATTTTTACTACAGCTAATTTCCTTTACGAAAGTAAGTTGAGGGCAAGTTCAATTTTCTATTACTTATACTCGTTTTAGCATATTATAGAG
The DNA here is from genome assembly GCA_943736015.1 of Tridacna crocea. Classification (NCBI taxonomy): domain Eukaryota; kingdom Metazoa; phylum Mollusca; class Bivalvia; order Cardiida; family Cardiidae; genus Tridacna; species Tridacna crocea. The sequence goes on from OX031058.1 coordinate 12,871,198, forward strand.
GTATTGCACTTCATGTTGTTGTTATTTGATCTTTTTCTCCCCCATCTAACAGAAACATTGTATTGGTCACTACACAACAGTACAATTTGTCCATCACATGAGTACCATTGAATTTCTGTATGTTCCAAATTTTCCACTTTTGGGACAGAGTAGATCCAAGATTAGGCTGCATATTCTGTGCAGTCTGATCTTGATCTACATGTTTCTACATTTTACTGTCTGCAAAAGCACCTCAGGTGGTGCTTAATGGTTAAATTCCATTTTCTGAACAGATCTAATATTGACTTAGATGAGTTATGTACAATCAAAACATCTAATTAAATACTTTCTTTTAAACAAAGATGCCACCCAGCAAAAGGGGCATATAGCTAGCTATCTTTTATTGTGCATACCACAAACTTGTAGAATGTCCCTATGCAGTACACACAATATCTAGCAAAATCTTTTATTCATAGGGTTGAAGGCTCAAATCAAAGATGACACAAAGTGCTCTTGAACAAATTATATGATCAATACCATTTTTAACTTTAAATTAGTCTACCGAAAAATATGAAAAACAACAAAAAACTAGAACCTTTTTTGTAAAAAAAATGTCAACCCAATTTTTTGGTGTGAGAAGGACTGATACAGTATTTGACCTAGGAAATTCCTAACTAAAGCAATGGTCACTTTTCTCCAACTGTTTTCAAGTTAAACAGTAGACACATAATTGAGAGTAAAATTAATAAGGAAAATAAGGGAAAAAAACTGCAGAATATGAATGTCAGAGTTATGGTTCTTGTGCATGACATATTGTCTCATGATGCGTTACAAATGTGTTAAGTTATATTATCTGCACAACGTATATGACAAGTTCTTCTAATGGACAGATATTTAAAAATTTTGCACATATAAAGCTCTTAATGTCTCTTGGAGATTATAGTGAAAAAAGATGTGGGTCAACTCGCTCATTTATTAGAAATTTGCCTTTGAAAAAGGTATGTAATTATACAGTTAAAAAATTCAGCCTATATTGGATTTACAGGAAAACCATACAAATATACATCATTTAGGTGAAAATTCATATATTTTTGCACAAAAAATTTATACAAGAGGGCCATTGGCCCTAGAACACTCACCTTAGACTATAGCTTATGAGTGCAATTCAATTCTTTGAGCAATTTTGGTAAAGCTTCACTCAAGGAGCATCCCTGCCAAGTTTCATCAAGATTGGCCCAGTGGGTAAGGAGAAGAAGATGTTTAAAGAAATTGTTGACGGGCAACAGACGCCAGACATAGGGCAATCAATATCAAAGCTCTACACCTTCCAGTTTCAAAGAAGAATTTTAAATTTTCCTTCTTTGTCCTATGTTCGAACTTGTGGTCCCCGGGGCTGGGTCAGTTTTAACCAAAGCAACATCCTTGGAACAAACTTGGTAGAGGTCCACTCAAATATACTACATACCAAATATCAAAGCTCTACACCTTCCCGTTTACGAGAAAAAGAAATTTAAAATTTTCCTTCTTTGTTCCAAACTCTGACCTCCGGGGCATGGCCAGTTTTGAAGCTAGGGACATCATATGACCAAACTTGGTAGAGGTTCACTAGAAGATTCTGCATACCAAATATCAAAGCTCTGCACCTTCAAGTTTCAGAGAAGATTTCTAAAGTTTTCCTTCTTTGTTGCTATGTTCGAACCTGTGTCCCCCCGGGCCGGGGCCAGTTTTGACCCCAAGGGCATAATATGAACAAACTTGGTAGAGGTCCACTAGGAATTGCTACATGCCAAATATCATAGCTCTATGCCTTCTAGTTTTAGAGAGAGAAGAATTCTAAAATTTTCTTTCTTTGTTCTTATGTTCAAACTTGTCACCCCCGGGGCAGGGCAAGTTTTGACCCCACGGGCATGATTTGAAAAAAATTTGGTAGAGGTCCACTAGGAGATGCCACATACCAAATATCAAAGCTCTACACCATCTAGTTTCAGGAGAATAATTTTAAAGTTTTCCTTCTTTGTTTCTATGCTCAAACTAGTGACCCCCAGGGTGGGGCCAGTTTTGACCCCAGGGATATCACTTGAATAAACTTGGCAGAGGTCCACAAGGGGATGCAACACAACAAATATCAAAGCTCTACGCTTTCTAATTTCTGTGGAGAAGAATTTTAAAGTTTTCCTTCTTTGTTCCTATGCTCAAATTTGTGACCCCTGGGTTTGGGCTAGTTTTGACCCAAGGGACAAAATTTGAATAAACTTGGTAGAGGTCCACTAGGAGATGCCACATACCAAATATCAAAGCTCTATGCCATCAAATTTCAGAGGAAAAGATTTTTAAAGTTTTCCTTCTTTGTCCGCTACATACCAAATATCAAAGCTCTACACCTTCAAGTTTCAGAAGAAAAGATTTTTAAAGTTTTCCTTCTTTGTTCCTATGCTCAAACTCATAATCCCCCTGGGCAGGGCCAGTTTTGACCCTATGGGCATAATTTGAACAAACTTAGTAGAGGTTCAGTAGGAGATGCTACATACCAAATATCAAAGCTCTACTCCTAGTTTCAGAGAAGATTTTCAATTTTTTTTTTCTTTTTGTTGCCATGGCAACCAGAGTTATGGGTGGAATCAAATTCTTTGAATAATTTGGTAGAGCTTTACCCAAGGAACATTCATGCCAAGTTTCATGAAGATTTGCCCAGTGGTTTAGGATAAGATGTTTAAAGAATTGTTGACGGACGCCGGACATAGGGCGATCACAATAGCTCATCTTTAGCACTTTGTGCTAAGGTGAGCTAAAAGGCCTGGTTTCGATCATGTCAAATGTACAAATATGTGTGTTATATGTTGTCCATTGGGTTAATCAGTAAGATAATTTGACAGACAAGTTAATCTATTCTAATGAATTTCCTTTTCTTATAATGAATGTCTTTATTTCACCAGGAAATATACAAACTGTAGCCTGATATTTTTCGGAGATCAGCATATTCAAGAAAGGCTGTCTGTGAAAGGATATTTCCTAGATCATTTGAAATACAAAACAGATATTTTGCCACAAATTTAATCAAAATCATATCATAAATGTCTCTTGCAATGCATAAATTAATGACTGGTATGCAGAAATTGCAATAGCTGTTGAGCAGACAGCACATTTTCCGATTTGACGAGATTGAAAGAATTTGCAGACAATTTGATTGAAGCTCACCAGAAAGTGTTTAGCCTTTTCAAAGGTAGAGAACATTGTCAGAAAAAGAAAAAATGCTGGTTTCCACCATTTTCACCCTTTTCCTACCATTAATAATAGCCTTCTTTCTAACAATTGTTCAAACTGGGGATAGTGTGGTCAAGGATCTTACATACAATCCCTGGTTTTCAGAATGTTTTTTTATGGAAGTTTTAGATCACTTGCTAGCCTATAAGCACAGGAATTTGTATCTGACTTTCAATACTTGGCTCTCTAATGTATGTAATGAAACCATCAAAAATATTTAAATGAATCGAAAGACTAACAAAGTATATCAGTGATGCAAACCTGTAGATCTAGATTTATATTGATCATACGGGACTCATTGTCATAAATTACTTAAAAAATAACACTAAGACCCAGTAACAGTGATTACGCTCATTGACTGATCCCGGGTTTTGACGGACAAAACTTTTGGCCACTAAAAATTTCTTACTGAAGCCAACCTAGTAACAGATCACAATTTTGTGCACATAAGATTCACCAGGGAAAAATTTCTTTGAAATCATTTCAAAATCTCACAAGTGCTTTCAGAGAAGAATAAATTTTTAAGAAGTTCTTCATGTCCATAATCATGGTTTTCCTTGACGCACAATTTTGTGCGTTTTGACGCACTTAAAAGGAAAATGACCCATATTTTTTCAGTAATGCGTCATGGTGGACGCACAAATACATTAAGAGGTAACAATTATCGCAGATATACTTCTGACAATGTTGCATCGTGAGCAGATGAAAAATCTGGAGTATGAAGGGAAAATGGAACGAAACACTGGACTGTGTATCGATTTTACTAATATACCATCAGTCTTTAAACGGGTCTAAACTAAACCAGTCGATCTTAAATGAAAACAATTCGGCTCTGTCAAAATCGTCATTCTTGCTGTCTGCAAAGAAGAAGAGCCCTTAAACAAAGATCAGACAATACAGCAGCTGGTAAGAGCACCCAGAACAACATTTCATGGTCTAGAGGGTTTACTGTAAATTAGCTAGAGATACACTTTGTTATTCGTTGAAAACAATGGCATGATCGCAACCTGCGGGTCAAAACACGAGAATCGGTCATTTATCTAATTGGTGAAAATAGTTTATTTTCGGCCAAAACGGATAATCTTTTTCAAGAAAAATAACACAGACTTCCCACTCTGCCTAACAACAAGCTTTCTTCGCCAACGAAATGGTAGATTCCTGTGATAAAAACAAAATAACCCTTAACCATAGCGAGAGGCTACACATAAAAAAACATACTTTCACAAATAGTAGCTTTTGTTTAAGCGATTTAGTGAATTACATTTTGTTGCGACCCCCACAAATTCCAAAATGACCCCCCTTATTTTTGACTAGGGGGTCACAATGACCAGCAGTTTCAAAGAAGGATTTTTAAGAATTTCTTCATGGCCATGTAGTGCAAGTAGCCCCAAGTCAACAGAGCACTATTAAAAGGGTCACTGAAGGAACATCTCTGAAATTATTTCAAAATCTAAACAGCAGTTTCAGAGACAAAGAATTTTCAAGAATTTCTTCATAGCCTTAATTTATTGTGCAAGTAGCCCCCAGTCACCCTAGCCATGTTTCCTGACGGATCAAGATTTCACAAACAGTTTTGAAAAGGGTGACCCTAGAAACATCTGTGAAACCAGAGTTTCTGATGAAATCAAATTCTGTGAACAACTTTTAAAAAGGACCACGCACCGATCATTCCAGCCAAGTTTAGTATGAATTTGCCCATTGATAAAGGAAAAGATGTTTAAAGAAACATTGACGATGGACAATGCAAGATGGACGATGCATGGTGGACACAGGGTGATCCTAAAGGCTCCCCTTGAGCATGTTGTGCTCAGGTGAGCTAAAAATGGGCTTCAGTGCCAAAACAAGAAGTGAAATTTTCAATCTTAATTGTTATTTTAACGACTTACAAAATGACAACATTTTAGACAGGTCCAAATTGAAAACATTTGCGGATGACAAAATAAAAGTAACAGAAAATTAGAAATTTCTTTTGGGAAGGGAAGAAAACATTGTGGGAAAAGGAAAACAGCATTTTCTCCTTTTCCCACAATGTTTTCAGAACGCTTCCTTCTCACGGTCGTTAACAGTCAGGATTGTGTGGTAAAGGATTAAAAATCAATAGGGTTCAAGTTATAGATGATACAAGTATCTCATGTAAATAAGAAATACAATTTTCAACTTCAAATGACTACTTTTTCCACACTAATTGTTGGACTTTTTTCCAAAATTAATCAGATTAAAACTGTTGATGCTGCAAAACAACTGTGTAAGTTTTATGAAAATCTTATGAGAAAATGCAGACTTTATCGCAAAAAGAAATGGAAATTTCCAAATCTAGATGGCGACTTTTCCCATATTGCTTGCTGGATTTTTTTTTTTCCAAAGTCAATAGGGTTCAAGCTATTGATGAGTTAAACTGTGCAAGTTTCACAAAAACCTGACCAGAAATGCAGACATTATCACTTATACAAGAAACGGAAATTTTCAACTTCAAATTGCTACTTTTCCCAAAATGATTGTTTGATTTTTTTTTTTAAATCAATAAGGTTCATTCTATAGACTGTATAAAGCAACTGTGCGAGTTTAAAGGAAATCTGACCAGAAATGCAGACATTATTGAGTAAACAAGAAATGGAAATTTTTTAACTTCAAATGGATACTTTTCTCAAACTGTATTAAACCTTTTCTTCAAAATCAATATGGTTAAATAAATTGACGAGATAAGCAAGTTTCAAGAAAAGTTGACCAGAAATGCAGACTTTATTAATGAACAAAAAAGAGACTAATGGACGGACACACAACTGGACAGGACAATGGAAACTATACCAAGACTTAAGCTCAACTAGCTTTCAGTAAGTAGAACTAACTTTGAAATCAGAGTTGAACAGTTTGTTTTCACACCCTGTCTTTTATTCAGTCAAAATGTCATTTTATGTAAAGTTGGATGTTCATGAAAAATATGGGTGCTTGGTTAGAAGTTTTGATCAGCATAGCTTAAATCCTATCCAGCTGAAAAAGCTTTCTTGCCTCCTACAACAGAGCACTTTTTAAAAACACTGTAGATAGGTAAAAATTGTTTATACCCAGGAATTCATCCTTTTGCCTCATTTACTCATGTATGCTATTTAAAGTCTAGATGATTTTCCATACTATGCAATGATATTCTAAATGTCATTGTCTGCAAATTTGTTTCAAGGGTTAATGAGTTAAGTCTTTACCAAATCCTGACATCTTGGACTTGTTCAAATCAAGAGCATTTGCAGACAATGAACTGGAACTGTTGCAAAGCTGAAAAATACCAGCACCTTTTCACTGAAGTAGCATAGTCAATGAAAATGATTTTCAAGACAAAGATCACCTGTGACCTTGACCCATGTGCCAAAAAGCAATAGGGATACCTCCATGGATCTTGGGCAACGCTTGTATTAAGTTTGAAGATCCTAGATCAAATAGCTATTAAGTGAGAGCATGGAAACAATTTCCAAACCCAGTATGCCTGTGACTTTGACCTTGACCCTTGTGACCCAAGAACAAAAGGGCACCTTCCTCAGTCATGAGCAACACTTGTATAAATTTTCAGGGTCCTAAGTCAAATTACCAACTCCTTTGCCAAAGTATTACCCATTTTCAATCTCTTTCCAGTTATGAAACATACTCTACCAACCTTTCATAAATATTGGACTTAAAATTTGGCCTCCAGGTTGTACAGAAGCTTTTTCTAGATTTTCCCTCAGTGACCTACTTTTTACCCAAACATAGCCTATTTCCCATCGTAGATATTATCAAAACAAAGATTCAGACCACCTTTCATAAGTATTGGACACAAAATGTGGTCTCTAGTGTGTGCACAAGGTTTTTCCAAGATCTGACATGGCAACCTTGTTTTCTACATGATGTGAGCCATTTTCAATTTCATCAAATTGATCATCATGAAAAACATTCTACCGGTACCGTAATTTGCGTATGTTTTGGGACACCCGAAAAATTGGGACACCATCAAAAATCGCAAAAATAATTATTTTTCATGACCCAAAGATTTGGGACACACTAAAAATTGCAAAGCGAGATCTTTAATTTTTTGTTCCAAAGAATTGGGACAGTGAATAGCTATTTAGAGAAAAAGAAAATCTTTCAATCCGTTTGAAAACGTTTGTTTGCAAATAGTTTTTTCGGCTTTCCCGTAGTTTTATTTCTCCACACGCAATGTCGTAAGCATGCTTCCCAACCCTCACTATTTCAATGGAAGTTACCCGATTAAAGACGAAAAAATGATCACCTGACAGTCTAATTTAAACCCTAAATCAAAAAGAAATCCGACGTAAGTGTAAAGAGGGTGAGATAAAGATCCATGACGTGTGTACATCCGACAGTGAAAGAGTTGACACGCGTGCAATTCATGGTCAATCGAGTTAAATGTCTATAAATAGAAATCAAGGTACACAGTAACTGTTTTTCCTAAGGTTTATCGATCGACTTGCCAGAGTGGAATTAACGTCACCTCACGTTCATGTAAGGAGGCAAGATATGTTGTGAATTTATCTACAAACGCAGAATAACATCTTCATCGCGATCAAAAGATGCAGACAATAATGAGTGACAAGTTAATAATCAACAAAAATAATGAGAAAAAGCGAAGTTTTAAACTCTTAGTGCTCAAATTGATCGGTGGAATTCCAATCTGTATAGAAATAGATCACCCTGCAAACCCGACATCAGTGACGTTCCAATATTTCAAAGTCATTAATATTCGACGGGTTAGCAGCGAGTGACTTTCAGTATGACAGATAGTCTTGTTTGGCCATAAGTTTTGGGACAGCTGACAAAATAATTATTTTTTGTAGACCTAAGTATTGGGACACAAAAAAATTTTATTTTTTACTGTCCTAAAATTTAAGCAAATTACGGTAATTTTCTTGAGTAATGGACAGAAAATGTTGAATCTATAGTTACAACAGCTATTTAAAGATTTGACCTGGTGACATAGTTTTGATCCGATGTAGTCCATGTTCAATTTCATTCCATATATCAGGATAAACATTCTAACCAAGTTTCATGATTTTTGCACTGAAAATGTGGCCATAAGAGCATACAATAAGTTTTTTCTCGAATTTGACCTAGTGACCTAGTTTTTGACCTGATATGACCCATGTTCAATTATATCCAAGATACCATCAAAATACCAATTCTGACCAATCTAATGAGTACTGCAATGAAGATATGGCCTCTAGAACATACACAAGCCTTTTCCAAGATTTTATAAAGTGACCTACTTTTTTTTTGCCCAAACTGACCCATTGTCAAAGACATCCAAGATATCATCAAGATAAACATCTTGACCAGTTTTCAAGAGTTCTGGACAGAAAATGTGGCCTCTAGAGTGTGCACAGAGTTTTTCTGAAATCTGATCTAACTTTTGACCTGACATCAACCACTTTCACACTCTTAATAGATGGCATCAAGACAATCATTCTGACCAATTGTTAACACTTCTTGACTGTAAATGTGGCCTCTAGAATGTTCACAAGGCTTTTCTAAGATCTGACCAAGTGATCTAGATTTTTACAAGATCCAAGATATCATTTGAACAAACATTCTGACCAAGGTTCATACTTATCCGATTGAAAATGTAGCTTGTAGAGTGTAAACAAGGTTCATCTAATATTTTGACCTTGTGACCTAGTTTTGATACAATATGCCCAACTGTCACACTCAACCAAGATATTATAACTAATGCCTTAAGAGGATACACTAGGTTTTTCTAAGATCTGGCCTAATGACCTTCTTCTTGACCCGACAAATTGTCCAATTTCCAAAATGATACAAGATACCATCAAGACAAACATTCTGACCAAGTTTCAAGAGTATTGGATCGAGTTTTTTTTTTTTTAAGATTTGATCAAGTGACTTAGTGATATGACCCATTTTCAAACTCACCTGATATATCATTAAAACAACCATTCTGACCAACTTTCAACAGTTTTGGACTGAACATTTTTTCCAAGATCTGACCTTGTGACCTATTTCTTTTTTACCTGTCATGACACATTTTTTCACTTATCCAAGATATTATCAAGACAAAACATTCTGACCAAGTTATGTGAGTATTGGGCTGAAAATGTGGCCTCTAGAACATACACAAGGTAAAAGTTGACGAAGCATGTCACACATTGGATAACATACAATAGATACAGCAAAGTTTTGTGCTCAGGTGAGCTAAAAAGTCTACATACGGACAGACTAAAACACTGATGGACAAATAGACAGACATGGAGAAACCAGTATACTCCTCTTTAAATTGGAGGTGGGGGCAGGGTTTTCCAAGACAAAAAAATCCTTGCGTCAACAATGTGATTTTAACTCCAATGACCCCCAAAATAAATAACTGTATCACCAGTGATGCAACTTTCCAAAATCTTAATTTATAAGCTAAGCATTTGAATAAATTGCCACAATCTTTTGAAAAGGCTTCTTTCTCAGGGTAGTTTAAAGTCAAGATTGTGTGATGAAGGGTTAATACTGTACCAAATGGTCAAGTTTTAGGCTTGCAGAATTTGAAAACATTTGCAGGCAATTGCAAGGAATGAATGTGCATGGATCAAATGATAGGATTCATCTCTGAAAAATTGGGGCTGGAACCATCATGGGAAAGGGTATTTTTTTTTCCTTTTTACACAATGTTTTCAAAGAATTTTTCTTTACAAATTGTTTCTCCTCTCTGTACCAGTACAACTAACCTCTAAAGTCTGAATTATGGCAGGATTTCAATGGTGATCATGGGATTCTAGAGAATCAATTAATGAATAAATGAAACTGACTAATATTCTCTGCCCCCCAAAAAATGACCCCAGAAATTTCAAGACTATTTTACCAATTAATCCAAGAAAACAGTGAAGATCTAAAATCAAACTATTCTTTGGCGTTTGTATGATCTTGATCTACATACTAAGAGTTAACAATTACTAGGCTCCTGGGCACATCTCAATGCCTTTAGGAACACTGTTGACCAAGATCAGACTGCATTTATGTGCAATCTGGGTCCATGGGCATAGTCACACCAAAATGTCTTAAAAACATTCTTGGTCCTGTCCTCTAAAGTTTTCTAAATATGAAAGTAGCATAGCTTCTGATTGGTTAAACCAAATTGTTCTACCAAGATCTGACCCAATGACTCGCCTTTTGACCTGACTTTACCCCCCAATTTCAAACCTACCTAGGACATTAGCAAGACAAACATTCTGACAAACTTTCATGAGTATCTGACCGAAAATGTGGTATCTAGAATGCATGAAATATTTTCCTCAGATTTAAACCAGTAACCCTCCATTTGACCTATTATATTGTTTTGGCCATACATCAGCAAAAACCAGCGTGAAAAATCAGCATGAAATCCTTCCTTGACTTTTGAAAGAGCTCACAGACAAATGATGTCAAATCTGCTGCCATTTTAACAAGTCATGCATTCAATTTGATGGTCTTTTTCAGCCATACAATTGGCCCAAAGTAATTATGATATTATGAGTGTTTTATTCAAAATGGCTAATCAAAGCAGAGAATGTAGATGCAAGATCAGACTAAAAATTTTGTATGGACTGATATTGATCTGTACTAAATGCAAAAACTACTAAGCAGTTCTAAAAGGTGCTTACAGGGGTCAACACTATCCCGTTATATTGATGTTTTACAAGCAATTACTTCTTTTTTCCTAAACGTTTCCTAAAGGCAATTTCTGCAGGGGCCTGAAAAGTTGTAAGGGAAATGGTTAAAGCCTTAACTGTGTTGTCCCCAAGGAACAATAAAGCAGAGTTATACACTAACTTTCTCTTTCACATTTAATTGCCAGTAATGCATTTCACTGGTGCATTTTCATGTGTCCCAGACAAAGCATGTGTCAAGGCTGCCCAGGTGTTTCAGACTTTGGCATGATGTCCCATGTTACTTCAACTTTGTTAATATTGGTAAGTGATGCACCCAAATACATACAAGATCACAAATCTGGACTGATTTCTGATGACCCTCAAAGAGAATACTTTTTAAACTATTGTGTAAAGTCTTCTGGTATTCATCCATAGGAAAAACTGAAAAGTCGTATGTTTTTCTCAAATTCTTTTTATGGCTAGGCTGACTCGAGTCAATAATAAAAGTGTAAGTCAACTTACGAAAAAATCCTTCTAAAACACCACCTCGACTTGCAGCAGGTTGACTTATGACCAAAGCAATATTGTTATTTCAAACTTGTATACAAATGTCATGAAAAGGAACATTCTGACCAAGTTTCATGCATATGAGGCTTAAAATGTAGCCTCTAGAGTGCAAACTAGGTTTTTCTATGATTTGACTTGGTGATCTAAATTTTGACCCGATGTTGCAGTTTTAAGCCCGTCCCAGATAGTCATACTATTGAGACAAAAATTCTGACCAAGTTTCATGATTATCCAACAGAAAATGTTGCCTCTAGAGTGGACCCAAGGTTGTTTTTATAAACTCTCCATGAGACAGTTGATGACATGACTGAATTTCATACCTGTCCGATACATAACAACAGAGATATATAACAGACTAACATTCTAACCACGTTTCATGAGTATGAGATTGAAAACATTGCATCTGTACAGCTAACTACGTTTTTCTTAGATATTATTCTGTGACCTACTTTTTTACCAACATGACCTTATTTCAACCCTCTACCAAACAATTCCTGGTTTTCATGACCCAGTGGAAAAAGCATTCTGAAAACATTAACTCTTTACCACATGAGAAAATTTTAGACTGGTCCAAATTGAAAGCATTTGCAGACCACAAAATGAAGGTGATTGAAAAATTGAAATTTGGTCTGGGAGGGGTAGAAAACACTGTGGGAAAAGGAGATGTTTTCTACTCTTCTAAAGTCAAGTTTCAATTTTTGAGTCACTTTTATTTTGTTGTTTGCAAATGCTTTCATTTTCTACCATTGTAAGGTTTTGTCATTTGGTATAGGCTTAAACTTGTTTAAAATGTCATGCAAACATTCTGACCCAGTTTCATGGTATTTCACCAAAACTGTAGCTTCTAGAGTGCTTTCAAGGTTCTGATTTGACCCATCTGTCTACATTTTGACTTGATGCTGCAGTTTCAAAGCCCTCTCAGACATTAACAGGACAAGCGCTCTGACCAAGTTTCATTATTATCTGACTGAAAGTGTTACCTCTGGTGTGCACAAATTTTTTTTTTAAGAAATATCCCTGTGACTTACTTTTTGACCAAACATAACCTAATTTCATTTTTTTTTGAGATAACATTTTGACAAAGTGTTACAGTATCAACCCGTAAGTCTAGCCTCTTTAATGCCCACAATGTTTTTCAATAATTTGTCCGAATGATCTACTTTTTAACCAAATTTGATCAAAACTCTAGCTTACCCTAGATATTATCACAACAAAAATACTGACCCAGTTTTATGAATATCTGACTGAAAATCTTGCCTGTAGAGTGTGCAAAGGGTTTCTAGAAGATTTGTGCTAATGACCATACTATTTGACCCGATGTTACCAATTTTTGGATAAGCTCAAGACAAACATTCTGACAATGTTTTATTAGTATCCAGAGAAAATAGTCTGACCCTACATGATGCCATTTCAAATTTGTCCGAAATATTATCAAGACAAATATTCTGACTTCACTTCATGAGTACCCAATTGCAACCCTAGCCTCTTGAGTGCACACAAGGAAATAATTGACAATTGCACTACTTTTCTTACAATGTTTCCCTCTCTTTCATACACAAGTACTTAAACACGACTTTTGATTTTTATTTGCCTTCTGAGAAATTTTTCGAGTAAGGGCCAATCGCAAGGCACAGGGTTAATGAATAATTCAGAGACAGCACAACACCTTTTTTTTTTATCATACTCAAATTGTGTTTGATTTCAGAAGCTGAGAATCAAGTTTGATAACAATTTCCTCTGTTTGAGAACTGGAAAATATCAAGAACTGAAAAATAACATAGGAACTGAAGTATAACAACACTATAGATATACCACAGACTGAACAGACAGGTCCAAGTAGAAGGAAGAACAGACTGGTAGGAGTTAAATTACCCTTACATGAATAGAACTAAGTTCTATTATTTCAAATAATCCAGGGTAGAAAATTTTCCAGTATCATTTATTTTGTTGTCTACAAGTACTTTCAATTCAACCAACCTTAATCTTTCTAAACTTTGTACTTTGATAAAATGTTTAAGTGAATTTGTGACTCAGTATTTGTAGTATATCCTATGCAGAATTCATTCCTCTTTCGACTGTTATGATCAATCCTTATTTAATAAATTAATTTCTTCTAACCGTCTGACTTCGTAATATAAAGCATACATGTATGTTAACTGGTGATGAGATCATTGGAGGGAGTAGAATATTAAATTTTACACTTTAACTCATTACCAAATGACAATATTTTAGGCTTGTCCAAATCGAAAGCATTTGCAGACGACAAAATAAAAGTGATTAAAGATTTGAAATTTGTTTTGTGAAAAGTAGAAAACACTGTGGGAAAAGGTGAAAATGCTGGTTACTAGCATTTTCTCCTTTTCCCACAATGTTTTCTAAAGGCTTCTTGCTCAGGGTCGTCAAAAGTAGATATTGTGTGGTCATGGGTTAACCAAAAAACATCTGCACTTACTGAAGGCTACAGTTTGTGAACATGGCTTGGATTATAAAAAAACATTGCTGTCCTTAACTCTTTACCACGTAAACCCGAGTTTTAACCCCCCTAAAGAATAAGCTCTGTGAAAACATTGTGGAAAAAGGTGAAAATGCTGCTTATCAGCATTTTCTCGTTTCTTCACAATAATATCTATCTCATTAAGGAGAAGTTCCATCATATGACCTACATGATATTATCTCGTCTGCAATGCTTTTAGTTCTGACAGGAATATGATTTACTTAATGCGGTAAAGAGTTAACTACTGTGAAACCATTAATATTCATTGAGTACTAATTTTCGTTGATTTCATGGGTAAGAAAGTCCACGAATTCAAGTTCCCGACAAAAGATAGGTCCCTTGCCATCTTCAACTAGGTAGGGTTCGGCTTCATTGATCAGTAACGAACGTGACGATGCCAATATTAAAAATGTACACACTATTGAACAGAAAGTTATTTACACCTTAGATTATTTGTTCCTATAAAGATTTCATTGAGACTTAACAATTACCGAGTAAAAAAAGTTATTTTTTCATTGCCTTAACTTCATTTCTTTTTCTGTTATCCCGGTGCCGACACTTGCATAAACACTTGAAAAATTACCTACACGCACCAAGTCAAGTAGTCTATGTTTATCTTTTACTGTTGCATTTCGGCTGCCAGGATTTTATTTTGCAAACAGTCAAACCAATTTTCTGCAGACTACACAAAACATGTGACACGACTGCCCAGGTGTTTTTGAAACAGCCATTTCTAAACGCAATGTGACCATAGATTTCGTGGGATAAAACAGTCGTAAATTAGTACAACAAACGTTTGTTTTACAACCTCTTGCTCGAATGACCTGCAAGTTACATCATAGATCTACCCCAAATCAAAATTTTACTGCAAACACGTGTGTACCTGCGACTGGCATAAAATCATGTTGACGGACGACTTGTTTTATATTTCGGTCGTTCTAGTACTGAATTTGGTGATGACAAGATGGCGGATTTCAATGTGTTGTCGGACGGTGACAGACTAAACAGAACTTGCAGTCTGATCGTCGATCTATCCCATCTATCCCATCCTGTTGAACAATGGCTTAGCTCGTATTAGAAAGCAACTTTTGGAAGTCGCGCAAGATTGAATGGAAGCCGAATGTTAGGTCTTCTACAATTTTGACCTTTCATGCATGTTCTAAATATAGATCCAGATGCAAATTTCTCAGAGTTTAGCAGACTTATTTTCCTAAGTGGCCCAGACACTGTGGGATGGGTAGCTTCGGAAGTCAGCAATTTCAAAGCAGATGATTCTAAAAACGTCGACGTATCTTTTACGGCTTAAAATTTGACGGTAAACTGTGACTACAGGATTAAATAATAACCGTGTAAACTGTAAATAATTACGCATGTCTTAATTGATAGACTTGAGACCGGCGATCAGATTATCAGATAAGTGTCATAAACTTTACACCCTTTACATCAGATACAATACATGTATACTTGTCATCGATTGAGTCCTGTCTTATGTTATCTTTTTTCTTTGACACACTTTATTGACGGACAGTTAAGATTTTTTTTACTAAAAATGTTTTCTTTTAGAAATGGAAAATCAATGAATTTACGGTCCAACGAAAATGCCGAATTTGAAAAATCAACAAAATTTCATACCAACGAAGTTAATTGAGTCCACAGTATTTACCAAATGACAAAATTTTTGACTGGTCCAAATTGAAAGCATTTGCAGATGACAAAATGATTGCAACTGAAAATTTGAAATTTCTTTGGGAAAGGAGGAAAACATTGTGGGAAAGGAGAAAATGCTGGTTACCAGCATTTTCTCCTTTTCCCACAACTTTTTCAGGGGGCTTCTTTTTCAGGGTTGTTAAAAGTCGAGATTGTGTGGTAAAGGGTTAACTTGTCGAAGTTGAAATTATTTGCAGACAACAAAATTAATGTTGTCTGCAATTGCTTTAAATTTGGACAAGTCTGTGAGAATGTCCCTTGGTAAAGAATTAATTCATCTGCAGACATTTAAATTTCATTTAAATGACAGTATAATTAACTCTTAGAAATTTTTGAAAACACTGTTGAGTTACCAACATTTTCTGCTTTTCCGAAAATGTTTTATGCAGGTCTTTCTCACAGTATTCTTTAACTGTACCAAAGGACAAAATTTAAGAACTGTCTGAAATTAAAGGTATTTGAAGGGACCTAATGAAATTTGCTCTTGAAATGAAAGAACTCATTGTGGTGAAGGGGGGAAAAATGCTGGTAACCAGTATTTTATCATTTTCTAGTACAGTTTTCAAATGCCATCTTCTGCAGGATTGTTCAACCATGGGATTGACTAGTAAAAAGTTGGAATGCCAATTAAATAAATTTTATACTTTTAGCAAGGTGAATACCCATGTAACAATGCTTTTAAGATCAGACCTACATTCTATGCAGCCTTACCTGTATTTATCCTGTCTATTGGTTCCTTACTAACAAGTTTCAGACGGGTCCAATTTGAAAGCAGTTGCAGACAATTTAAATGTAGCTCAAATGATGATTTCTGTCTTTGATATGGTAGAAAAAAAACTTAAAGAAAAATGGGAAAAAAATGCTGGTTACCTGCATTTCTCCTTTTCTCACAATATTTTCAAAAGGCTTCTACCTAATGGTCGTAAAAACTCATGATGATATGGTAAAAGGTTTACTTAATCCAAGTTGCATTAAATGCAAAGGTTTCATTAACCCATTACTACACAATCCCTACTTTTGACGACCCTGAGAAAGAAGCCTTTAGAAAACATTGTAGGAAAAGGAGAAAATGCTGGTACCAGCATTTTCTCCTTTTCCCACAATGTTTCCTACCTTTCCCAAAAGAAATCTCAAATTTTCAGTCACTTTTATTTTGTCGTTTGCAAATGCTTTTGATTATGACAAACATGAAATTTTGCCATTTGGTAATGAGTTAATAAACCAAATTGCAGCCACCAAGCCATTGAGGAATGAACTCTGTATTTTAACAAGTATTTGTAACTTACTGCTGCTGCATCTGGACCATGGGTACTTCCTGCTTGGGCCTAAAATAAATATACGTGTTTAGGGTTTCAGTCTGAGATACTGAAGGTAGCAATTTTTTTTTCCCAAAAAAACTTTTTACATGGAAAGTTTAGGGTCGGCAGCATTTTCTAAGTAGGGTAGGGAAACCCTAAACACAGATATTTTTCTCCTAGGCCTTCTGCATTTGCCATTATCTGGACTTCTTGCTGTTTCTATCTCAGTGGAATTCTTGCAAATTTTGTCACACGCAGATTCCATCCAAGTTCCATGCCTGCAACTTATTGAAGAAAAAATAATTAGTTTATTGCATACTCTTTTCAAGAGAACTCGCCTTCTGTTACTCCCAGTTTACAACACAATCCTGACTTTTGACAACCCTGAAAAGGAAGCATTTTGAACACACTGTGGGATAAGGAGAAAAAGCTGGTAGATGGCCCTCTTGTATACATTTTTGAGTCGCCTGTTTGCGTAGCAATCAGGCTCTCATTGTTATCGTCCTGATATATGGGGTGACGTAAGCATACCTCCGGCCTTGTACTGCTTCCTCTCTCAAATTCCGGCTTACGAGATAAAACAGTTTTCTAATTATTCGGTGAATAACCCCGTTTTTTTCTGTTGTAAATAATTTTCAATTGTGCCTTCATGATAATGAATATGTCTATAAAGACTGAGCTGTTTAACGGTTCAAACCTTTGAAACAATCTTTTCGTCCGCAAGGGTACACATTAATTAGCCTGATGTCTGTGTAAGACATCATCTCTAAATATAGCGCATTACGTATATATGTAAAAATAGCTGCCGTGAATAAAAAAAGTCTGCGGACACGCTGAGAAATATTCAACAACAAGCATCTTTTCTGCTTCTATTTGCGGACAATTCCCAGTGAAAATTGTTTGATAACTACCCATCAGAAGTACACTCTTACTCTTACAATCTTACGATCCTAATGCAAACCTTATTTCAATTCAACGCTCAACCTATGATTGGAAAGAAAAAGGCGATGCCGAGTTAAAATGGAAGCTTAATTTCTATTGCTTTTTTTCTCAACAGTAGGCTAATTTTTTAACAAATATATAACGACTCGGAATGGTTGCATTGCCTTCTCAGACATTCTTACATGTTGCTTCTTCCCAGCTTTTTAATCTAAACTCTAGATACTTTGCACACCCATATTCTAGGTGCACCAGAGATCGTACATAGTGTATATGAAGTTATCGCTTTGCAGGTGTTTTCTGGAATGTAGCTTTGCGACGAATATAGATTTTATAATCACGTGGCGTATAAACGTCATTTGCACCACGGAAATCTTTATAAATTTACATATTTATGAATCAGTCGCTGAATTGGCCTTTACTTTCATCGTACATCGACCCATGCAGAGAGAGTGCTTTGAGGTTTACTATGTTTAATTGTTTTTCGTTCATAAAGATGGGCAAATTTGTTAAAAGTCTACTGTTGTTTTTTTTTTTTTTTTTTTTTTTCAATGAGCGATTAACCTAGATTTAGTATTTATTAAACAACAACTTTATTAGTGCTGTTGTTAGAACACAAGGTGCTTTTGTAACTGCCAAAATCTGAATCTACTCAACACAGTTCTAACAACCAGCAATCTGAGAAATTGACTTTTTACTCCGCTATAATTCAAATATAATAGAACAGATCAGTGTTTACCCGCTCGAACAACCTTGTGAAAGGTTTTTGTAAAGGGTAATAAAGCGAATCGTAAACGTTTAATTTACACCAAAGCAATATACATGTAGACAATTTTCGATTTGTGTGGAAGCAGTATTCATCCCTGGGACGTTATAAAACGCATGCAAATATTAAAGGCTGATGATCATACTGTTGGGTAATTATAGATTTTCTTGAGTTGTAGCACCCACATTCATAGAGTCCATTGCTGGTCAAAAGCTCAACCTGGACAACAACAAAAACAAATCATTTCCAAAGAACGGGTAGATTACCGAGTCAAATATTTGTTTGTGCTCCAAAGGCTACAGTTCAGTCCAATGATCATTAACAATATAGAAATACCAACAACAACGCTGTCGTTATGTATATATATTTCTTAATATCCTTTGGTCAACATTTCGGCATTGAAGCCTTCATCAGGACATATTAAAAAATACTATAATACTAATATAATACTAATACTTATGAAACTTTGTCAGACTGCTAAGATTAGATATGAGCGAGTTGCAAAAGGGCATTTTTGGTCTGGAAGTATGTCACTAGATCCTATACCAGAAGATAATCTGATCTTTATTTGTAAAGGGTTGTTGTCTGTGGGTAAAAAACGTTGAACTGATTAAAGCTGGTCCTGGTGCCTAAATTTTAATTTCCACCAGATTTTTTTAAATGTCAATTTTAATACGGATATTTTGAATTTTAGGATGACAACTCAGAAATACTTGCATATAATACTGTCTTGTGGTTAAGTTATTTTGTATCTCGAATGCTTTTAATATATTTGAACAAAAAAGGGTGAAAACGTCTAACCCATTACCCTCCAGGCAACTCTCAGGACTATCAGTCCTTTGATTTCTCCTAGTTTTCAATTAGAGGCAATACTAAAGAAAACTGGAGGTGTAGATTCAAGATCAGACGGCGGTCCCTGTGTTGTGTAATCTTGATCTTTGCCTACAGCAAATGTTCATGCTTCACACCGAGAGGGCTGATCCTAAAAGTACCTTGTAGTTGTAGAAAGGGGCAATGGAATGCAGTGAAGACATTTAAAACTTTCTGCAATTGGTAAATTTTATGGATGTTAAGATGTTTAAAGAAATTGACGACAGACGCCGGACATAGGGTGATCACAATAACAGTGGTTTAGGAGGAGAAGATGTTTAACCCATTACCACACAATCCCTACTTTTGACGCCCCTGAGAAAGAAGCCTTTAGAAAACATTGTGGGAAAAGGAGAAAATTCTGGTAACCGGCATTTTCTCCTTTTCTCACAATGTTTTCTACCCTTCACAAAACAAATTTTCAGTCACTTTTATTTTGTCATCTGCAAATGCTTTCGATTTGAACAAACCTAGAATTTTGTCATTTGGTAACGAGTTAAAGAAATTGTTGATGGACGCCAGACGTAGGGGGATCACAATAGCTCACCTTTAGCACTTTGTGTTAAGGTGAGCTAAAAAGTAAGTGGATTGCAATTCCAGACTCAATTACAGACTCAAACAAAGAAAATATTTAACATTTACCACACAATCACAACTTTTAACAACCCTGAAGGAGAAGACACTTAAAAACATTGTTAGAAAAGGAGAAAATGCTTGTAACCAACATTTTCTCCTTCTCCAACAATGTTTTCTAGCCTTCCAAATCTAAATTTAAAATTTTGAGGGATATTTATCTCGTCATCTGCAAATTCTTTTGACTTAAAACAAATGTAAAAATTTCATTTGTTGAAGAATTAACCCATTACCACACAATCCCTACTTTTGACGACCCTGAAAAAGAAGCCTTTAGAAAACATTGTGGGAAAAGGAGAGAATGCTAGTAACCAGCATTTTCTCCTTTTCCCACAATACTTTCTACCCTTCACAAAACAAATTTCAAATTTTTAGTCACTTTTATTTTGTCAGCTACAAATGCTTTCAATTTGGACAAACCTAATATTTTGTCATTTGGTAATGAGTTAAGGCACAGAGGATCTTATTTCCAGCTATTAAAATAGAGATACTGAGAGACAGAGTGAGGCACAGAGAGAGAGAAAGGGGGGAGAAATGAGCTGGTAGGGTTGGTAACAAATTGTTTGCATGGCATTTCAGTCATACCACTTTTCCATTCAATCCTGGAGTTTTGTTTACATCTGCTACCCATCAGACCCTTTTGAGCCACCTGCTGCTTTTTTCACATAAACATCAGGTTTTCTTCGTGGGTTTGCATTTGGCGCTATCTGCAATAGATTTTTAAAATAGGTGAAAATGACTTGCACTAGTATTTCTCATATTGGGATGCTGTACATTTTGGTACTGATCCCCTTAACTCAATGCAAATCCCCAAATCCATTGATTAAGTTTAAATAAATCAGACTATGGCATCCACGTAATCCAAATTACTTTATGAATCAAGGTCATTTACAACAGACTATCATTTTATCGTCTTTGAAATCTTTTTGGTTGTCTTTCAATAGCAAACCCTTCAGGGAACTTGCTTGGTTTTTAAAATTTAAACTTCTTTATCTTTTTAAAAAGTATATAGTCCCCTTGTGAAAAATTGTTACAGATTTATTTTTTTCTCTAAATGAGCAAAATTTTACTACTTTCATAACAATTTTTTCACACACTGACTTTGTTGTTTGGTTTGTACTAATTAAACTTCTGTTTCAAAAAGTCTCTCTTTAAATTTTTAAAACATCATGTTCACATAATAATTTTTTGTTGTTAACTATAATTTTTCACATATATTCACAAAATAACCATAGATATAAGTACTTAAATCTGTTGTAAACAAAATCTTTTCTTGTTTATGTTACTGCTCATGACACAAGCATGCAATGATAATTTATTGACCCATGCCCGACCTATTGTTTTCATTTTAGAATTGGCACCAACTGCCTCCAATCATTTGTCTGGCACAAACTTTTCTCATTTGGAGAAAGTGATGACACAAGAAAACAAGAGAGCCAAGATATCCCTGGATCGCTCACCTGAATTTTTGAGAGGACCATAGCCCTTTCTCTTTTTTTGATGAATTGAAACATTGGAAACAAAATCATTATTTTGGAGAGCAATTTTCAAAAGGTTACCTGTAAAAGTAATTTCAAAATCTGACCATCAGTTTCAGAAAAGAATTTTTTTTAAGAATTTCTTAGTTTCCATATAGTGCAAGTAGCCCCCATTCACCAGAGCCATGTTTCATGATGGATCAAAATTTTGCAAACAATTTGTGAAAAGGGTCTTTTAAGGAACACTGCTGTGAAATAATTTCAAAATCTGACCAGCCGTTTCAGAGAAGAAGAATTTCTTCATGTCCGTATAGTGCAAGTAGACCCCATTCACCAGAGCCATGTTTCCTGAGCGATCAAAGTTTCGCAAAAAATTATTGAAAAGGGTCACCCATGGAATATTGCTGTGAAATTAATTTAATATCTGACCAGCTGTTTCAGAGAAGAAGAATTTTTAAGAATTTCTTCATGTTCTATAGTGCAAGTAGCCCCATTCACCAGAGCCATGTTTCTTTGCGGATCAAAATTTCGCAAACAACTTTTGAAAAGGGTCATCCAAGGAAAATCTCTGTGAATTTATTTCAAAATCTATCAGCCGTTTCAGAGAAGAAGAATTTCCAAGAATTTCTTTATGTCTGTACATCGCAAGTAGCCCCCATTCACCAGAGCCATGTTTCTGGATGGATCAAAATTTCGCAAACAATTTTGAAAAGGATCACCCAAAGAACATCCCTGAGAAATTATTTCAAAATCTGATCAGCTGTTTCAGAGAAGAATAATTTCGAAGAATTTCTTCTTTGCAGTATAGTGCAAGTAGCCCACATTCACCAGAGCCACATTTCTGGATGGATCAAAATTTCGCAAACAATTTTTGAAAAGGGTCACTCAAGGAATATCTCTGTGAAATTATTTTAAAATCTGGCCAGTTGTTTCAGAGATTTTTAAAGAATTTCTTAGAAAATTCCATTTGGTTGCCATGGCAACCAGAGTTTTTGATGGAATCAAACTCTGCGAAAATCTAAAAAAGAGGACCTCCCAAGAAACATTCCAGCCAAGTTTGGTCCAAATTGGCTCAGTGGTTTAGGTGGAGTTGATGTTTAAAGAATTGTTGACAATGGACAACGCACGACAGACGACGGATACCAGATGATCCTAAAAGTTCACCTTGAGCATGTGCTTAGGTGAGCTAAAAAACTATTAATCGCTAGTTATTGTTAATTTTTCCTTTGCCCCTAATATTTTTGAAGTCTGTCTTTCGAATGATTGATAAAACATTGGACAATTTGGTAGAGCGATAAAAGAAGGCCAACATGAAACCAAACTGTTACCTGTAAGGTTACAAGCTGATGATAGATCCCTCCATGGTTCATGAGGTCATCATGTGTACCCTGTTCAGCAACCACCCCATCTTTGAAGCCAGCGATCATGTCTGCGGTCTTAATGGTCGACAGTCTTTGAGCAATAACGATGGTGGTCCTACCATGGCTGGCCTAAAAATACGGGTTGGATAAATACCAGGGTCTGTATTCACTAGCCATTCTTTGGAACATTCTCAGTCATCTTCTTCAAAATTATGTCAATGTGGAAGTAACATAACTTCTGATTGGCTAAGCCATTTGGTTTAGCCAATCAGAAGTTCTGTTACTTTCACAGTCAGGAAATTGTGAAGAATAAGAGCAAGAATATTCCTCAGAATGGTTGGTGAATACGAGGACTGTTCCAATAATTATGCTTATCGAATCTGTATTAGACAACAAAGTTTTAGACTGGTCTAGCTTGAACGCAGTTGGCAATTGGAGATAATAAATCAAACTGTAGCAAAACTGATGGAAAATATATTAACTCTTTACCAAACAACAACTTTATAGACTAGTTCCAATTGAAAACATTTGCAGATGATGAAATAAATGTGCCTGAAAAGTTAAAATTTGCCATGGAAAGGGTACAAAACATTGTGGGAAAAGGAGAAAATGCTGGTTACCAGCATTTTCTCCTTTTCCCACCATGTCTTCAAAAGGCTTCTATCTTCAAAAGTCTGGATTGTGTGGTAAGGATTTACAAGAGGGTAGAAAAAAATGGAAAAACAGAAAATGTTGGTTGAATTAACAAACATGATTTCTCAGAGAGAGAAATATGTCACTTTGGAATAATGAGACAGTTGCCTGCCACAAGCAGTTATTCCATTTCACATGATGTTTTCAAATGCTACTGAATGTATGGGCATAACTAGTGTTGCTGGTACCAGCATTTTCTCCTTTTCCAGCAATGTTTTCAAAGGTGTTTTTTCCTTAAGGTCATTAACTCTACCAAATGACATAATTTTGGGCTCTACAAAATTAAAAGCAGTCCAATGAAATACAGACCACATGATGATTTCTGTCTTTGATAGGGTAGACAAGTTTTGGGGAAAATGAAAAACATGGTTACACAATAATCTTTCTCCACAATGTCTTTTAACTCTCTACCACACAATCCCCACTTTTAACGACCCTGAGAAAGAAGTCTTTTGAAAACATAGTGGAAAAAGGGTTAACCAGCATTTTCTCCATTTCCCACCACATTTTCTATCCTTACCAAATTAAATTTCACTTTTTGAGTCACATTTATTTTGTCTGCAAATGCTTTCAATTTGGACTGGACTAAAATTATCTCACATGGTAAGGAGTTAGTCTTCTGTATACCTACTGTTTATACTCGGGATTGTGCTGTACAGGGTTAAAAATGCATTTGTTTAAGAAAATGCTAGGCCTTAACTCTTTACCAAACAATCCCGACTTTTAACAACTCTGAGAAAGAGGCCTTTTGAAAACATTGTGGGAAAAGGAGAAAATGCTGGTAACCAGCATTTTCTCCTTTTCCCACAATGTTTTTTACCCTTCCCAAACCAAATTTCAGTTTTTCAGTCACATTTCTTTTGTCGTCTGCAAATGTCTTCAATTTGTACAGCTCTAAAATTTTCTTGTTTGGTAGAGTTAAAGACTATTGTATCTACCTTCTCCAGTGCCTCCTGCACAATGCCCTCACTCTCTCTGTCCAAGGCAGATGTAGCCTCATCTAGCAACAAGATTTCTGGATTTCTAATTAAAGCCCGGGCAATGCCAATTCTCTGTTTTTGTCCGCCACTCAGCTGTGCTCCTCGTTCACCAACCAATGTGTTGTATTTCTGTAACATTTAGAAAACTGACATTTAGAGAACTAAATAAATGAACTGGACATTTTCTGTACGACAAACATCAAGGGAAAAGGAGAAAATGCTAGCTACCAGAATTTGATCCTTTTTCCATAATGTTTTCAAAAGCAACTTTCCACAAACACAATGTTTTTTCAGTAAATAATAAACCCTTTACCCTTATAATGCTGACTTTTGATGACCCTGAGAAAGATGCCTTTTGAAAACATTGTGAGAAAAGTAGAAAATGCTGGTAACCAGTATTTTCTCCTTCTCCCACAATATTTTCTCTCCTCTTTCGTTCAAATTTCAAATTTTCAGTCCCTTTCACTTTGACATCTGCAAATGCTTTCAATTTGGACCAGTCAAAAATGTTGTCGTTTGGTAACGAGATAAGCCGCAATGAACCTTAGATAAAGGGCTTTTAAAAAACACTGAATGAATGGAGACAATGTTAATGACCAGTATTTGTTCCTTTTCAATTATACACATACTTTCAACAAGAGCTTCGCAGAGTGGCACATATATGCCCTAAGGGGCTTATCAGTGAAAGGAGTTGCATTGATGGATGGGCAATGAATGAAGAGTAGTTATTCTTCACGATATGTGAAAAATATTAAAGGGCAATAACTAAAAAAATAAGGGTGGCAAAGTTACAAATTTTGTGAATTGCTCTTATCCACAAGGTGTTCTATCAGTCTTTGAAGGCCCCAGATCACATCTTTTATATATTGGAAATTATGGCCCAGACGAAAATTCAAAGTGAAAAGGGCAATAACTCAGAAGGAAGGATGGCAGAGTTATGGTTCTTGTGCAATGTACTTCTTCGTAATGTGTTCTATTAGTCTTTGAAATTTCAAGATGATGGATTTTGAAGTTTGGAAGTTATGGTCTTTACAAAAATTCAAACTGAAAATTAATAAATGGCAATAACTCAAATAATAAAGGTGGCAGAGTTATGGTTCATGTGCAATGCACTTCTCCATAATGGGTTCTGTCAGTGTTCTGTCAGTGTATGAAGTTCCAAGTTAATAGCTTTAAAGGTTTGGAAGTTATGGCCTGGACAAAAATTCAAACTGCAAATTAACAAAGGGCAACAACTAAAAAAAATAAAAGTGGCAGAGTTATGGTTCATGTGCAATGCACTTCTCCATAATGGGTTCTATCAGTGTATGAAGATCCAAGTTAATAGCTTTTATAGTTTAGGAGTTATGGCCTGGACAAAAATTCAAACTGAAAATTAACAAAGGGCAGTAACTCAGAAAATAACGATGGACGAGTTATGGTTCATGTGCACTGCACTTTTCCATTATGTGTTCTGTCAGTGTATGTAGTTTCAAGTTGATACCTTTAATAGTTTGGAAGATATGGCCTGGACAAAAAATTCAAACTGAAAATTAACAAAGGGCAATAACTCAAAAAATAAAGGTGGCAGAGTTATGGTTTATGTGCAATGCACTTCTCCATAATGTGTTCTATCAGTGTATGTAGTTTCAAGTTGATACCTTTCATAGTATGGAAGTTATAGCCTGAACAAAAATTCAAAGTGAGAAGTTGGTTATTTCAGAAATCAGGGGCAGATAATTTTAGAACGCAACTAGGGATCTAAATTCTAAGACCCAGGTGCACAACTAGACATCATGGAGATTTGTTGTGGCAAGTTTCAAATAATTCTGATGGAAACTGTAGGAGATGCACACACAAGAAATTGCTGACGGACGACCGGGGCTATAACATAATACAACCCTTTGGGGGTATAAAAAGCCATTTTCCACAGACTTATAAAGAAATATATTTTAACAGTTAACTGCATTATTGTATGGGTTTCCCTGTTTTAACCAGTTACCACATAATCCCTACTTTTCACGACCCTATGAGAGAAGTCTTTGGAGAACATTGTGGGAAAAGGAAAAAATGTTCCTATTTTCTCCTTTTCCAACAATGTTTTCTTCCCTTCCTAAAACAAATTTCAATACTTTAATCACCTTTGTTTTGTTGTCTGCAAATGCTTTGAATTTGGACCAGTCTAAAATTTTGTTGTTCGATAGAGAGTTAAAGCAAAAAATTAGCCCAGGACTGAGAAAATATCTTAATAAATGACAGAGATATCATAAAATGTCTAAGTTTTTCAAAATTACAAGTCAAAAGAGGACATAACTATGTTGAATTTTTATGTTCATCTGCTCCTCTTGTATGGGTTCCCCTTTTCATAGTTCACAAATAGTTTGAGTTTGAGGTAAATATCTTCAGTAATGAGGTAGATATCATAACCAAACAACAAAATTTTAGGTTTGTCCATATGAAATTGAAAGCATTTGCAGACGACAAAATAAAAGTGACAGCAAATTTGAAATTTGTTTTGTGAAAGGTAGAAAACATTGTGGGAAAATGAGAAAAAGCTAGTTACCAGCATTTTCTCCTTTTCCCACAATGTTTTCTAAAGGCTTCCTTTCCCAGGGTCTTCAAAAGTAGGGATTGTGTGGTAATGGGTTAAACATCAAATTTTTGTTATGATGACATCAACACAACAGATACCAAGGCTTTTACAATACCTCCACATTTTCTAAGACAAGAAGGCCATGATGGCCATGAAATCGCTCACCCTAGTCTATTGACCAAACATGAACCATCTAGTTTCCCAGTGACCTGGTTTTTTAGCATACATTACCCATCATCAAACACTTTTGAGATATCAATATTGCAATTATTCTGACCAAGTTTCGTGAGTATTGGACTGAAAATGTGGCCTCTACAGCGAACAAAAGGTTTTTCAAGGATCTGACCAAGTGACCTAGTTTTGGACCTGACAATTACCCATTATCAACCTCTTTTGAGACATCACCCAAACAAACATTCTGACCAAGTTTGAAGAGTATCAGGCAGAAAATGTGGCCTCTAGAGTGTACACAAGGTTTTTCTAATATTTGACCCATTAACCTAGTTTTTGACTCTACATGACCCATTTTCAAACTCATTCAAGGTATTACCAGGACAAATATTATGACGAGTTTTAGGAGTATCAGACTGAAAATGTGTCCTCCAGAGCATACACAAGGTTTTTAAAACATTTGACCTATTGACCCAGTTTTTGACCCAACATGACCCATTTTCAAACTCATCCAAGATATCATCAATGCAAACATTCTGACCAATTTTCAAGAGTGTTGGATTGAAAATGTGGCATCCAGAGCATATACAGGGTTTTTCTGAGATTTGACCTGGTGACCTAGTTTTTGACCCGACATGACCCATTTTCAAAATGATCTGAAATATCATCAAGGCAAACATTCTGATTGACTTACAAGAATTATGAACTGAAAATGTGGCGTCTAGAGGGTATAAAAGGTTTTTCTAACATTTGACCTGGTGACCTAGTTTTTGACTACACATGACCCATTTTCAAACCTGTCTGAGATATTATCCAGGCAAACATTCTGACCAACTTACAAGAGTTTTGGACTGAAAATGTGGCCTCTAGAGCGTATAAAAGGTTTTTTTAAAATTTGACCTAGTGACCTAGTTTTTGAACGCACATGACCAATTTTCAAACTCGTCTGAGATATTATCCAGGCAAACATTCTGACTAACTTTCATGAGTATCAAATTGAAAATGTGGCCACTAGAGCGTACACAAGGCTTTTCTAAGATTTGACCTAGTGACCTAGTTTTTGACCAGACATGACCCATTTTCAAACTCGTCCGAGATTTTATCAAGGCAAACATCCTGACTTACTATCATGAGTATCAGACTGAAAATGTGGCCTCTAGAGCGTACACAAGGTAAAAGTTGACGACTGACGACGCACAACGGATGACGAACGGAGCACTATCACAATAGCTCACTCTGAGCACTTCGTGCTCAGGTGAGCTAAAAACAGCCAAGCTACAAAATCTGCAAAGAACTTACGTCAGGTAATTTCATGATAAAGTCATGTGCATTGGCCATTCCTGTGGCAGCCTCTATTTCCTGCCAAGACACACCATCTCATCCATATTGTATATTTTCTGCAATGGTGGTACCAAACAAGACTGGTTCCTAGCTCACAATACCTATATGCTAACAAAGCCACTTCAGATTTATGTCTTTGATATCAGTTCCATCAATGACAATCTACTTTGGACAAATTATATACTCATATTTTGGTGTAGAAAAATTTTTTTGGCACTATTCCATGTGTATCTTTTTATAATTCATAGCTGAATTCCCTGGAATCTTGTGCAACCAATGGTAGCATCAAAAAAGGCATTAACTTGTTGAACAAATGATAAAATTTTAGACTTGTCCAAACTGAACAGATGTGCAGATAACAGAATTCTTAAAGAGTTGAAACTTCTCTTTGGCAATGAAGAAAACATTAGAATAAGGAAAATATCAGTATTTTTATATCTGCTCCCTAAAAGTTTTTTAACAGGCTTATTTCTTAGGGCTTTAAAAGTCAAGGTTTAAAGAAAAGGAGCTAACCCTTAACCAGACAATCCTGATTTTTAATAACTCTGGGAAAAAAGCTTGTGAGAGCATTCTGGAGAACCAGCATTTTCCACTTTTTCCACAATGTTTTCCATTTTTCCCATGATTAATTTCAATTTTGAGTTGCTTTTAAACTGTCGTGTGCAATTTCAAAAGTCTAGGATCTTGTAAGGTGCTAGAGTCAACCCTTTGATGAACATATTTATCTGGATTATACGAGTGTCTATTTTGCTTTTGTGCTTCACTGTATAACAAGTGACGACATAGTTCACACCATACTGCCTCATTTGAAAAAAGTTGGCAGTACTGCTCTCAGTCCCCTGTAAACAGTGGACAAGGTCAAGGTCACAAAATCTGAAATTTGACCTACCTGACCTCTTTCTGCATCATAGAACCTCTGTATCCATTGTACTACAGTGGATTTTCCACAACCACTTGACCCTACCAGAGCCACAGTCTGTCCTCTTGAAATCTTTAGATCGACTCCTTTCAGAATCTGTGCAGTATATATCAATGAATTATACTCTATGAGAAAAGGGTTTTATGAATCTGCAAAAAGTATCAACTCATGTCAGCCTGCATTGTCTGTGCAGGCTGACACGAGTTGATATTGTTTTCTATTTTTGT
Organism: Tridacna crocea; assembly: GCA_943736015.1. Classification (NCBI taxonomy): domain Eukaryota; kingdom Metazoa; phylum Mollusca; class Bivalvia; order Cardiida; family Cardiidae; genus Tridacna; species Tridacna crocea. The sequence goes on from OX031058.1 coordinate 12,901,067, forward strand.
CACTTTTCTAAGCAGACTGACATCGATCAATACTTTTTGCTATTTGTCAATTTTTTTGAATGCCCAAGGACTATTCTACCTCTTGATTTAGCAATAAGATGCAACAGACCTGTTCAACTCTTTACCAAACGACAAAATTTTAGACTGGTCCGAATTGAAAGCATTTCCAGACATCGAAATAAAAGTGACCAAAAATGTGAAATTTGTATCAAAGAGGAGAGAAAACATTGTTGGAAAAAGAGAAAATACTGGTTACCAACACTGTCTCCTTTTCCCACAATGTGGTCAAAATGCATCTTTCTGAGGGTCGTCAAAAGTCGGCATTGTGTGGTAAAGGGTTAATCAGACCATGCCTGTTACACTTTTAGCTTGGCTGCCTTCCAAGAAAGCTTTGAGAAAACATCGTAATCCTGTTGTTATCTGATCCATCATCGATGCTAAGAAAAAACTGAGAGATTTTTCTGTTGATATTTCATACTTCAAACTTCAAGTGTAGCATGGCAACTCAGAAAGATTTTCATCTCGACTCTTAACCAAACGACAATATTTTAGATTTATTCAAGTTGATTGAATTTACAAATGACAAAATAATCGTGACTTAAATGTCAAAACTTAATGTTAGAAGGGTACAGGACACTGTGGGCAAAGGTGGAAATGCTGGTAACCAGCACTTTCCCCTTTATCCACAATATTTTCTGAATGCCTTTTCCTCTGGGTTGTAAAAATCAGGCATTGTTTGGTAATGGGTTGAACCATTACCACAATCTCTACTTCTGATGACCCCGAGAAAGAAGCCTTTAGAAAACATTGTGGGAAAAGGAGAAAATGCTGGTAACCAGCATTTTCTTCTTTTCCCACTATGTTTTCTACCTTTCATAAAACAAATTTCAAATTTTCAGTCGCTGTTATTTTGCCGCCTGCAAACGCTTTCGATTTGGACAAATTTAAAATTTGGTGTTTGGTAATGAGTTAAATCTCAATGAAACAAGCTGATGGAAGATCCAAGATCATACGGCACATTTTCTGCAGTCTTACAGTAAACTGTGCCATTCATAAAAGCTCCAGATTTCACCTATGCCAGTCAAAATTTCTATAGGAGAGGACTATTTGAAACAAAATTTAACAATGAGGACTATTTTATTCTTTACCTAATGACAAACACCGAAATCAAACAAATCAAAGGTATTTGCAGATGACTATTTAACCCTTTACCAAACAACAAAATTTTAGACAGGTCCAAATTGAAAGCACTTGCAGACTACAAAATCAACCCAACTCGAAAATTGATATTGTTTCCAGTAGGGCAGAAAACAATGTTGGAAAAGGAGAAAATGCTGGTTACCAGTATTTTCTCCTTTTCCGGCAATGTTTTCAAAAGCTTTCTCTTTCAGGGGTGTTAAAAGTCATCATTGTTTGGTAAAGAGTTAAACTAGAGCTATAACTAAACATAATCATATCTCCCACCAGCTCCTTGTCACAAAACAGGTCTTTGTCACAGAATGCAGAATGGTTTAGTACAAAAGTAAGAGCTGAAAAAAGTTCAAGAGGAGATAATTCTGCAACAAATTGCAGCAGAGCCATGGAAATTGGACATACACAACTTCATATATATAGGAGGAACACTGTGTGTAAATTCGAGTTCAGTGTGACTGATTTACCTGGACATCTGGTCATGATGGATATCTAAAATGGCCCCCTTGTATTTCTATACTTCCTTTAAACTGTTCCAACCTGATCCCTTCCTTTGAATAGATATCTATTGGTGGAATCTGTTGAAATAAAATACGAAACAAAAATTCAATCAATCTTACTGGTACTTCTAGGATTGTAATTACCAATCATTCTGGATAACCATCTTCAAATTTCATGGTTTTTTTTTTTTATAATATTTTATTTTCAGTACAGAAAAACTTTCAGTTCACTCTTAACCACACAATCCCATCTTTTAACGACAATGAGAAAAGAAGCCTAGAGAAAACATTGTGGAACAAGAGTGGCAAATTGTCACAAGATATGCCCATCTTACCCCAAGTTGTAAAGCTGGGGCATAATAATCATATAGCGGATTTAGAGAAAAATAAAAGTGCATAAATTTTTGACGTTGATTGAAGCAAATGGCAGTTTTGATTCACATCTTTCAAAAAAAAAAATTAAAATCTACAAATAAGAGGATGAAATTTCATATTGACAACACCTATACTCTTGGAGATAGTGTGGTCAAAATTTATGTGTAGAAATAACTAGAGATATCATGTCATGAAATTTCCTAGCCATAGCTAGCATAGCATTGGAGAATCCTCCAAACAAAATTTAAGTCTCAAAAACAATACAGGGGAAAAACACAAAAGTTAAAGAAGCAGGAACAATTCCTTAGAGTTCTATTTCATAAGATGTACTCTCCCACAACAACTCAAAAATTAAGCAAGCAAGAGTTGCAATTTATAAGCACTGCACTCCCCCTTACATGGAATGTATCCATGCATGAAATTTCATAACCCTAGCTAGTATAGTTTTGGAGATATGCTCTGTTAAAAGAACTCAAAAAATTAAGCAAGCAAGAGTTATGATTCTTGTGCACTGCACTCCCCCTTGATGAGATCTATCCACCCATGAAATTTCATAACCCTAGCTAGTATAGTTTTGGAGATATGCTCCGGACAAAATTCAAGTATGAAAAACGACAAAGGGCAATAACTCAACAAAAATTAAGCAAGCAAGAGTTATGATTCCTGTGCACTGCACTCCCTCTTGATGAGATCGATCCACCCATGAAATTTCATAACCCTAGCTAGTATAGTTTTGGAGATATGCTCCTGACAAAATTCAAGTATGAAAAACAACAAAGGGCAATAACTCTATGATTCCTTTGCACTGTCAGTTAGAACTTGAAACAGAATATTTTTTTGACAAAAAATATAACATGTCCGAATATTATAGGGTGTCCAAATGCATTTGCGAGTTACAGAGCATTCGATACTGCTGTTAACGATCTACATGCTGACATACTGATGTAAAGTTTGTGCATTTGTGCAAACCCATAGGTGATAAATGTAATCAACAAGCTAAAGGTGTGAAAAATTGTCACATTTTGCGCATGGTATCAATTTTTTATTTGACTGAGAGGTGTTTTTTTTACATCAGAGATTCCTGTCAGAGAGCAATGGTTGATTCGGATCAGACTCGAAAATGGTCGACCCCCGAAATTTTGGGAGCCAAATGACACCTGCGTTATAATAGGGTGAGCGACGTAGCACAGCTCTTTCTAACAGAGTTCAACTGTATTTCAATTATCATTTTTCATAATGTACCAGTATATCCACAATTAGACTGCACATTTTGAAAGGGAAGACTTATTTACATAAACAAGTAGCCTTTATTTCTCATGTAATTTAACCAAGTTTTGCAATCAAAAGCTGTTATAAAATAGCATGATTAACCCTTTACCACACATCCCGACTTTAGAAAACCCTAAGAAGCCTCTTGAAAACATTATGGGAAAAGGAGAACATGCTGCTTACTCATTTCCCCACAACATTTTCTATCCTTTCCAACACAATTTTCAATCTTTCAGTAACATTTATTTAGTCGTCTGCAACTGCTTTCAAACTGGATTAGTCATAAACTGTGTAGTCTGGTGAAGGGTTAATAACCATGAAGATGTAACTTTTGAAAAACTTTGTAGGGAAGAAGAGAGTGCTGATTACCAGCATTTTCTCTATTTCCCATAATGTCTTCTAACTTTTTTACAGGGACCAGTCAGAAAAATTGTGGTGTAGTAAAGTTAATTTTGACTCTTCCAAAATTAAGGACTTCACTTACAATCATCACATTTTCAATTGTGTAGACATCTGGATCATCTCTTGTCTTTTTGGCCCTGTACCAAAACCCAAGGGTGTAGACAGCAAACACAATGAGCAATGTAACCCGTAGCGTGAGCCCATTGAAAAATCCTTTGCGTACGCCCAAATCACAAGCATTTTTGAGATTCCGGTTCTATCTGAAATAAAAATATCCGTCTAAACTTTTTATTGACAGATGTTTTTATGATCTACAAAATAATTTTTTAAACAAGAGCAGCAAATTGTCGCAAGATACACCCGTTTTACCCCATGTTGTAAAGCTGGGGCATGCACCGGACAAAATTCAAGTATGAAAAACAACAAAGGGCACTATCTCAAAAATTAAGCAAGCAAGAGTTATGATTCCTGGGCACAGCACTCCCCCTTGATGAGATCTATCCACCCATGAAATTTCATAACCCTAGCTAGTATAGTTTTGGAGATATGCTCTGGACAAAATTCAAGTATGAATAACAAGAAACAAAGGGCACTAAGTCAAAAATTAAGCAAGCAAGAGTTATGATATCTGTGCAATGCACTCCCCCATGATGAGATCTATCCACCTATGAAATTTCATAACCCTAGCTAGTATAGTTTTAGAGATATTTACTGGACAAAATTGAAGTATGAAAAACGACAAAGGGCACTAACTCAAAAATTAAGCAAGCAAGAGTTATGATTCCTTTGCACTGCACTCCCCCTCGGTGAGATTCATCCACCCATGAAGTTTCATAACCCTAGCTAGTATAATTTTGGAGATATGCTCCGGACAAAATTCAAGTATGAAAAACAACAAAGGGCAATAACTCAAAAATTAAGCAAGCAAGAGTTATGATTACTGCGCACTGCACTCCCCCTTGATGAGATCTATCCACCCATGAAATTTCATAACCCTAGCCAGAATAGTTTTGGAGATATGCTCCGGACAAAGAACTGGGCGCTGCCCGCCAGCCGTCACAGGTGATCCCATAATACGTCCCGTCTTTGACGGGCGTATAAAAAGATAATGTTTGAAAATATTGTGGGAAAAGATAAAAAAAATACTGGTTACAAGCATTTTGTCTAGCCTCCAAAAGAAAGACAAATTTCACTTTATAAGTCACATCTATTTTATAGTCCTCAAATGCTTTTAGTTTTGAGAAGTCTACAACTTCCTCTTTTGGTTTGGACTTCAATTTTCCTACTGAAACTTGTAGATATTGTGAACCTTAAGAAATACTTACTTTGGAATTATCGATCTTGTGCAGGTTTTCTAAATTTTCGACAATAAAACCAACACACTGTTCATCAGTTACGGATATATAGCACATTAACTAAACTCTTGATTAAACTTGATATATTTGAGAATGTCACTGGCTAGAGAAATTAAAATTCAGCATTACGCCAAGAAGGAGAAGATATTCAGACAAAACAAACAAAAAATGCATTTATAGAATACATGTTGGTATCATTAAATCATTTTCCATTTTCTGTGCTCACAGTAGGACTGCACTCAATCCTTTACCAAGCAACAAAATTCAACACTGGTCCAAACTGAAAGTACTTGCAGATGACAAAATAAACATAACTAAAAAATTGAAATTTGTTTCTAGCATGGTAGAAACCATTGCTGGTAACTAGCATTTTCTCCTTTTCCCACAATGTTTTCTACAGTTTTTTTCTAAAGGTTGTCAAAAGTAGGTAATTTGTGTGGTAATTTGTTAAGCCTTTATCATAAAAGCTGTTTTTACACAGGAAAAATGCTTTTGAAAACATTGTTGGAAAAGGAGAAAATGCTGGTTACCAGCATTTTCTCCTTTTCCCACAGTGTTATCTAATTTTAGCAAGAAAATTTATAAAATTTTGAGTTGCATTAATTGTCATCATTTGTTGTCATCTGCATATGCTTTCAATACATGGATCCGTGGAAATCAATATTTGACCAATCAGGTCATCGCATTTGTTCTACCCAATGTGCATTGTTGTGGTCTGCTATTTCGGCTCACAAATAAACAAATGTTAACGTTGGAGAGATGCGATACTATTTACCTATTTTGTGTTTTTACCGTTTGAATTTAAGAAAAACCTTAAAATATGTGCTTTGCGAGCGTGTACTGCGGACGTGAGATCACACAGAGGCTATAGAAAAGTTTGAATTATAATAATGACTGAAAATTTGGACTAATGTAAAGAGTTTGATGAACGCTGGAAAATGGATTAATTTTAATAATGCATACCCCTCTGAAAGAGAAAAATTGAAACAAAGGTAAAAATAGACCTATATGAAATACTAATGAAAAGAAAATATGTTTACTTGAATATCTAACCTTGTTCAATACCCTATGCACATCCTATGCCGCATAACTTGTCACTAATGTTTCAGTTTGACATTTATCTTAACCAATGGTACATAAAGAATATGCTAATTGTGTAGATACAGATCAGACTGAAAATTACATGATGTTTAGTCTTGAATTTAATCTACTGCTATTTACAATAAGCACTTCAAATGATTTTCACTTCTTACTCCCTCACTAAGAATAGATTTCAATTTTAAAAAGGTTTATCTTTTGTACTGGTGGAAGTTTAGCTCAATGGGCACTATGTCAATTTTTCTCTTGACTCAGCTTTTTCAACCGTTTATCACATAATCCCGAGTTTTAACATTCTTTAGAGAGCTGTTAAAAGCATTGCCGAAAAAGGAGAAAATGCTTGTAACATCCATTTTCTCCTTTTTTGACAGTGTTTTGTGCTCTTTCAAAAACAAATTTCAATTTTTGAATCATTTCTTTTGTTTTTCTAAAAATTTTTGAAGTTGGATTGTTCTGAAAACTTTGTCATTTGGTGAAGAGTTTGAGTGGATTAGCACATCTGCACATTAGCACAAAGGGTGGTTTAGTAAACTGTCAATACATGGATCCGTGGAAATCGATATTTGACCAATCAGGACATCGCATTTATTCTACCCGATGTCCTACCTTGGTTTCTGCTATTTCGGCTCACAAATAAACGACTGTTAACGTTGGAAGAATGCAATTCTCTTTATTCATGCTGTGTTTTTAACGTTTGAATTTTAAAAAAAACTTAAAAAATGTGCTTTGCAAACGTGTACCGATGACGTGAGATCATGCAGAGGCTATAGACAAGTTTAAATTGTGATGATTACTAAAAATTTGTACTTATGCAAAGAGCTGATCAGCGCTGGATAATGGATTAATTCAAAATATTCTATAATTTTTCCTCTCTGAAAGAGAAAACTGGAAAACAAAGGTAAAAATAGACCTATATGAAGTATTAATAAAAAGAAAATACTTTTACTTTAATATTAACCTTTTTCAATAACCTATGCACTTCCAAAAAGTGGCCATCCAAAAAGTGGCCGCGTAACTTGTCACCAATGTTTCAATTTGACATTAATCTTAACCCATGGTGCATGAAGAATAGGCTGAATGTGTACTGGGATCATATATACGATCTCTGATGTGTAGATATAGATTAGATTGCAATTACATGATGATTAGTCTTGGATTTAAAGAACCTGCTGATTACAATGAACACTTTGACGTGTAGTTCTTCCTCACTAGGATATATTTCAATTTTTAAAAAAAAGTCTAACTTCTGATCTGGTGGAACTAGGAAATTTTTCTCTTGACTTATCTGTCTTAACCCTTTCCCAAACAATCCCTGGTTTTTACGGGTCAGGAAAAGTAGCCTTTTGAAAACAGTGTGGGAAAAGGAGAAAATGCTGGTAACCAGCATTTTCTCCTTTTCCCACAATGTTTTATACCCCATCATATAGAAAAATTATCTTTTTAGCAACTGTTAATTTGTCATCTGCAAAATGCTTTTCAATTTGGTCTGGTCCAAAATTTGCCGTTTGGGAAAGGGTTAACCGTTTACCACATTACGGTTTTTAACGGCCCGTAGAAAGCTTTAAAAAGCATTGCGGAGAAAGGAGAAAATGCTTGTAACATTCATTTTATCCTTTTCTCATTGTGTGTTGAGCTCTTTCAAAAACAAATTTCAATTTTTGAATCATTTATTTTGTTGTCTGCAAATATTTGAGTTGGGATTGCTCTAAAAATTTTGTCATTTGGTGACGAGTTTAAATGAATTAGCACTTCTGCACATTAGCACAAAGGGTGTGTTGGTAACTGTTAATTTGGTAGGAAGTGTGTTTGATTGTAAAGCAAATTACCGCTCTAATCAACTTGACCACCCGTTGTCATCAGTATATCATATACTACCGTCAATGATATTAACAATTTTCTTAATTGACAACACACTTAACGCATTTTATAATCCATCAGACAACCCTTTTTTCCTTAACCTGACAGTAAAATTTTTCATTAACTTAAACCTCTCTGTAGAATCAGACATTCTATAAACTTTTCGAAAGGTTTGTAATTCAGTGTTATTTAATTTGGTATGCGATGCTGAGATGACTTTACTAGCCCAACGAAAGCAATAAGTATCGTTAATTCTATTATTCTGTGGCAAAACAGAGATTTGTTGATGATTTTTATATGTTCAAATTTTTGTTTGTTCAAATCTGTTACATTGTACATCGCCCCCGTAATTCGCCCTTTAAATACATCTTCGTATGTAAATTAGTTAAGCATCTTTAAATTGCTTACTGAGAATTATCATCGTTAGAAATATATGATTAAAATACTTTTTCCAGAATTTTATAGAGAGAAACAGTTATGACAGCATGATTTAAGTAGCCTATCTGCTGTACTGTATATGTATTGACTGCATTTGTTTGTGAGAGCTTAGCAACAGTAACTAAGGTAGTCGGTGTATCTTATCACCACGGATCCATGTATTGATAGGAAGTGTGTTTGATTACAAAGCAATTTGCCGCTCAAATCAACTTGACCACCCGCTGTCATTAGTATATCATAAGATAAAACAAACTACCGTCAATGATATTAACAATTTTCATAATGGACAACACACTTAACGCATTTTATAATCATCAGACAACCCTATTTACTTTAACCTGATATTGAAATTTTTCATTAACTTAAACCTGGGTCTTTATCAGATAATTGGGAAAAATAACTTCCATCACTTTTTTCTCCAAGAAATACAATTCTAACAGAAAATAATGAAAATTTAGTGCATATTTATGTAGTTCCCATGATAGACAGATATTAAAAATAATATCGAATCAAAAGTGTTGGTCATTATTACAAAATGTGATTTTTTATTAAAAAAGTCATCATTTTTCGGCTCCCCAAAAACGATGTGCTGGGTATGATATGTCAAAGGAGATCGATGTGGCGTCCTATTGAAATTCTGGGTAGCATGTTCATAATATTTTCAAACTAAAATGATTTTTCTGGATTATTCTGTGTTTATTTGATGTTTTTATGTAATTAATCAAATAAAATTCAGTTACCAAAAGACGTATAACGCCGGTTACGCTGCGTGTCAAAAACTCAATTTTTTTTTTTTTGATCCGAGACAAGGAACTCGTCTCAAATCTGGAAAGATTTATTATATCCATTTCAAAAGCAGTTATTATACTGCTGATTAACAGCATTTACTGATTGAACAGGCTTTCGTTCTTCAAAATAAGACTGAAGTTTTACAACTACGTAATCTGTCGGTCAAAACTACTATGTAACTCATTCCATTTAAATTTTACAAGGTTGCATAGACTATTCTGTTTGTCTGTAGAATTAACATTGTTACGCCACTGTCTATGCTTAAAACTAAATCGGGTATGAAGAGGTAAATGGTCGGACTCAGTTCGCTTGACTACATTGAAGTATGATATAAAAGGAAAAAGTGATGTTGATGCTATATGGTAGTCTACCACACTACTGATAGACAATTTCAAACAAATTAAAATAGTTCTAAACAAAGGGTGGCTAGCCCTGGAATTTTTCATCTACTTTTGTACCAAACAATTTCTGAGGTCCCATTTAATTCAGTGTGATTTTTTGCATTTTTTCTTCTCCAAATCTCATAATTCACAACATTGTTGAACAAATTTCCATGTATTTCGGTACCTAGTACCTACCTCATAAATTCATAGGTGGATTATTTTTCACTGCATAACAAAATGCAATATATGTCAAATCGGGACGACATGCTGATTCTGAAAATTTGGGTCCCCCCCCCCCTCCAAAAATGCTTCTTACAGTCCTGATAACAATAAGATCTTGGATGAGTTCGATTATGGGCCTAATCGGATTAGAACGGCTAGAGTTATTTGCCCTTGAATAAGAAAAATTGCTTTATTCGACTAAAATAAAGGAGAAAATGCTGGTACCAGCATTTTCTCCATTTCCCACAATGTTTTCTACTCTGCTGGAAACAAATTTTAGTTTTTGAGTTACGTTTATGTTGTCATACACTAATGCTCTCAGTTTTGGCCAGTCTGAAATTTTGTCATTTGGTAAAGAGTTAACTCTTTTTTCCTCAATGTCTTCAAAAGGCTTCTATCTCTGGGTCGTAAAAACCAGGGATTGTTTGGTAAAGGGTTAATCCTTTACCACAGTCACAATCCCAACTTTTATCAACCCTGAAAGTGAAGGCTTAAAAAACCTTATGGGAAAAGCAGGAAATGCTGGTAATCAGCATTTTCCCCATTTCCTACAGTGTTTTCTACCCTATCAGAGACAGAAATTGTCATCTTGGCAACATTAAACTTCAATTGTTGTTCATGATTACGATACATCCTCAGTAGTAAGTCAGAATCTGGAGCCGAACAAACTTAAGTTTATTCCCCACTGTTTTCACCCAATTCTTTCCATAATATTATCGTATGAACCATCGGCGTTGGCAACAGAACCATTGAAAGTCTTTGACAGGTTTCCTTTTGGCGGAATACATGTCAAATCGCAAGTTTTAAAGGGCCAGGTTCTTCAATTCGTCAGCATTATGAAAGTAAACATTCAATGCACATGCGTAGATATATTGTTTCCCCGCTCCAAGAGAAACTTCATTACGAAATCGGAAACCACCTGGAACTGTCTACCTGTATGTAAGCATTGTCAGACTTCCGATTATTTTATTGAAATGACTTCAAACCGGACCCGACTATTTCAATTTTTCTTTTATGCACGCAGCTGTATCTTCTTTTTGCGGGAGTTACACTGATATTGCGCAATTGCTCCCCCATCACATTCACAAAATTGCGTGAAGGCAGAAAATAAAGCGTGAATCACGCAATTGCGCGGCCTGGATGCAACACTGCATGAACTGTTCAAGTTCAGAGTTTCAATATTTGGCACACTTCTTATTAGTAGAATAAAATACGCCTGTATCTTGTACTCAAAACTAAAAACTTTTTTGGCTGTTATTGGGCATTAAAAAAAGTTTATGAAGCAATAGATAACTGTTAAACATACTATAGTATATTACGATCAGCCGTAACCTGTGCTAGGGTGATACCGAGTTGGTTGAACACGTCATATTCTGCAATTTTGAAGCGGTCATCATTTACGAACAGATCAATCATGTCTCCGAACACCAACATCAGCGATGGATAGGTTGCTTCATTACATGCGGCACAAATCAAGCCAATGATCATGAACAGCACATCCAGTTTGGTGGCAAATCGAAACTGAAAAGACAGAGAGAATAGGGATGAGCAAGTGAACTAACAAATTTACCTCTTTACCACACAAGAAAATCTCAGATTTCTCTAAGTTGAAAGTATTTGCATATGACAATTTACATGTGGCTAAAGTAATGGAATTTGTCTATGAAATGGTAGAAAATGTCATGGGAAAAGAAGAAAATGGTGGTAAGCGACATTTTCTCCTTTCGCTATAATGTTTTCAAAAGGCTTCTTCATCGCGGTTGTCAAAACTTCTGATAATCTATCATATTGGGTTTTAAAAGAGAAACAGAGGAAAACCTTCTGACATCTGCCGCAAAAGAGAATTTCTGTGGCAACTTAATTCTTTTCTCTTATCTGTTTCTCATCAGTAAAAGCATTTTCTCCTTTTGCCACAATATTTTCTTTCCTTCCTAATAAAAATTTTGATTTTTTAGTCACATTCATTTTGTTGTCTGCAAATGCTTTCAATTTGGACAAGTCTAAAATTTTGTCTCTTGGTAAAAAGTTATTTCAGTGAGCTTGACATACCCAATACAGCAAAGCAACTTTGTCATGCATATTTATTCTCAAGCAGAGAGAATATTCCAACATTTTTAAAAATAGTCTGACCCTAGACCTCCCTTGCTTGTTATGTTTAGTTTAAACATATTTATCTTACATCGACTGAGAAACAAGTTCTTACAACTTATACTAATCTCTCTTGATTCTGCTTCCTGGTAACTACCCCAGTACTCGCACCGAATGTGTAGGCCAATGAAAAATCCCAAAGTTGACACCTGCTCCCAGGAATCTAACTCGGGATCTATAGGTTATGAGGCCGACGCTCTACCTCATGACCATGGACACCACATGACCGCTGGTCATGTTACAACCGCAACAAGCAAATCTGACCAGTGGGAGGGCACCATAATAATTAAGGTTTTCTTGCATCATTAATTTCCAGAAATTATCATTTTGAAAAAATAGGGGATGGCCAAAAGATGAACATTTTTAGGGACTAAGCCTGTCAAAAATAACACAGGTAAATTCTTCAAATTTAGATCCACATTATAGAATCTGTGTACAAGTCCAAACTTTTGTCATGGAGTAGAGATTTACCTGCATAATATGGATAGTTTTCAATGAAGTACATGAGCAATGCTCTGGTAAAAGGAGGCTTAACTCATTACCAAACGAAAACATATTAGGCTTGTCCAAATCCAAAGCATTTGCAGATGACAATACAATAATTTAGAATTTGTTTTATGAAGAGAAGAAAACATTTTGGGAAACCAGCATTTTCTCCTTTTCCCACAATGTTTTTTAAGGGCTTCGTTCTCTGTGTCTTCAAAAGTAGGGATTGTGTGGTAATGGGTCAATGTATCTTTGTGATGCAATACAAAAAGCATGTCTTCACATAAATATTTAACTCTTCAACACACGACAAAATTTTGGATTATTCCAAATTGAAAGCATTTGCAGACCACAAAAAAAATGTGACTCAAATACTGAAATTTGTTTTGAAAACCCAGAAAACAATGTGGGAGAAGGAGAAAATGCTGGTTTCTAGCATTTTCTCCTTTTCCCACAATGTTTTCAAAAGGCTTCTTTCTCAAGGTCCGTTAAAAGTTGGGATTATGTGGTAAAGAGTTAAATCTATGAAATGCATTTTGTCCAACAATAGACTGAATCAGGAGTTAGACTGGTCTTTCTGCATGTAAAAAAAAATGACTAAAATATTTCCACCCATGTCAGCCTGCATGGATTGAGCAAACTGACATGGGTTGATACTTTTTGAAGGTAAAGCCCTCTTTTCACCGAGCATGGCTCATATGTTATCAATATTTTCTTACCTTTTTAGGCCGAAAAAATGAACTCTACTAGAGAACACTAGCTTGGTCAAAATTACTAATGGAGCAGCAATTGATACAGATCCAAGATCAGATTTCATAGTTTGAATGTAGTCTGATATCTCCCTGCACCATCTGTTCCAACTCTGAAAAGCTGTCATCTTGCCATGGACTTTGGGAGAGTAAATCAGTATGACCAGTATTGTAACCAGCATTTTCTCCTTTTCCCAGAATATTTTCTACCCTGCTGGCCACAAATGGAAACAAATTTCAATTTTGAGCTATGTTTATTTTGTTGTCTGCAAGTGCTTTCAATTTGCACCAGTCTAAAATTTAGTCATTTGGTAAAGAATAAAAGCAGAGAGGGTTGTCATACACATGGTACACACAACTGTTCTGCTCCAAGAAGTTTGTACCTGGTTACAGGCTGACCTCCATTCAACATAAAAAAGCTCCACAATAAGACAGTAACATGTCAGATTTGCACTATCTGCATTTTTGCTTTTAGTGCTGATTGTTTCTAGACCACCACAGTCCTATCACATGTATTGTGTAATCAGCAGAAAAATAGGTCCTTCAACTCTTTACTTAAAAATTCTTCAAGGCAATGCAACAGCAAATTAATGCATTTAATTAAATGGATTACAAATAAAGAAAGAAAAAGAGCAACAGGCTTTAGTAAGTTTAAGTGCATTTACATTGTGTTTTAAACCTTTGCCCTCACAGTGAAAGGGAAGACTTTCAAATGTCTGCAGAAGACACCTTTTGAAATGTTATGAACAAAAGAGGTGCATAAAATAAAAAATTCAAGAAAGATCTAACTCCCATATCATTTTTCAAAACTTCTGTTGCTTTTGTGGCCTCTGTAGATGACAAGATCAGGCTAGACAAAATTTAGGGTCTGATCTTTGATCTTAATCTACTTTAACAGCTTTGACAATACATTTTATAACAAAAAAAACCTCCATGTTTAAATTGTTTTGGTCATATTTCCTGACTCTACTGATGTGATAGTCCTGTTGGCTTTCAAGTGATCCATGTTTATAATAACCGGTATGCCTTTTTAGAACCCACTTTTCTGCGCTTCTAGCAGACGATGGTAATAGCAACAAATAGTATGACATCATCAGCCTCAGTTTCGATACAGTAGACTTACCAGAAAAGTATAATGGCCCCTACTAAGAATAGGCCTATAGCGAGACTGAGTGTCGATCAATTTCATTCTTTCATGACGTCTAAATAGCTTTTCTTTCAAAACAGAGGAATGTTCTTTTACAGTAACAAGTGATGCTTATGATTGTCACTTTCAGGGGGAAAAATAACAATGTATGATAAACACGGAAACGGGAATGAGACTTCAAATGAAAACAGGGCCGCCTATGTCTATGACTCAAAGATGGACGTTTGGTCACTGCCTTTCGATTCATTTTAACAAAAAATCTACATCAAAAACTATAAAATAAACCTGGTAAGTCATGCATAAGTACAAAATTTCAAGTAACTCATACCTGGAATAAACTTATTCAATTCCTAAATGATGAAAAAAACACTTTTTCATTGCGAAAAAAAGGGTCGCCATTTCCAAAAATGGTCACTGCAGCCGAGAGGAAGCTCCTTGAGCTCTGATTGGATAATATGGATCATGTGGTTATGTTGCTGCATGCGCTGAGCATGCTGGATATCCAGACTGTTTAGTAGACTACGCGATGATTGGATTTCTGGGTCATGTGACCATTATTTTTATTAGCCTTATTTGGAATTACAATTGCGCCTGTGTAAACCTATGACCTGGACACAGCGACCTTGCAAAGTTATAAATAGCCGTGCCATGTATTTTGACTTCCTCTTGTAAATGTTCCACACCGGTGAAATTTGTTTGTGACATTGCCCATACTTTTAATTCCTTTATTGATCCAAATTGAATTACATTTAACTATTATGCAGAGAATTACATGTATACTGGCTAATTTCACGATACAAGTTCCATTTCGAAGCTTCCGCGGCTGCAAAGAATGACTGAAACACGTGATCTGTGCTGCTAAATTTAGATATGCCACGTTTCTTTCAATTTTTTGGGAGGGCTCCAGTGCATTTGTATGTTGCAAAGTCAGAGTCAATACGTTGGAATATCACAAATTTATCGTTGGCTTATTTTTTTTTTTCTTCTGATTATCTTCAATATTCATGCTCCTCAAATACTCCTTTTTTTCAACTAGAAGTACTCCATAGGGAAAGTTTGCTTAGGGGAAAAACACTAATATCTTCCCCGCTCCTTATATTTAATCTTCCATTTCCAATTTTCAACGACAAAGAAGTATATGTAGTTTTAAAGCAGACGCAAACATGTAAATACTCGTTATATGGTTGAGGCAAACTGTCTTTTTCACCTCTAAATTTAGTTTTTCGTACCGTTTACAAAAGTTGCGTGTTTTTCTACCTTCTACGCGCGACTAATGGACCTTTTTAAAGATAGTTTAGAAAGATCAGGCTGCACAGAATGTGCTTTGAATAATTGTGTGGTGTTTTAAGCCGTACCTTGATTGATTGTTGTTTTGTACCGTTTTCAATATCGTTTTAGTTATATCGCGGTGGCCGCAATGACTAATCAATATGCGAAAAGAAATTGGCCAAGTCAGGGGTCGAACCAGCGACCCCCGTTCTCAAGTCCTGCGCGCTACTGACTGGGCTATAAAAGACGGCTTTTGAAAATGTTGTAGGAAAAAGACAAAATGCTGGTAACGGGCACTGTGTGTGCCACGGTAATTTCCACTTTTTAAGCCACTTGTAATTTGTCGTCTGCAACCGATATACATTAACTCCGACATAATATAACTCTGTATTTGGTAAAAAGAAATTTATATGAAAAAACAATACAAATCATCAATAATTAAGAATCATAAAATGACCCAAAAAAAATTTTATGGATGGTATTTCCTTAAAAGGCTACGTAGCCTCTTAACCTTTTTTTTAGATTTTGCGCCTAAAATAAAAAAAAAACATTGTGGGTATATCAAATGACTGGTACGTGGCTAATGACGCTTAAATTTAATATTATAACAAACATGTCATTATTTTCCATAATTTCTTCTTCGGTTGCTATGTTTGATCGAAGCTTCATCTGTGTATTTAAAGGTAGGTATTTAGAATTTTTACATCTCACCAAATAAAAAAATATATATATCACTGAAATTTATATGAAAAAACAATATCATCAATAATTAAGATTCATAAAATTACAAAAAAAAATTTTTTTTGGTGGTATTCCCTTAAAAGGCTACGTAGCCTCTTAAGCTTTTTTTAGATTTCCCGCCAAAAATAAAAAAGCATTGTGGGAATACTAAGTGACTGGCACGTGACTAATGACTCTGAAATTCCATAAAATGACAAACTGGCATGTAATTATTTTCCATAATGCCTTCTTCGAATGCTATGTTTGAAGCTTCATCTGTATATTTTTGGTGTGTAAATGAGCGAGTTGCTTATCTAAAAATAGACCGTGTTTCCCGTCGGTATCGAACTGGGCTGTAGTAAATCTCTAATTCCTCATGTTGTCGGATGGTTTTCGACTGCTCGGTGTCATGAATGAAAATCATAAGGCTTTTGGAGTATAAGGATGATTTTTTTGTATTCTTGTTAAATTTTTGTCCCAAAATCTGTTGGGCCACTTTTAAGGTATGTAAATGAGCGAGTTGCTCATGTAAAAACACACCGTGTTTCCCTTCGGTGTCGACCTGGACAATAGTAAATCTATAATTTCTTTTGTTACCGGATGGTTTTCGACTACTGGGGTTTTATGAATGAAAATCGTCAGGCTTTGGGAGTATAAAGATAATATTTTTGTATTTTTGTAAAATTTTCGTCCCATCATCTGAAGGACCACCTTTAAAAAAAGTTGACACGTAGCTAAGCATTCAGCAAAGCTCAATGTGAACCATTCCTATAAATCAAATTATCTCCCTTGACATACAAAGCCCAAACGTAACCAAATATCACGTTGGTCCTGTTACCGGCATTCCTTTGTTTTTAGTCGCCGCGCAGAAGCACGCGACTATATTTTTGATAGTTTTTCGAGTTAGGACATGGATAGTGGGAATTTCGTTTTTATAGGGGTGTTAGGTTAACAAGGAATCTTTCTAATGTTACTTCGCCTTAAACTGGCTTTTTAATTCATTCTTAAACTACGAAATTGCAATACGATACTATTTTTGTTCTATTAATACTTACAATATCAAAAAACAGCCTAATTATTTCTTTTATTGTCGCTATTCGTGAGAAATGGACTCGTCCACATAAATGCCTTGTTTCCATTGGTCAAGGCTGTACAGGTTTCCGGTCATTTCGTACCTTGTTAATTTCGTACCTAGGTCATTTCGTACGATTTTGGTCATTTCGTACCTACTTATACTTTCTATTTTGGTCATTTCGTACCCAGTTGGTCGTTTCGTACAACCTTCGTACACAGGTTTAATAATCATTTTGATTATTTTGTAGGTAGTTTTTCCTACTATTTGTGTGTTTTTTGTTGAATGACCACTGCTAAAATTGTGCATTGCTGAAATTGTGCTAAATTCCGCCGAAGAATGGGTATGATGGTTATGATTGTATCTGACCATTATTGGTTACTTATTTCTAAGTTTAGTTTTTACAACAAAGATAGTTTAGAACTCCTTTGTTTATTTCTCAACGAGCTGTGCATAAATTTAATTTGTGGAAAAAATCTGGAGAGAGGCCACTTTTTCGCTGTGTTGTTCATAATGATAAAGCGCGATGCAAAACCATGATTCTTTATGAACACTGTTCACCAAACACTATAGTCTTAGACTTGAGTAAATTGAAAGCATGCCTTGCAAACTTACGCCCTCTTGAATCATACTTTCCTAGGACAGCAACATTTTAGTAACTTAGCCCTCCTTTCACCACTTTCCCAAACAAACACGGGTTATCACATGTGTGCTATCAAATTCTTTTGTCAAAACATGTTGGATAAGGAGAAATTGCTCGTTATAAGCAATTTCTTCTTTATTAAATACTTTTTCCCCACTACTAGCGAATTTTCCACCATTTTTGCAGCTTTTTAAATTGTCATCTGCCAACTCTTTGAATTTGGAAGAGTCTGATATTTGTCGTTTGGAAAAGAGCTAAGAGAGCGCAGTGCTAGGGTATTAGATACTGTAAAGCCCCGGTCACATATTCACGGAAGACTGCCACGGAAGAGCTACGGTCTAATCGCTCACGGATGACTACGGAAATGACAAATTCCGTAGTCCGCTACGATTCTAATACGGATACACAACTGTGTGAGTACGGAGTTCGACGGATCTACAACCAAAATGTAGGTCAGAGTTCCAGGAGTGATACGGACTGTTACGGTTGGACACGGTTTAATACGGAGCGACACGAATCAGGACGATTTTAGTATGGACCCACCACGATTTGCTACGGTACAGATACGAATTAGTACGAATAAGAACGATCCGATACGTAGTAGTACGAATCGTCACGGATCGATACGGACCCACCACGATTTAGCATTCCGTCCAAATGCTCTAGCCCGCTCACTTTCAAAATACAACAAGTTCGGCAATGAGAGCCTCATACTGGCCATGGATGGGTCTTCGTAAAAGCCAATCTCTAGTCCACATATTCTCTGTCTTTTATTACCTGATTATTATAATCAATAACCCATCACAAGTTGACAAAATTTGGCCTTCATGAAATTGAAAGTATCTGCAGACAACAACTGTAAATTTGGTACAAATGAGCTTCAGTTCCACAATAAGGTAGAAAGCATTGTGGGAAATGGATAAATTGCCCATTTTGAGCATCTTTTTCGATTTCCTAGAATCAGAATGTTTTCTTGGCTTGTCTGTTGCAGACCCATAAAAAGAAGGGATTTAATTTAAAGTGCTTGTCTATTATAGTTAGTATCACCCATTTCCAAAGGACCAGCCTGGCACCAGGCAGGCACCCAGTAAACTATACATTTAACCAGCTGAAGGTTCACCAACCAGCCACATCAGAACAAGCTCCCGGCGGGGCTCGAACCTGGGGCCTCCTGTTTCGTTGGCGGTTGTCAGAACCACGAGAAACGGTGACAGTTTTATGTACTCGTACTATTTGATCGTTTTACTTGCATGTTTAGCATCGTTGTTTGGATAAAATGTCACATTATAATACTGATGTTTATTCATTTTCGTACAATGTTTTGTAAAATATGTAACCTTAAATTAAAGCTATTATTAGTAGTACGATAAAAATATAATTATTACATCTATGTATGTCATTAAGCTGCTGGACCAGTGCCTTGACATTTTGTGCCATACCAATATCCAGTTACCGCCAATTTATTGCAAACATCATTGTTGACGGTCCATGATTGTGAACTCAACAACAAAGCGCAATTGCGTTGTATTCTACAAAGACAGAGTAAAAATACCCTTGTTGAAGTACATGATT
Source organism: Tridacna crocea (assembly GCA_943736015.1). NCBI lineage: Eukaryota > Metazoa > Mollusca > Bivalvia > Cardiida > Cardiidae > Tridacna > Tridacna crocea. The sequence goes on from OX031058.1 coordinate 12,920,752, forward strand.
TTGAATTTATCCTTCCAAACAATAGTGGTCCTTACAATTCCGTACTGTGTCCTGTTGCAACGTAGTAAACCGTAAAAGACCGTGCGAATCCCTGCCTCTCCGTAGTACAACGTATTAAGGTCGTGACTTTCCGTGACAAATCCGTATCATAACGTAACAAAAACGTAGCGTAACCGTGCTAATACGTAGTTCTCCGTATCAAATCCTGAAAAAATTTTGGGTCTACGGATAAGTACGGACTGATACGGTTTTAATACGGACCAGAACGTATCAGTACGGTCTAATACGGACTAGTAAGGATACGCTACGGTCGTTTGATCCGTAGCGAATTTTTGTGCATGTTCAAAAATTGTCAAGGACCGCTACGGATATACAAGGACTTCTACGAATGCCTACGGTTACAATACGGAGAGCTACAGACTAGTACGAGTTGCCACGGACAATGCCGGAACGAATCCGTAGCTCTTCCGTGGCGGCCTTCCGTGAATATGTGACCGGGGTATAACAGAAGACAAGTTTTGATATAGGTTACTGTTCACATATTTTCATAATGTGTTAAAAAATCTGCTGATGAAAATTGACATTTACTTACTTGCCCTGGCTTTCTTGAAGCATTAAAGGGCAAATCAACAAGTTTCTGATATGATTAATTTTGAAATCTACATCTATCAAATGGCAACCTGGTAATATTGTAATTTGAAAAAAAAATTAGTAAAAGTACTTTTTTTCAATTTATATTTTTGCTTATTAGTTTTTCTTGCATCCCTTACCTCCCTTACTTATTGTAGCGCACCTTGATCTGTGACGTCATAGGAGCGTTTGTTTCAATATGGACCTTGTTTCAGATAGTGAAATGAGCGATATTTAAGACGAAGGAATACACGATTCTAGGCCGGTAAGGCCGTACATGTACCACCAAGTTTTTAATGAAACTTAATAGTTTCTGATGATGAGGATAAAAGTAAAAATTCGCCCACCAATGGCGAAAATAACGATGTTATGCCAGACTTTTGAACAGCGTGATGAGTATCACGCCTACATGTATTGGGCTACGGGGCGAACGTCGCTTACAGAAATATTATATGATACATGTATGATAAAATTAAGTGTACGGCATAAAAAAAGCTTTGTTTCACTTGAAGTATTTTCAGTAGATTTACGGGTGGCATTAATAATAATAATAATAAAAAAAAGACGGTTTCAAGACAGTTCCACGACTACACAGTTCCCCGACACTTTTAAAGACATTTCTCCTACACTTTAGTTTCATGTCAAATAACTGATTTCTTGACTTTTACGATTGATAATCGTGAGATGTTAGTTCTAACTATTTGTTGATGGATTCTATATTTGTACCTTGTAAAGAATTCTGTAAACATTGACAGGTACAAAATTTGTTCTCTCATGGGTGAAGGGTTACACAATAAATCGCGATTTTCGTGAGAATAAGAATAGTTTGAAATGCTGTTAACGAGCGTGAAATTTGAGAAAATAATATGTTCCGAGATCGTTAAGACAATCATCAAAATTATTTTATATTCTGGGTAACCACGTTTATATCAATTTATCCTTTATCCACAATATTTTCTACTTTTAACTCTTTACCATACGACAAAATATTAAACAGGTCCAAACTGAAATAGCTTGCACACGACAAAATAAAGTTATATATTTCAAAAATTGATTTTTTTTTCCAGCAGAGTAAAACACTGTGTTAACAGGAGAATATGCTGGTTACTAGGTTACTTTCTACTAAGTAGCTGGTTACTTTCTTACAATGTTTTTAAAAGTCTGCTGTCTTAGGGGTCGTAAAAATTATGGATTGATTGGTAAAAGGTTAAATGTAAATACCACACATTGGGCACAAGTTCTGGTTAAGTTCACAGGGAGCAGTATCCGAATTTGAATTTTGCTTTGAATTTGGTCTGGTCCAAAATTTGCCGTCTGGGAAAGGGTTAAATTGTTACCAAACATCAAATTTATTGACTCAACCGAATTGAAAGCAATTAGAGTCAACAAATTAAATTTAACTTGCATGTTTGGACTTGTTTTTGATGGGTTAAAAACATTGTAGAAAAAGGAGAAAATGCTGGTCAGCAACATTTCTCTTTTACCTATAATGTTTTCGAAAGTTTTTTCTATCTTTACAAGGGTCGTAAAAACAAAAGATTTCTCTCAGTAGCCTGTCTAGAAGACAGAGTATGGAGAGGAACAAGGAAATATCCACAAATCAGAAATGTAAAGATACAATTCAAAATTTGTTCAAAATGATAGGAAGTTGTCAAATCATTTTTAAGAGTGAAATGTCTAAGAGAAGAAGTGTACGGGATAAAAGCTGTAACATGGGTTTACTGTCACAAACAAACATTACAGAGTAAAGGGGTGAGATATGCAAATGTTATGTAACCATTTCCTGTATTGTTTCAACTGGCCGGTGATGGATTAACATTTATGACCATGACTAGGGGTAGCCAGATACTGACTTCACCCTTTACCATGCAAACCTTAGGTCTAGTTTCCAATACCCAAAGAAAGAGTGTTTGAAAAACAGTGTGGGAAGAAAAAGATGTTTACTGTTTAAGGGCAAATCCTAATATATTTTGACCATACTGTTTTTTACTCCAATCAGCTGCAAATATTTTTGGTTCACAATTCTTTTGTTGTCTGCAAATGCTTTCAATTTGAACCAGTCTAAAATTTGAATGTAGGTAAAAAAGCCAGAGGTAAAAAAGCCATAGGTAAAAAGGCCATTGGTAAAAAGGCCATAGGTAAAAAAGCCAGAAGTAAAACGGTAAAAAAGCATAGGCAATAAGGCCATAGGTAAAAAAGCCAGAGCTAATTTATTGTATTTACATTTTCCCATCGTTTTTCCACAATGTTTTATAGTTGATTTGTTATATGGAGATCATTTCAATATGTAGTATATGAAATAGTACTTTGATTTTTTTCCTTTTCCCACAACGTTTGATAAGGGGAACTGGTGATGGCAATAAAAAGATTTGTATTTAATAGAAATTTAATTTGTTTATTTCAAACTGTTACTGACTGATTGCACAATTCTGATTAAAACTTTGACTTTTTCATTTACCAGTTTGCACATGTTTGTAATTAGTTTGCTTTTGTATTGAAAGTTTGTGTTGTGAAAAAAATCTTATAGAAAGTACTATTTCATATACTACATATTGAAATGATCTCCATACAACAAATCAACTATAAAATATTGTGGAAAAACGATGGGAAAATGTAAATACAATAAATTAGCTCTGGCTTTTTTACCTATGGCCTTATTGCCTATGGCTTTTTTACCGTTTTACTTCTGGCTTTTTTACCTATGGCCTTTTTACCTATGGCCTTTTTACCTATGGCTTTTTTACCTCTGGCTTTTTTACCGCACACCTAAAATTTTTGTGTTTGGTGAATGGTCACTTGACCCTTTGTTTTTTACAACCCTGAGACAGAAGCCTTTTGAAAACATTGTGGAAAAGGAAGGAAAAGCTGAAACACTTGAAAGTTAACATCATTTGAACAATCCAGACTTTGGTACTTCCAAAATCTATGTTATGAATTTGGATGAATATGTTATGTTGTTGCCTTTGAAAACATTGTGAGGAAAAGAGAAAATGCTAAGATTTTCTCCTTTTCCCACAATGTTTTCCATCCTTTCCAAATCAAATTTCATTTCAACTTTTTGATTACCATTTTTTGTCATGTGCAAATTAACCCTTTACCAAAAAATCCCTGGTTTTTACAACCCTGAGATGGAAGCCTTTTTAAAACATTGTGGGAAAAGGAGAGAATGCTGGTAACCAACATTTTCTTCTTATCCTACAATGTTTTCTATCCTGGTGGAAACAAATTTCAATATTTCAGTTAGGTTTACTTTGTTTGCAGGTGCTTTTAATTTGGACCATTCTGAATTTTTTTCTCTTCGTAAAGGGTTAAATGTTGAAAACATTTGGGGAAAAAAGGGGAGAAAACGGCACCAATTTCTACTTTGTCCAGAATGTAGATCTAAAAAAGGATAAAATATTACGAAAAACAATTAAAGGAATTACCGACCCTATGTTTGTTTTTCTTTTTGGAGATTGCCATTGCGGAATGTCTGTCTTATGGCCTATCTTATTTCGACTCGGAGTTTCGAACAATGTCGGCACAGCATCAGGTTTTAATCGCAGCCTAATATTCCTATAACCAACTTCTTTTACGAGTTTTGGACTTATTAAGAACTGACTGTCCTCGAAGTGTTTCAAACACAATTTGGAATGAACTGATGGCACAAAATCCTCCGTTACTGTCCGGCCCCGGTTTAAACGTTGAATCCATAGTTTCCACCTTTTTAATTCCTTCGGAAATTTAAACATACTAATTCTATGTTTTCCTGATTCGATGTTGAAGCTATAGGCTGCACAATTTACCATTTTTTCGGCTGAATTCTATGTTAATACTCAAATATCTGCGTATAATCATCAGCGTTCCTACTTATTTCTACTGACTGTAAACACAGGCTTACGCGACTATGACGTCACACAGGTACGGAAGATAAGCGAATCAGGGGAAGTAAGCCATGCACCATTTTTGGGGCCGTATATCAGCGTGACAATTCGAGCGTGATTTATGGCATGTTACAGAGTGGTATTTATGAAAACTGATGGACACGTGTTTACTAACACCATTTGCAGCTGATTGGAGCAAAAAAAAGTATGGTCAAAAAATCTTAGGATTTGCCCTTTAAACAATTTTTTTTGCGGCGACTTTGATGCTTTGCATCAACTTTTTCTTGTTATCCTTGATTTCCTTAGGGATGTTGGGATAAATGTGACACGAGTTTAGATAATATGTGTACGGTCCCCTTAAAGCATGAAACTAAGTTATCATACTATTTTCTGACCTACTGAAGGTAGAATGAAAGATACAAAGCTGAAGGTAAAACAAATTTTAAAGGTGGGTATTTAGAATTTTCACATCACGCCAAATTGAAAAATATATATGTCGCTGTTTACATTCATAGGGTCAAATGGATCTAGTGTAATAGGCTACTTAATCTGCTCGGAAAGTGTACTACAGTATATCAATCAGTTTGAAATAGGTACGAAAACCGAGTCGTGTCATTTCCCCATTACATGTGCCCTAGAATCAATGGTAGACTGCTAAGCGCGACTCACTGACCTTTTGCGGACAGTGTAGGTCAAGATCAGACTGCACAGAAAGGGCAGCCTGATCTTGGATTTACACTGTCCGGTGAGAAGAAATCTTTCCCCTAAAATTACTTTTGAAAAAGCAAAATTTGGGGTTTCGCTATCGGTTTGAAATTTTTATATTACATGTAGTTTTATTGCAGGTTGAGGGTTAAAACCAATTCTGCGGGCTAGGAAGCATTTGTTTTCGCAAAATCCATCGACAGACCGATCCTATCTCTTAACCCTATACCACACAATCTCTGCTTTAAAACTCCTGTGAAAGAAGCCTTTTGAAAACATTGTGGAAAAAAGGAGAAAATGCAGGTAATCAGCATTTTCTCCTTTTCCCACAATTTTATCCTATTTCCCTAAAACAATTTTCAATTATTTGGTCACATTTGTTTTGTCGTCTGCAAATGCTTTTAAATTTGACCTGTATAAAATTTTGTTGTTTTGTAAAGAGTTAGAGTGCCAAATGAGCCCGACATACATTATCAGTCTCGTATAAATACACCAAAATCACCGTGAAAATGTGTGCACTCGAAGTTGGTTTTGCCCCGAATGTCCTAGCAAAGCAGACAGTGACGATCAGAGATCAGACTGCAATCTGATACTGATCCAGACAGGCCGAAATGGCAAGAGATGTACTGAAATGAGTGTCAAGTCATAAAAGCATGCATTTTAGTCAACATAAGCATGTGTTTTAGAATTGCAGAAATTTATGGATTTGTACTCCTTCTTTATCTATACACAAATTCAGATATTGATAAAAAAAAAAACTTTACTTATATTTTAGGTAGTTTTCTAATTCAGAAACAAAGATTTTTTTTTTTTTGTCATCACGAGTTTTGAGCTAGATGCAGAACAGAAATGATGAGATTGAAATGAATAAAAATATATTGGGAACAATTGGCAAAGTTCAAAGTACGGAAATCACGAGTTGATTATGAGAGATCGTATTTAAATAAGCATTATGACGTCATATCTGATGTCGTGAAAAATAGACGGAGATGCAGTTTATAACAGTAGCATTCCTTTAATTAGACACCAAAAAGTGTACACATTTTTTACAAGCTTTAACTACTCACTTACTTCACCCTTGCAGAGAAACAGACAGTCAACCAGTCAATGTTGTATTTATCAGATTTCCAGAAAAGAAATGAATGATTTACTGCAAAGAGATCTCGTAAGGTCCATTTAAAAATGCAAACTCCATCATTTTAGTCATATTGAATTTGTCATCTGCAAGTACTATTAATATTGGGACAAATTTTACTGTCTATTTCATGGTTTAGAATGCAGAAAAATATAATTTTCAGATACATGGAAGACACACTGGGAACGGAGTAAGGTTAGTTAACTATAATCTGCAAAAGTACTTGGGTCACTGTTCATCATTCAAAGAGTAAGATACAAGTATCATATTGTCTTGCATTTTACTCCTTAGAAAATTTGCTTGCTCTGTAAATGGGAGCCGTCTTTCTCATTAATTCGTAAGAACTATGTTATAATCCTATAAATTAATGTTACTGAATTATGGAAGTCGCTTTTAGTTTCTACCAGAATGTTCATTGCCGTTTTTATTGGTCTTTAGTCGGACATTGATATTTGCCATGACAAGCCGTCCTTCATAAAACTGTCCGTTGTTTAACTCTTAGCTCGCTTCATTCATCATACGGTACCATTCTGTTGACCATTGCGCCCTTTTTTACTGTCTTAATTTGGACATAGATTTCATTTTTTCGTTTGCAAATTTATGGATTAAAACATTTCTTTTTAAGGAACAGAACAGAAGGGATGATTTGTTAGAGGTACAAGTGTACACAGTCAAAAAACATGATGTAAATGGCATAGCATTTTTCTCTCTTTCAAAGTCAAACAACTTCTGATTGGCTAAACCATTTGGTTCTGGAGAATTAGACAAAGAATGCTCAAAAGAATGGTTGGCGAGTACGGGCCCAGGCAGTCATCACTTAATCATGGATCCCTAAAATCGATTAGGTCCTTGGGTACGCAGGAGATTTTCACTAAGATTCACTAAAAGGAAATAGTACCGACCCAGGTCGGCCGTCGCGGATTGCGCAGCCTGACATGGTTCGATGCTTTTTTGCAGATTCATGAAATCCTTTTCACAGGGCATGGATTGTATGTATTACTGATACTTGGCTTCAGCTTTAACCCTATACTCCATTGATACTCATTTCTACGCATTGCTTGTAGGAGCCTTTGGAAAACATTGTGGCAAAAGGTGAAATTGCCACAATGTTTTCTATGCTATCAAAAGGTGTCATATACACATAAGAAACTCCTTCATCCTTGCTGTTATTCAGGGTCAATTAGAGATACCATAGAAATGCCTTATGGGGTAAAGGGTTAATAGTTTGTTATTTGTGTGTGTGTGTGTGTTTGTGCGCGTGTGTGTGTGTGTGTGTTTTTTTCTCTTTCAGTGCTGTAGAAATATTTATCGACCCTCGAAAGGGCTGAGTCTGATTTTCTTATTGACTGTCTGTCTGTCTCTCTCTCTCTGGCTTCGTCGAGGTAGGCGATGCCCCCATAGGTAGGCGATGCCCCCACCATTCAGGTAGGCGATGCCCCCATAACGGGGCGATGCCTACCTATATATAGTTAACTGACGGGTGATAGTTATTTTGTCATGACACAATTTCTAACCCTTCGTTCGTCCATACATGAGCCATACAGACTGTTCGTCCGGCTGTCTGTCGGTCGGTCTGTCTTCTGCGTTTTGTAACTTTTGTTTAATTTTTTTTTCCCAAAGAACTCAACGCTTTACCACACAGTTCCGAGTTTAAACATTCATGAGGAAAATATTAAGTAAACGGCATTTTCTTTATTTCCCACAATGTTTTCTACTCATAAAGAGACAAATCATATTATATAAACCACATTTAGTCTGTACATCTGCAAATGCTTTCAACTTGGCCAAGTCTGAAATTGTCTCGTGTAAGAGATAATAAACACATTTTTAAATCTCTTCCTTCTTTTAATGAACAACACGAATTATATGTAGCTTGGGCAGCAATTAAAATATTGAGAGCTCAAATCACCTTTTCTAACCCGACGAATAGGATCCATTATATTTTGATGCCCGACCGGATAGCTCAATGGCTAGCGCATCTAACTCGTGACCTGGTGATTGCAATTTCTATAATCGTTTAAGGCGAACTTTCTTTCCGGGCTTTGTTCGCCTCTTACCTTTGTTTCGTGTGGGAAAAGTAGTCAGTAGTTTGGAAAGAAAAATGTGTCAAGAGTGTCGTCAGAAAACCAGGAAACACATGCTTAGGTGCACAGACCAACATGATTATCTGGAGATGATATGGAGTTAAACTCCCGGATACAATACAACAGTCGAAATTGCTATATAACATATTTTGATAGACAAATACATGTATTCAATGAATATAAGATAATATATATAGTCGTCCTCGCTGGTACCGCGTCATCTATGATACCGCGGTAATCCGGAAAATACCTAATTTGCATATGTAGCGCCATCTAACCACTGTTTACTCTTTCAAATCGAGAGCAGAAGTTTTCTTTGTATCGCATCGGTCAAAAATAATAGATATTTCTTCATTAATGATAAGTTACTTTCAATATTCACAAATTGCAATGATACAGCACAATTTTCCTCCATGTTTTGAAATTAATTACCCACAACTCTTCAAAAAACCGACAATTTATTTTTGACGAGTAAAGGTCATCTGCTTTGGCGTCATAGTCCTGGCCGGAAACAAAAAAAGGTACTTAAGTCATAGTTTGAATACAAATCTCATATTTTTCATGATTTTCCAAATTTCAGGTGTTAACGCGGTACCATAGCGGACTCCTTTCGAAGCACTTGTAGTCAACATGTTTGCTTGACCTAGATATTTTTGTCTGTAAACCCCGACTGAAGCTGTGATAGTTCAGGTATTGTAACCTTACATACAACAGTTTATTACAGTATTAAAAAATAATACATGTGAGTTTTCTTTCTTGTAGTAATTTTTGGCTAAATTAAGTACCGCGGTACCATCGAGGACCATCCTATGATAATACTTAAATAGTCCTGTAAAATCCTCTATTTTTTGTCCGTTTTTACTGTTTACGTTTTTCTGAATACCCAGGCAACGCCTTTGTCTTCTTTATAATACTTTGCGAACACCTCCCGTAAAAGCATTTCTATTTTCCCTTGTTCTTCAAGCTCTGTCATATACGGTTCTAGTTTATCCTTGTAAGCGGACACTTCTGTCAGGTATATAAGGCGTGTCACTATCACGATGATTCCACCTATAGTACATGTATTATGACATAAAATGATGATAAGGAAGATACTGATATTAGGTGTATTAATACCAAGCATGTATGTGAATGCAGTACCCGGGACACCCTTGGGCACCACGGGACGCCTTATATATAGTTAAAAAGTCGTTTATTTTGTTTTATATGATTTATTGTCATTGAATTAGATATTTTAAAGTATATACAACATTTTCCCTTTATATATAGTCAATGTGAATGGCATGAGTCTGTGTCACCAAAATTATGGATAAAATTGTCCCGGGGTGACGTTGACTCGTTATGCAAGTTCCATATAAATTGTAAAATTTTCATCTCCTACTATGAGACGATGTTATATATCTTAAAAAGTATAATCTAATTGTACTTTATCATATAAAACAAAGTAATTGGCTTTCTGACCGTTTTCAAATGTTCTAGCATGTAAATGCAGTACCCCAGGACACCTTTTCTTACCATCTTCAAAGGTTGTAGAATGACAATACATTACCCCGGGACACCCTTGGATACCCCGGGACGCCTTATATATAAAGTCATTTATTTTGTTATATATGATGAATTATGATTAAATTATAACTTTTCAAGTATATACAACATTATCTCATAATATTAAGTCATAGTCATAGTGCATAGCACAAGTCCGTGTCAACAAAATTATGGATTAAATTGTCCCAGGGTGACGCTGACATATACTATGCACTACATGTGCATGTCAAGCATGTATATGTGAATGCAGTACCCCGGGACACCCTTGGGCACCACGGGACGCCTTATATATAGTTATAAAGTCGTTTATTTTGTTCTAAATGATAAATAATCATTGAATTATACATTTAAAAGTATATACAACATTTTCCCTTAATATATAGTCAATGTGCATAGCATGAGTCTGCGTCACCAAAATTATGGATAAAATTGTCCCGGGGTGACGTTGACTCGTTATGCACTATGCAAGTTCCATATAAATTGTAAAATTTTCATCTCCTACTATGAGACGATGTTATATATACTTAAAAAGTATAATGTAATAGTACTTTATCATATAAAACAAAATAATTGGCTTTCTAACCATTTTCAAATGTTCTAGCATGTAAATGCAGTACCCCGGGACACCCTTGGACACCCCGGGACACCATATATATGGTTATAAAGTCACTTATTTCGTTCTATATGATAAATTATCATTAATTATACCCTTTTTACTTATATACAACATTTCCCCTTAATATATAGTCAACGTGCATGGCATGAGTCAGTGTCACCAAAATTATGGATAAAATTGTCCCGGGGTGACGTTGACTCATACTATATGCACTATGTAGGTTCCATTTAAATAATAAAATTTGTATCTTCTGCTATGAGAGAATGTTACACATACTTCTCTGTATAAAAATCAATGGTAATTTATCGTTAAGACCAAAATAAGTGACTTTCTTTACCATTTATAAGGCGTCCCGGGGTGTCCAAGGGTGTCCCGGGGTAAATAGTAAGACCGTATTAATAGTGATGGTTTATAGACAGACAGACAGACAGACAAACAGACAGACAGACAGATAGGAAAGAGAGAGAGAAAGAGGGGAGGGAATAATCATCACACACAAAACAAACACCGACACAGAGACAAAGAATCCACATCGGGTGATCGGATAGTACTGAAAGCTCGAAAATTTCAGGTACGAATAAACAAATACAAATATGTGCTAAGTTGCCTCCCCTGCTTTGAAAATATCTTGAAAGTTCATTTCCCTGCAAATCATTCGTTAAGTTCCTGACAGTGAAAGATTTTGATTTAAAAGTGTTAAATTATATATTTTAGCATTGTTCTTGTACATGATGTTCAATTTCTTTGCGTTTAAGTAGAGTTAAGGAATAATTAATCGGAAGCCTTATATTCGGACTGGGGTTATTTTCGGACGATCGAAGGACACTTTGATGTTACAGACACTTCGCGAGAATCAGGGATGTACATGTATTTCAAGTGATCAGCCATGGCATCTGTAGTTTTGTTATAAATGTGTTGTAGTCAAAAGCAAAATAATGGTAATTATTAAGCTATTTAGACGAGCAGCAGTGAATGCGCTTGTGAGAAGCACTTGCCTTAATTTAAGAAGCAGACACACATTTGTAAGTACAAGCCTTTTAAGTGTTATTGATAAACCTTTGTGAAAATTTTGCAACTGCAGTAAAACATTGGTTGGCTTGGATTCTGAGCAGTCCAGGTAGCTCAGTTGTAAGAGCACTGACCATGTAAGCAAGCAAGCCAGGGTTCAAATCCCAGTTCAGAGGCACTCTTTCCCAAAGGAATTTACTTTACAACAACTGTATTCTGCCACCACAAGACAACATGTATTTCAGCAAAGATACACCACACTCTCAGTCTGCTTTCAGTCTAAAGAGTTGCTCTGATGTTATTTCGTTCTTGTTTTCTAACGGTGATAGTTATGAAATACAACATCCTAGCAAGAAAAGGGGAAGGATGCACCATAACTAAGAGGGTATTACTCCTGTAACCAAATACCTTTCAAAAGATGGGATTTCAGCTAAAAATGATAAATGTGTAGGCCATAACGCAAAAAGTGGTTACTGATGTCATAGTTAGGAGAAATAACAAAAAATTATTTCTGATGAGCTGCATATACATGTATGGCAATACATTTATGTGCAGTTGCTTATATATAACTAGAAAACATTATGTTACTGGCATTTTGTCTTTTTTAACTATTACCAAACAGCAATATTTAGGGCATGTCCAAATCCAAAGCATTTGCAGATGACAAAATAAAAGTGACTGAAAATTTGAAATTTGTTTCGTGAAGGATAGAAAACATTGTGAGAAAAGGAGAAAATGCTGGCTACCTGCATTTTCTCATTTTCCTACAATGTTTTCTGAAGGCTTCTTTCTCAGGAGCGTCAAAAGTAGGGATTGGGTGGTAATGGGTTAATTAGTATTTTCAAAAAATCATAATTTACATTCCCCAGGTTTAAATTTGGAATAGGATTATGGATAAAATTTAGTATTTTTTTTTCATTATTGTTTCAGAATTTGAGCAAGAAGTACTCGAGTGATTGTCGAATTTCTCCAGTTGTATGTAAATTAAGATCACGAGGTCTAGTTACATTAAAGGGAGCTGATGTGATACAATTCTTACAGGGACTGTTAACTAATGACATAACACTGCTACAAGAAGATAGAAAATCCCTTTATACCATGTTACTTAATGTTCAGGTATGTACCATTATACCATATCTATAACTTTTGGATGTACATTGCTGTTGGACTTCTACAAGTTAAGGACAGGTGGATCAACACAAATGAAGGTTGGGCAGACAATGGCATGCATGTATGGATAATTTATGTGCCCCTCTGTGGGATAAAATGATGCCAAGGCACTGCAATTTATATACAGGGTTGTTTCTCTCTGCTCACCTGCAATTTCACTGATTTTTTGTAGAAAATTAGCCAGTAGCTTGGTACTTGCTGCAGAAACACAAAAGAATGCACAGATTTGTGCACTGGCAGCAGTTATATAACAGATATATACTGTTGAAAATTGAATACGAACCAAAACAATAAACTTTGATACATTGAGCCAATTTATAAGAACAAGATACAGATAGGATAATATTACTAGTTAAATGTTTTAACAACTACAGCAAATTCAAAATAAAATCTTTCAAAAAATCTGAAAATTTAAACTTGTTTGCAAAGACAACCTTCATTAATGGGACACTGAAAGTTATTACAGAGATTACACACAGCTGGTCAATTTGACACTTCGTTATTTCCTTTTCAGGGTCGTGTACAGTATGATGTTATACTTTATAACATCTCAAAGTCAAATGATGAACCAGCAGTATTACTGGAGTGTGATAAGACCCTTGCAGAGGGACTGATGAGTGACATTAGAAAATATAAAATCAGAAAGAAGGTAAATGGATGGTCATGCCCCTTTTAACTTCACTTAACTCTTTACCACACAAGAAAATTTTAGACTGGTCCAAACTAAAAGCATTTGCATACGACAAAATAAAGGTGACTGAAAAAGTGAAATTTGTTCTGGGAAGGGTAGAAAACACTGTGGGAAAAGGAGAAAATGCTGGTTACTAGCATTTTCTCCTTTTCCCACAGTGTTTTCAAAAGGCTTCTTTCTCAGGGGCGTCAAAAGTAGGGATTGTGTGGTAATGGGTTAAAAAGCACAACCAGTGTAGTGTTGGCACCTGCATGTGCTCTTGGTCAAATATTGTACCGGTAAATGTTGATCAAATTATGGAGGCTGTCTTTTGATTAACCAAAAACTATTGAAAATTACATGCAGGACTCATATTTGAAAGAAATGGCAGTGTCTGTTGTAACCCTTATCATGCTGAATAACTAGATTGAAAATTTCAATTAGATATTAAAAATCCAAATATTGCTATTTTAAAGTTATTTTTGGGGGAATAATTTCTCCTTATCGGGTATGTTTTGGGGAATAATTTCTCCTTATTTGACATTGTAGATCCATGATCAGACTGCACACATCATGCAGTCTGATCAAGTGACCATGATCTGCACTGTCCGCAAAAGGTCAGTGGGTAGCGCTTAGCTGCCAAAGGGTTAAAAAGCATTCAGAAAATGTTGATAGAAGAGTTACCACTATTTACTTGTTTGTTCACATGGTTTTCAAAAAGTTAGTTCCTAAGGGTTGTTGAAACTTCGGATTGTGTTGTAAAGGTCTTCTGTTGTAGCTTTATTTCAGCAGTATTGAATTGAAACTCTACCTAACTACAAATTCATTGACTTGCCCAAATTGAAAGCATTTATATATGACAGATGGTGCATAAATAACTAGATTTTTCTATGAAATGCTTAAAAACATCGTGGGAACAATGCATTTTCTCCTTTTTCCATAATGTTTCCAAAAGACTTTTGCCTTGAGGTCATCTTTTGGGGATTGTTTGGTATAGGGTTAAATCTGAAATGTAACGTGAATTACTCTCATCACCACACAATCCTGACTTTTAAAGACCTTGAGAAAGAAGCCTATAGAAAACACTGTGGTAAAAGACTAAAAGGAGAAAATACTGGTAACTAGCTTTTCAATTTCACCACTACATTTTCTACCCTGTCAAAGTCAGAAATCATCATACAACCAAGATTTAATTTGTGGTTTACAGATGCCTTGAATTTGTCCCAGTCCAAAAAATTGTTGTTTTGTAAAGAGTGAAATGGAACCCAGGATCCTTATTCACCAACAACTCTTAATTTCAATTCTACATTTATAAGAAAGTAATGCAATGCCTGATTGGCTAAGCAATTTGATTTTGCCAAATAGGTAAAGCCAACAGAAGTTGTGTTACTACCCGTTTAGGGTATTCTTGAGAATTGAGACTAAGAATGCTCTTGAAAATACTTGGTGAATACATAGCCTCTAACTCTTTAACAGACTACAAAATAACAGACTGGTCCAAATTGAAAACATTTGCAGACGACACAGTTAATCTGACTGAAAGTTTGAAATCTGTTTTGGGAAGGGTAGAAAACATTGTGGGAAAAGGAGAAAATGCTGGTTAGCATCATTTTTTCCTTTTCCCAAAATGTTTTCAAAGTTTTCTTTCCAAGGGTTGTTAAAAGTTGGGATTGTGTGGTAATGAGTTAACATTTTTCCATCATCAAGGTCACAATTGAACCAAACAAGGAGTTGGATGTGTATGCTCAACTAGGACCCTTAGTAGACTCTGATAGGGCGGTAACTAACGTGATAGTCCAAACAGAAGATCCGAGAGTGCCCCAGTTTGGTTCAAGGCTAATAGGTATGGTTTTGTTGAATGGTATATCATGATATTAAGCATATAAAATTCCAAAATTTAGACAAAGATCAGACATCATAATCAGACATCAGATCAGACAGCAAAATGGTGTCTGAAGATCAGAATGTGTAAGTCTTAAGAATTGATTTTTGATCTCAGAACTGCATTTTAACCCTAAAATATTCCATGAAAAAATGCAATTTTGATGTTACTTGTCTGACGACAAGTGAAATAGATTGGTAAAAATATGACAATCTACTTGGACAGAGACGAGGAAAAGATGGGCATAAGAAGTCTGCAACCTTGCTATAATTAAATGAAAGGCTCCTAATTTTAAGACTTAACATTAAACCTTTCCCAAACAATCCCTGGTTTTTACCGGTCTGGAATAGTAGCCTTTTGAAAACATTGTGGGAAAAAACAGAAAATGCTGGTAACCAGCATTTTCTCCTTTTCCCACAATGTTTTCTACCCTATCATAGATGGAAATCATCTTTTCAGCAAGAGTTGAATTGTCATCTGCAAATGCTTTCAATTTGGACAAGCCTAAGATTTTGTTGTTTGGTAATGAGTTAAGCCCATATTTTTTAGCAGATGTCAAAATTTTACTCTTTACGTATTGCAAACCATAGAGATATGGTTCATATGATGGGATTCGATAATGAAAAGGTAACAAACATTGTGAAAAAAATGAGAAAATGCTATCCTCCTTTTCCCAGAATGTTTTCACAAGCCTACAAGAGACATTAGAACATGGAATTGTGGTGAGATGATATGGTCTTAGAAGATAGAGAAAGAATTGGTTTAGAGAGAAATGCACCTGGTAACAAGCATTTTCTCCTTTTCACATACAAAAAAAACCCCTTCTTCATCAGGGAAATGAAATCATGGGGTTTTTTGATGATCCAACTTTTAATATTTCTTCACCTTTTTCAAGTGAATGGAGACATAGAGTGTGTTGATGAGAATGTATATCATGAAGAGAGAGTAAAATGGGGAATTCCCGAGGGACCTGTGGATTTACCATTTGGAAATTGCCTGCCCTTAGAATGTAATCTGGTTTATATGAATGGAGGTAAGGATACTCATTTTGTGAACTTATTCCCTGCTACTAAAAACAGTTCTCAAACATAAAGTAGCAAAAATCTACTAACTAGCTTCAAAATCAAATACAAAGAAAATTCACAGAGTATATTTGTTTTGCCACTTGTAAGAATATTATCGATGATGTTCACTTGACAAAATAAATTTTGATGTTTCACTGAAAAAAAAACAACAAATATTATAATTATTTCCATACTTCTAACTCCTTCTTTGAAGGGGCTTTTTTCAAAATACAGTGCAGTTGTTTTTTGTAATTTCCCTCAATAAAACATGGCATTACAAAATTACGTAAAGTGAGAAAAATGTAGGGTAAATTACATCTCATCATACCCCTGCAAAATGAAGGGTTTTGGTTGTATTGTATACTGGAATCAGCCTGTCTGTGTGTCTGTCTGTGTGTTTGTCTGTATGTCTTTTCCATCTGGTTGAATGACACAGGCTGTTTATCTAGGTAACTAGTGTATGGGAAGCACTGTTTCTACCTTCAGTTAGAGATTTAGAAAATCTGTGTCTCCTCACTTTTGATAACCATGTTTATACTGTAAGTATGAACTTGTTTTCCTTTGAGTTACGAATTAGAATCGAAATAATCTTCTTTCTATGGTGGTTTATTGTTCAATAAACCATTTTGTGATTTATGAGGCGTGATAAATTAACCACTGGGGCTATCGCCCTCTTGGATTATTTATTGTGCCTCATAACTCACAACTGTGGTTTATTGAATGATAAACCAGGATAAAAAGAAGATTATTTCTTAAACTTATAAGTCCTGCACCAGATGCCACTGAAAGCATTTGCATATTACAGGGTAAATATGCTTCATATGGAATTTGTCTCTCAAAGGGTAGAAAACATTGTGGGAAAAGAGGAAAATGTTGGTTACATGCATTTTCTTCTTTTCCAACTATTTTTTCTATAATATTTCAAAAACAGTCTTCACCAGGATCATTAAAATTCAGGGTTGTGTGGTAAAAGTTTTACACAGATATGAAGAAAAAGATATCCTTTGGCTTATTCCCATAATGCAACATGTTTGATCATACAGTTTAAAAGCACTCACAGACAACAAACTGGGGTAAACATTTTGGAAAAAGGAGAAAAAGTTAGTTTACTAGTATTTTCTTTATCTCACAATATTTTTGAAAACCATCAGGGTTGGTAAAATATAGGATTGTTTTGTAAAAGATTAAAGAAGAAGATAAAGTCTGTTCTTTTGCATTTCTAGTGAGTTTCAGTAAAGGCTGTTACCTGGGACAGGAACTCACGGCAAGGACGCATCATACCGGGGTTATACGGAAAAGGATCATGCCCCTAGTGTTTGACCAGTAAGTATTAAGGAATACAGTCAAAACTGTCTTAAGCAGCCAACCAAGGGACTCACCAAGAGTGGCTGCATACGACAGTTGGCGGCTTAAGACAGATCAGATTAGCAAAAATGTTCTTTCACAACAAATTCAAGATTTTCAGTCTCAATTATACTGTTGACTGCAAAAACTTTCAGTTTGGACAAGTCACAAATTTTATTCATCCCACGTTTATCCCACTGCCAATGATAACTTTGGAAAACATAGTGGAATGAAAATTAAAGATGCCTGTCTACAGCCGGTGAGCAGAAACGCTGTTAAATTTCAAAAAGAAAACTTGAATGGTACAGAAATCTGTCCTTTGTGTACACAAAGATAAATTACTGACATACATGTATATCGTGTAAATGGAAAAAGAAACACGGGGGTTTGTGTGAAAAACTTAAAATTGGCCAGAAGAAAACTGGCTGACGATCGAAGCTGTAAACAGTGGCGGTGACTCACGGACATTTATCGTTGGTTTCCACCTAGAGTTGGATACCGTGTAACTGGCCTCGATCTCCATCTTAATATAGAGGCTGCAACAGAGAAGCATCTATTTTCCTTTATTTACCGCATCAAGGCCAAGGTAAAATATAGTCACGTTACAGTATGCATGATCATCATACGAATCTACCCGGGTGTATAACGGATATCGAAAATCTTTGATTCAAATTTCGGAAACAACCAGTCTGTTTACATTGAAGGCCGCAAGTCCGCGAAATGCATTTTCTATCAGGCGTAATCTAAGCAACCTTGCAACCGTCAGGCGCAATATTTGGCATAGATATATAAGAATGACTATATTTTGATAAAATAAAAACAAAATGAGTTAAAACTGGCTTAAAATAAGTATTATTGCCTCTTTAAAGAAATCATTCCACATGAGTACTTTTTCCTCTTCCAGTTCTTCTCTGGTATACACTTTTATTGTAATCAGTAGATTTCCTTTGTACAGCTGCAATTATGCAGGCAGGTTAAAAAAACAAAGACAATCTAATTTTGCCCAATATAACACCCTTTAAAAGTGTACACCTACATTATGAAGTTTTAGTGTTTATTACACATGTTGACTTGTAAAGCGTCACGATTTATGCACAGGAATAGTGAGACATGTTATTGATTTTTTACACACCACCTGCTAGCAATAAGTCGGGCCGTGTGACACTTTTTGGAATATGCTTTGAGTGGAATTAAGACCTTCAAAGGTGACCGCTGGACGAATGCGCTGCACGGATGACCGCTAACTCAGTTTCAACTGTATATTTATCTCTTTACCCAAGGATACAATTTAGACCTGTCCAGATTAACAGCAAATACAGAAAACAAATGTAGGAAAAGGAGAAAATGCTGGTTCATAGTATTTTCTCCTTTTCTCACAATCTTTTCTATAGGTTTCTTAACTTATGAAGGCTTTTTAAAGTCTACAGGTTTTACACAAGACTGAGTGATTTAAAAAAAAAGATTGTGCTTGAAGGAGAGATTTTGCAAAATGAACAATTTCTCCTTCCAATGTGGTTTTATGTGAATTCATGCTTTAGTATTATATTGAGTTGAGAACTAATATAGTTGTCTTATTACTTTACTTTAGTCCAACTGTACTAACACCAAATTACATATACATAACTGTGAGAATATGATGAAGATCTGTAAAGATCAAGTCTTGAATAAAGTATTTATCTATCTATCTTATTGTGAATTTGGGCTTGATAAAGGGTTAACTATTTACCACACAATCCTGACTTTTAACGACCCTGAGAAAGAAGCCTATAGAAAACATTGTGGGAAAGGAGAAAATGCTGGTAACCAGCATTTTCTCCTTTTCCCACAATGTTTTCTACCCTGCTGGAAACAAATTTCAAGTTTTTAGTTACGTTTATTTTCTTGCCTGAAAATACTTTCATTTTGGACAAGTCTAAAATGTTGTTGTTTGGTAGAGTTAAATAAACTGTTTTCTCTTCTTATCAGAGATCCAGATGAGATTGAGGCAGGGGAGAATATAGTTAATGAGAAAAATAAAAGTGTTGGAAAATTTCGAAGTTCAGTGGGAAAATACGGACTTGGACTGATGAGGGTGGCAGACATCAAAGGCAAACTGAGTGTGAAAACAAAAACTGGTGAAAGTGTTGTGGTAACAGCTGTGGAACCGGACTGGTGGCCTAAGGCTTAATGTGCTTTGTGATTCAATATCAGCTTATTTGTGCTATTTAACACTGTCCCAAATGACGAATGAATCTGCAGGTGACAAGTTTAAAAGAGTTATAAATGAACTAAAGTTCTTTCACATAAAAAAAATTGAGGGACATGAAGACAATGCTGGTTACCAGCATTTTCAGCATTTTCTCCTTTTCCCACATTTTTTTAAAAGATTTGGCTTAAAGTTAAAGTTTCATTGAGTAATACCCTAGCATAGCTATGCCCATGATCTTAAGGTCAGAGACTTGGAAATGTCACATTTTAATTTTTTGTAGAGTTCCATTTTTCCCAGACCTGAGCAAAACAGCTTTTGAAAACACTCAGGGCATGGAGGAAATTGATATTTTCTTACATTGATTCAAATCCTATCCTTTTAGCCCGGCTTGTTGTCAGTAAATGCTTTGTATGCCCATTTATACTCAGGAAACACACATGTAATACTCTGTTAACTCTTTCCCAAATGACAAATTTTCAGACTAGTCCAATTTGAAAGCATTTGCAGATGACAAAATAAATGTTATGAAAAAATTAAATCTGCTTTGGAAAGCACAGAAAACATGGTGGGAAAAGGAGAAATGCTTGTTCTTCTTTTCCCATCGTGCTTTCAAAGCCTTTTTTCTTTAGATTGTTCAAAGCTGGGATTGTGTGGCAAAGAGCTAACTCTTCACCGAATGATAAGATTTCGGCCTTGTCTAAATTAAAAGCATTTGCATGTGATAAATAAAATGTAACTTAAAACATAAATGTTGCTTTCATAGAATGAAAATCACTGTTGGAACAGAAAAATGCTGGTTACCAGCATTTTCTCTTTTTCCTAGCATGTTTTCAGAGCCTTCTTGTACAGGATCATCAAAACTGGGGATTGAGTAGTAAGGGGTTCAGGAAAATATTTTGTCTGTCTGAGATGTTTTCTCTCTTTGATAAAGCAATATTAGAATTTCCTCACTCGATAGACTTAAAAATTAGGTAAATTTATACATTTCACTTTCTAGATACATGTACCTGTTGAAAATTTAACTCTTACCCTGTTAAATAACTATGTTAAAATTTTCAATTCGATAGTAAAAATCCAAATATTGCTATTTTAAAGTTGCATTTGAATAATATCTCCTAATCAGACATTGTAGATCCAAGATCAGACTGCACATCCTGTGCAGTCTGATCTTGATCTACATTGTCCGCAAATTGTCAGTGAGTCATGCTTAGCAGCCTAAGGATTATAAAGGTTATTTACCCCATCTTTTTGTTAACCCATTACCAGTCAACAAAATTTTAGACGTGTCCAAATTGAAAGCATTTGCAGACGACAAAAGTGACTGAAAATTTGAAATTTGTTTTGTGAAGGGCAGAAAACATTGTGGGAAAAGGAGAAAATGCTGGTTACCAGCATTTTCTCCTTTTCCCACTATGTTTTTCAACTCTTTACCATTTGACAAAATTTTGGGCTTGTCCAGTTTGAAAGCATTTTGCAGATGACAAAATAAATGTGAATGAAAAATTGAAAAGAGATTTGGAAGGGGTAAAAAACATAGGGGAAAATGAGAAAATGCTGGTTACTATGTTTTCTAAAGGCTTCTTTCTCAGGGGCATCAAAAGTAGGGATTGTGTGGTAATGGGTTAAACATAATTACTTAATCCTTTAGCATCTTAACCCATCATAGATATACTTGAAAGAAGTAGTTTTCATGGTCACTGCAAGCTAAGACTAGATTATACAGAGCATGCAGAGCGATCATGGATCTACATTATCACTCTATTTAACTCTTTACCACACAGTTCTGACTTTAAACGACCCTGAGAAAGAGGCCTTTTGAAAACATTGTGGGAAAAGGAGAAAATGCTGGTAACCAGCATTTTCTCCTTTTCCCACAATGTTTTCTACCATCCCCAAACCAAATTTCAAATTAACAGTCACATTTTTTTGCGGTCTGCAAATGCTTTCAATTTGCACCATTCTAAAATTTTGTTGTTTGGTAAAGATTTAAGTGAGATGAAGATGTCTTTATATGCTGTTAATTTATATTTGTATGCGTTAACTTCTGGCTACTTGTATCAGACAGCACTGAAAGAGTGGTCTGAGAATGGATCGTTTATATTTGGATTTCAAGTATTATATGTATTAGTTCTACCTCACTAAAGTTGGATAATTTACAGGAAAAAACTAAAAACAAAAACGGAAAAGTTGCATTGTTATAGAAAGGAAAGGACTGCTATTTATGCAGAGGGTTGTCAATGTTATTCCAAGTACATTAACTCTTTACCGAACAACAAAAATTTTAGCTTGTACAAATCAAAAGCATCAGTAGACAACAAAATAAAAGTGACTAGAAATTTGAAATTTGTCTTGTGAAGGGTAGAAAACATTGTGGGAAAAGGAGAAAATGCTGGTTACCAGCATTTTCTCCTTTTCCCACAATGTTTTCTATAGACTTCTTTCTCAGGGATGTCAAAAGTAGGGATTGTGGGGTAATGGATTAATTATTCATAGTAGTGTAGATGCTGGGCAGATAGCATTTCATTTAGAGGTTCAAGTGCCATACTGTGATTTGCCATGCTATTCTTATGTATGTTTTACCCTGTAGACATCGGGTCCTGTCCCACACTCTTACTATCATTCTTTGTCTAATTCTCAAGAATTTCTAAATTTCAAAGAAGCTTCATGTCTTATAGGCTTAACCAAGTACTTGTTCAACCAAGTGCGTTAGTCAAGCAGAGACTACACTACTTTCCAGAGCAAGCCTTGGAGTACAATTAACCCATTACCACACAATCCCAACTTTTGACGACCCTGAGAAAGAAGCCTTTATAAAACATAGTTGGAAAAGGGGAAAATGCTGGTAACCAGCATTTTCTCCCTTTACCACAATGTTTCAACCCTTCACAAATCAACTTTCAAATTCTAAGTCACTTTTACTTTGTCATCTGCAAATGCTCTCGATTTGGATAAACCTAAAATTTTATTGTTTGGTAATTATTTAAGAATGTATGATTAATACAGGCTTTGTTACTTGTATGTAGTTGGATAATACACCTTATAATGGAATAAAAGCAGAGAAAACATAACATTATTGCAATTAAAAAAGTTTTATTTCACTTTGTATCTATTTGACTACTAACCTCAATATTTGCAATGGCGACTTCTCCAAACTTTGGTTGTCTGGTAATCTGTCAAGCGCTTATGGACACTTTAATACACGAAAAATGTTTCGACTTGTCCAAATTGAAAATGTTTGCAGATGATAATGGTGATAAGCTGACCGCAACAATTTTATTATTAAGGTAGAAAACATTATTGGAAAAGGAGATAAAGCTGGTTACTTGTATTTTTCTCTTTTTCCCGCTAATTTTTCAAAAGTTTTCATTGTCAGGGTTATTAAAATATGGGATTATTTGGTAAAGGCAAATAGAGAAATACAAGAATATCATCTTGTAATGAGATCTTTCATTGCCCCACATCTGAAATCAGATTTGAATCAGACATGTTAGGTTTCTTTACCTTACAAAACAAGAGGGCCAATAAACATGCAGGGCCATCATTGCATGTTGTCAGTCTGCTGGCAAACCAATCTAAATTTCTCTTTCTGTTCTTCCCAACTCCCATTCTTTTTTTTTTTGCGCCCCTTAGACCAGTCCAAAATTTTGTCATTAATTTTGGTATAGAGTTAAAACATTGCGGGAAAAGGAGAAAATGCTGGTAACCAGCATTTCCTCCTTTTTTTATAAGGTTTCCAAAAGGCTTCTTCCTCAGGGTTGTTACTGGATTTGTGTGGTACAAGGCAAAGAATTTATGAGGACTAAAAAATTTCACTGAAATTTGGATTGAAGAGTGATACAAAAAATTTCATCTGCTATATTAGACAGAAAAATTAATACACAACAAATAACTGTAAGGACTGCAAGACTGGCAACAAACATGGGACAATAACATAGGTTTAAAGATCTTCAGTCAGTGTAATTAAAAAATTCAATACCCTTTCAAAAAAGCACCTTGAGAATTTAAGACAAACACCAGCAATGTATGATATACGGTAAGTGTCATTAAAGCTGAAAAATAAAATTAATTAAAAGAATTTTTAAATACAATTTGAGTGTGCCTGCACATAAACAATAATAAAAACAAACTTAAAAGAACATAATTATATACATAATAACATATTTACAAATTTTAAGATAAACAGAGGAGTAGGCTTTGTTAACTCTTAATCAAATGACAAAATTTCAGACAGGTCGAAACTGAAAGCCCTTGCAGACGACAAATAAAGATAACTCAAAAATTGAAATTTGTTACCAGCAGGGTAGAAGACATTGTGGGTAAAGGAGAAAATGCTGGTTACCAGCATTTTCTCCATTTCCCACGATGTTTTCTAAAGGCTTCTTTCTCACCATTGTGAAACCTGAGATTTTTGGTAATGGAGTTAAGCTGTAAAATATTTTATTATCTAAAACTTGTTGTTTGGTGTCCTGTGTGGCAATATTTCTTATCCTGCTAAGTGAGTGAAATGACATGTTTCAACCAATGGTAAAAGTCAGATTTCCAAGGAATTTTTTGGGGGACAGTATGTCCTTATCTGACAGGGTAGATCAAGGATCAGACTACATTTTATACAAAGCAATCTGATCTTGATCTACACTGCAAAAGGTCAGTGAGTTGCCCTCTGCAAGTCTAAAGGTGAAGAAGAGGGTCATACGGCTTGATCACTATCTCTTTACAGGACAAAAAATAATGTGGATGTTTAAATGTTGCCATCTTGCCCTGACTATCTCCAAACTGATCATTCAGTGTAGATCAGAAAATCTTAATATGAAATCTGATCTTGATCAAAGAGTTCCCAAAACAAATAAAGTTGTTTTGAGTGCTTTTATTCTTTCTATACGACACAATTTCACACTTGTCCAAAATGAAAGTGTTTGCAAACAACAAAAGGACTGCAATTTCAATCTTAATTTCTTACCGTACAACCCCATGGTTATACAACCCTGATGACCAACACCTTTGAAAAACAAGAGGACCATGATGGTCCTATATCACTCACCTGAGTACCAAGCAGCAAAGGTCTACAATAAAGATAAATATCAAATATCAGGGTTAAAGGCCAAATGATAATGAAACAAGAGCAGCAAATTGTCGCAATTTGACTTGAGACTTCAAAATTCCATTCCAGACAAGCAAGAAATACTGTAAGAATGAAGATCAAAGTGGAATTACACAAAATTCACGCTAGGTAGAGTTATTGTTCTTGCGCAATGTACTCCGTAATATTGCAAAAAACATGCACACCATGTTTGAAGTCGTTCTGACTTGAGGTGACAAACTTATATTCCAGACAGGCACTAAATGCTGTAAAAATGACATTCAAAGGGAAATAACTCAAAGACAGCATGAGGTATAGTTACAATTCTTGTGCACTGCACTTCCAAATATTGCAACAAATAATCATACCAAATTTCAAGTCATTCCTACTTAAGATGACAAAGTTTTGCTCTGGACAAGCACCAAATGGTATGAAAATGAAGTTCAAAGGGGAAATAACTCAAAATTTAAGCTAGGAAGAGTTATGGTTCTTGTGCACTGCACTCCATAAATTTACAACAATCATGCATATGAAATTTGAAGATGTTCAGGCTATAGATGACGAAGTTATATTCCAGACGAGCAGAAAATGCTGTAAAAATGATAATCAAAGGGCAATAACTTACAGACAGTATAAGGTAGAGTTATGGATCTTTCACACTGCACTCTGCATTATTGCAACAAACACAAATGCCAAGTTTCAAGTCAATCAGACTGGAGATGACAAAGTTATGCTCTGGATTAAGAACTTTTATGAAGAACTTTCTAATTCACGGGCAAATAACTCCAATTGTTCCTGCCCGATTACACCCATAATCACACTTATCCGAGATCTTATGGTCATGTATATTTTGACCAAGTTTGGTGCCGATTTGTTTATAATTGTAGATTCCAGAGTGTAAACAAAGTCAAATATAGTAATTTTTCTAATTCAAAGGCAAATAACTCCAGCCATTCTGGTACGATTAGACCCAAAATTGAACTCGTCCAAGATCTTATGATTATATATTATTTGGCCAAGTTTACAGCTAATTGGTTAAAAACTGTAGATGCTAGAGAGTAAACAAAGTGCAATATAGCAATTTTTCTAATTCAAGGGCAAATAACTTCAGTCGTTCTAGTCTGACTGGACCCATAATCAAACTCATCCCAGATCTTACGGTCATATATATATTTTGATTAAGTTTGGTGCTGATTGGTTGATATTTGTATATGCTAGAGAGTAAACAAAGTGAAATATGGCAATTTTTCTAACTCAAGGGCAAATAACTCCTGTCATTCTAGTCCGATTGGACCCATAATCGAACTCATCTGAGATCTTATGGTCATATATATTTTGACCAAGTTTAGTGCTGATTGGTTGATATTTGTAGATGCTAGAATGTAAACAAAGTGAAATACAACAATTTTTCTAATTAAAGGGCAAATAATGCCAGATGTTCAGGTCCAATTACACCCAAAGTCGAACTCATCCGAGATCTTATGGCCATATATACTTTGACCAAGTTTGGTGCTGATTGGTTGATATTTGTAGATGCTAGAGTGTAAACAAGAAAATGTGAACGTACGGACGATGGACGGACACTGGATGGACAGACGGACAGACGCCGACGGACGTGAGTGATCACAATAGCTCACTCAGAGCACTTTGTGCTCAGGTGAGCTAACAAGTCGAAGTGACCTGCATTTTATCCTTGTCCCATAATCTTTTCTTTCCTTTCAGAAATAAAATCGCTTGAGCCACAATTTAGTTGTAGTCTTCAAATGCCTTCACAACAGACCAGTCTAAATATGGTTTAGTAAAGGGTTACAGGAAGAAACCTGTCAAGAGAGGCTAATGACCCCAATATGGCTGGTGGTGAGTTATTCCTATTCAAACAGCAAGTAATGATCATCAATTTGTAAGCTTGGCAGTCTTCAGGTTCATGTCCTCCCCAGCATCTCGTCTATAAATGGGGAGCTCTCTTTTCAACACACATTCCTCGTTGATAATCACAGCTGAAATGTCAGAACCAGGGACCTCATACAATGATGTGTAGAGTAAATTTTCCTGAAACGAAACAATATACAAAACTGTATTATAGTTGAATTGATAAAGTGAATGGTGATTTACAGAGACTTCAATATTATTTCAGTAAAATTACAGCAACAGCTCATGTATACAAGTGTGTCCTGGGTTTCATAGTGACTAAACCAAGGCTCTGAAGTGTCTTGTCCAAGGAAATTTGTTGACATACACAGTGTCTTTGATAGCTAGTAATAATGTTGGGATAAAAAGATATGAAAGCTTAATATAGATGGTAAAAAACCTCCTGCCCTGGCTGAAAATGTCAAACTTGTCCTTAAAAACAGTCTTAGTCCCTTTTGCATGTCGCAAGCTATATATTCTTGACGTTCTTCACCACTAAAGTTCAAGACCTGATAGATGTGATTAAAATTTTTTTTTTAAGGGGGCGGGGGATGGGTGGGTAGAAAACATTAAAGGAAAAGGAAATACTGGTTACCAAGATTTTTTCTTTTCCAACAATTTTGACAAAAGCTGTCTCTCCCTGGGTCATTAACCCATTACCACACAATACCTACTTTTAACAACCCTGAGAAAGAAGCCTTTAGAAAACACAGTTGGAAAAGGAGAAAATGCTGGTAACCAGCATTTTCTCCTTTTCCCAGAATGTTTTCTACCCTTCACAAAACAAATTTCAAACTTTCAGTCGCTTTTATTTTGTCCTCAGCAAATGCTTTTGATTTGGACAAGCCTAAATTATTGTTGTTTGGTAACAAGTTAACCCATTACCGCACAATCCCTACTTTTGACGCCCCTGAGAAAGAAGCCTTTAGAAAACATTGTGGGAAATGGAGAAAATGCTGGTAACCAGCATTTTCTCCTTTCCCCACAATGCTTTCTACCCTTCACAAAACAAATTTCAAACTTTCAGTCGCTTTTATTTTGTCCTCAGCAAATGCTTTTGATTTGGACAAGCCTAAAATATTGTCGTTTGGTAATAAGTTAAATGTTAAAACTGTTTTGTACAGGTTGTTGCAATATCTACAAACAGATTATGACCATTTTAGTTACTCGAAACTACAAGCTTTAATCCTTTACCAAACAATCCCAAGTTTTAACAATCTACATGTAAAAGAAAAGGCCTTCTACAAATAATGCTGGAAAAGAAAAACATTGTTGAAGTTCAAACAATTTTTTCTGCCCTTTCAAAGATGACTCTTATGAACATATAAGCTGTCTGCATTTGCTCTCAAATTGCACAGGTCTTAAACTTTGTCATCTACTTGAGGTATAATACCACATCACAACATACCATTTCTGCCTTTAAGCCTCTGGCCCCTGTACCCTTTTGGTATGTTTTTCTAGCAATTGCCCTGAGAGCATCTTCTGTAAATTGGAGATCACACTGAAATGGTAGAGAAAAAAAAATATTCCAGTTTTATTTCTTTTTTCCCACAGATACTTTTTTCCTCTTTTCTGGCAGCTACCCATTTTTGAAAACAATGACGCAAATCTTAATATGTATATATTATTTCTTCTTTACCCACTGAGTTTTCAATTGTAAACCTTTACCAAACAATCCCAGGTTTTAACCAACCTTGGAAAGATGCCTTTTGAAAACATTGTGGAAAAAGAAGAATGGTTACTAGCCTTTTCTTCTTTTCCTACAATGTTTTCTGCTCTATGAAGGACAGATTCTAGCATTTGAGCCATCTTCAATTTGTTGTCTGCAAATGATTTCAAAGTTTTTTGTTTGGTAGAGAATTAAAGCAATTTGGTAATATGATAAAAATAACATTTTTCTTTAAAGCTGTTCAATATCATCTGATGGGAAAGATGAAATTAATTAACATGCAAAACAATTCCCTGTTTTTAGCTCACCTGAGCACAGAGTTCTAAAGCAAAGCTTTTGTGAGTGTGCTATAATCACCTTGTCTGCTCTTTAAAAGCAACATTTTCAGTTCAGTACTCATGAAACTTGCTCAGAATATTTGTCTTGATAAAATCTCTAACAACCTTAAAAATTGGGTCACATCAGACCAAATGATGCCATGACATGTGATAGATTGAAAGACAGAACATTAAACTCAAAATAAGTAAAACCTCATCAAGAGCAGAGTACGTGTACAGGTCTACAAGTCAGGTTCATTCAACCCTTTACCAAACAATCCCTGGTTTTCATGATCCAGTGGAAGAAGCTTTCTGAAAACATTGTGAGAAAATGCTGGTAACCAGCATTTTCTCCTTTTCCCACAATGTTTTCTACCCTTCTAAAGTCAAGTTTTAATATTTGAGTCATGTTTATTTTGTTGTCTGCAGGTGCTTTCAGTTTGGACAAGTCTGAAATTTTGTTGTTTGGTAAAGAGTTAAAAAAGGGACCACATCATAGATGATTTCTTTATGTGTACTTATGTATGGGTAACAAGAACCACATTCACCAACCACTAAAAATGAATTTCTGTATATAATTTCAAAGACATGCCATCTCATGGGTAAAACATACTCTAAGTTACATCTCAGCCACTCAGATGGCAACTCTCTAAATCTATTTTAGAAACTGAATATAGAACAGGCGAAAGATAGAACTGCAGAAAAATTAACTTACATTATTCATTGCAAACAATAACTTGTACTGTTTAACAAGAGCATTCTTAGGTTCTGTGAGAATTTGTATTAAATCATCTTCATTCAGGGGGTCTGTTACAACAATTCTTGGCATTCTGCCAACAAACTCTGGCAAGAAACCATATCTTATGATGTCCCCTTCTTGAATGTCTATCAACTTTCTTTCATGAGGTTGGTTATTCGAATTATTACTTGACTGAGAAAATATATCCATCAAGTCAACAGGTGAAGTGTCTTCACGTACCAACACAGGTGCTCCAAAACCAACATACTGAAATACAATGGAACTATGCTCTGTGAAAAGGGGGCTTAATGTATCTGCCAAAAGTATGGACTCATTTCAACCCGTGAAGTCTGATCTAGGCCAAAGCTTCGCTATTAGACAATCTTCTGTATGTCTTAGGACCAATGCACTTCATGATTAAATCGGTTGTTGAAATAAGTAGCTTTTATGGTTCCAAAATTATACATAATATGATGAATTGCCTGGTATCAAGTATTGGAAAATGCATTAAGCCCCCTTTTGCCAGAGCATGGCACAATTAATATTTGATCATGTTACTTTCTACAGTAACACAAATCTAAAGAAAACACTACTCATTTTCTGTAGCAGAATATTTGCCAGCAACAATGTTTCTACACTACTACATGTAATGTCATCTATAATAATCTTCAGCTATTTTGATTATTTCTATTTTACAGGATTTTTTTCAAAGTTATCTTTAGCAAATTTGTTTGAAAAGATGAGTTAATTACATTCAGTTTATCTTATAAAATATATCCATTCCTATACAATATAGTTAAATTCTACTTCAACAACACACAAAAAGAGGGAAGTCTGCAGTAATAGCCTCCTGTACATGACATCTTGTAGCTGACTCTTTTGAAAACATTGTAGTAAAAGCAAAATGTGTGTCATGTTATTTCTCTTCTTGTCACAATATATCATATTAACCCATTACCACATAATCCCTACATTTGACAACCCTGAGAAAGAGGCCTTCTGAAAACATTGTGGGAAAAGGAAAAAAATGCTGGTAACCAGCATTTTCTCCTTTTCCCACAATGTTTTTCACCCTCCACAAAACAAATTTCAAATTTTCAGTCACTTTCATTTTGTCGTATGTAAATGCTTTCAATTTGGACAAATCTAAAATTTTGTCATTTGCTAATGAGTTAAACCTTAATGAAGCTTCCGAAAAACTATCCAATATTTTTACACCTTGGAGGAGGGCAGCTTTCAATAACACAACGAAAAAGGAGAGAGATGTCAGTGATTTTACATCTTTCCTCACAAAGTTATACTCTCAGTAAATAAAAAAATTCTTTCAATTGAGTTACATTTAAATTCTAAGCTGCAAATATTTTCAAAACACAAACCTAAACTCTTATAGAGCCAAATAAACTCAACAGACCCTTTCAATCTGCAAATCATACCCAAATATTTCCATTTTTAAGGTTGCCAGAAGTGTCTTTGCAAAGCCAACAGTGTACATGTAGATCAAAGATCAGGCTGCATGTTTTGTAGAGTCTTATCTTGATCCACACTGGCCAAGAGTGCAACTAGAGTTTTTAAAACTTTGTACCATATAACAAAGTTTTTTTATCTATCAATACTGAAAGCATTTGCATACAACAATTAAAATGTAGTTCAAAAGGTGAGACTTTCTATAAAAAGGTCCCATTTTTTTTCTTTTTCGTACAATATTTCATAGGTTTCTAATATCATATCAACTTAGGAGCATGTGGTGAAGGGTTCTGGGTTGAATTTTGCCACCTATAACACCAGTTATAATCATGTTGCTTATTCTTATCTAACAGAGCTCTAGATAAGGGGAAGTGATTGTATTCTAAAGTCTAAAGCCATTATTTCTCTTCTAAACCCTATGTTGTGGGTGCTAATTGGTATAGCCTTAATGAGACGATTGTAACCAGTAAAACAACATAGGGTTTAGAGGAGAATAATTAGTATTTGCAATTTTGAAATCAAAATCACTCCCTCTATCTGGAGTTCTAAGGTTGCTGTCAATGATTGCTGCAAAAAATCTATTTCAGGGGCATTGATATACATGTTATGATTCCATCAAACTGAAACTTACCTTCTTCTTGCGTGTATCAACAATTTTATGTAAGCCACTGAATGCCCCGGATGCAATAAATAGTATATTAGATGTGTCAATTGACTTATGTAAAAATTTTACAAACTGGTCCTGCACATTCACTACCGTACCCTCCAGCACTTTTAACAATGCTTGCTGCACAGACTCTCCACCCACATCTTTAATACCATATGACACCTGCGATTTCACTAACTTATCTACTTCGTCAAGATACACTATTCCTGCAAAAACAATCAAGTTTAACTCTTTACCAGGCAATCATGACATTAAACAACTCTGAAAGTGCTTTTGAAATTATTATGGGAAAAGGAGAAAATGCTAGTCACTAGCATTTTCTCATTTTCCCATGATGTTTTTCAATTATTGAGTAACATTAATTTTGTTGTCTGCAAGAACTTCCAATCAGTCCAAAATTATGTTGTTAGGTAAAGAATTAATGCGTCCTTCTGAATTATACCATGCAATTTGTCCCATAATTATGCAACAGTAAATCCTATTTTATCTTACAACCAATTGCATCATGAGGCAGACTGGTCCATAAACAAACAGAAAATTAAATGGCCGAAAGTTTTGACTCAAGTCATCCAGTGAAGATGAGGCAGGCTGACATTGCTGAT
Source organism: Tridacna crocea (assembly GCA_943736015.1). Taxonomy (NCBI): domain Eukaryota; kingdom Metazoa; phylum Mollusca; class Bivalvia; order Cardiida; family Cardiidae; genus Tridacna; species Tridacna crocea. Next base: position 12,953,099 of record OX031058.1, read on the forward strand.
ACTTTTTGCAGATGCCTTAAGCCCCTTTTTCACAGAGCATGGCACAAATGCATTATTATGCTTGAAGTGGGTTAAGTTCACGGGAAATTGCTCTTTTGTTTTATGCAACGACGAAATTTTTGCTGAAGTCAAATCCAAGACAAATTGCAGTCGACAAATCAAATGTTGTCCACATGGTGGGAATTCTCCTGGAATGGTTTTGTCAATTTTCATTTGGTAAGATTAGAAAATTGTCTTCTGTAAGCTAAAGAAATAATTTCATTTAACCTTTCCCACATGACAAACTCCAAGACTTGTCCAACTTGAAAGCATTTGCAGAAAACAATTAAAATGTAGCCCAGACTGTGAAATTTGATAAGGCAGAAAACATTGTTGGAATCGGGAGAAAATGCATTTTCTTCATTTCCAACAAGGTTTTCAAATGTTTCATCTGTAGGGTCATTACAACTCAGGATAAATGGTGAAGCTGTGTCATTCATTAACAGAGTTCAACATTTTCAAGAGTGGCACAGTAATTTTTAAGTATCAAATTCAGTGTTCACTCATTAGGAAACTACAGTAAGTCTTTAACTGAAAATAATATTATCTTTCATTTACTCTACGTACCATGCTGACATCTTCGGACATTATTGTTGGCTTTTTGCAGCAGACGAACAAAAATAGTATCTACATTCTCCCCTACATATCCTGTTGCCGTGAGTGTGGTACAGTCAAACTCCAGGAATGGTACATTGAGATACCGTGCCAAAGTTGATACTAGGTAAGTTTTACCTGGTACAAGAACCAAAAGAGACACAAAGAGTTAACTCTTTACAAGACAACAAACTGTAGACTCTTCTGAATCAAATTGCTACCAAATAACAAAACGTTACAATGATCATAATTGATAGTGTTTGCATATGACAATTTTATTGTGGCTCAAAATATGGAAAATTGTTTCAGAAAGGGTAGAAAACACTGTGAAAGGAGAAAAACCTGGCAAATGTCTGACAACTAGCAATGTTTTTGCTTTCTCCACAATGTTTTCTATCTTTTCAAAAACACATTTCAATACTAGAATCACAATAGTTTGGCAGCTCTAATTGCTTTCAATTTGGATAATAAATTTTGTAGATTGATGAAGAACTAAGCCTAAAAAAAGAAGAACAAAAAAAACATGACTTGAAATGGAAATTTTCAGTTAGACAGAAAGCTGTACTGCAACTTCCAAGTCAACTTTGCTGACAAATTTTCTCACATGGGTGATAAAAAAAATCAGACTGTAGAGAATATTCAGTTCTGGTTTGTCTTGATCTACAGTTACCAAAGGTCAGATAGCTTTATGTGTGGTACCCTTTGCAGGCAATAGAGATACATATTTTTTTTTTTTTTGTGAAATAGCCACCCATGAAAAAATTACAAAATGATGTTCAATAGATGAAATAAATTATGATCTTTCACAAAAAAAAAAAATCAGAGCTCCAGATAAGAAGGAGCGTTGGCATTCTTAATCCATTTTTTCTGTTTCAAACCCTATATTGTGGGTACTCATTAGAATCATCTCAATGAGACGATTCTAATGAGTAACCATAACATAGGGTTTGGTGGAGAATAATCAACATTTTCAGTATTAAAGATGCCTGTCTACAGCTGGTGAGCAAAAACGCTGTTAAATTTCAAACAACTTAAAATGGTACAGAAATCAATCCTTCATGTAAACATGGATAAATTACTCACATATACGGTGTAATTGAAAACAAGAAACACAGAGATTTGTATTTGAAACCGAACATTGGTCAGAAGAAAACTGGCTGATGATCAAAACTGTAAACAATAGTGGTGTGTCATGGAAATTTATCATTGGTTTCCGCTGAGAGTCGGATACAAAGTAATTTGCATATAGGCCGAGACCTCTGTGTGAAAATCGAGGCTGCAACAGAGAAGTGTCCATTTTCCTTTGCCACATTAGACACAGGGTGAAGGTCAAATATAGTCATGTGATAGAATGAATAATCATCACACGATTCTACCTGTGTGGTAAACGCTTATTGAAAATCTTTTATTCAAAAACCGGAAACAACAAGTTTGTTTAGATGGAAGGCCGCAACTTGGCGAAATGCATTTTCTATCAACTGTTATCTCAGCAAAATGACTAGATCTATATTTTGATAAAATAAAGACAAAATAAGTTAAAACTGGCTGAAAATGAGAATTAGGGCCTCCTTAAAATCAAAACCACTCCCTTTATCTGGAGCTCTGCAATTAATAGTACTCTATTTATTTCAAGCTTCTAACCCCATTTACTGGAACTTTTGTACAGTTCTGTTTGTATTTCCCTGTAGTGTACCCCCCTCCACATAAGAATGCATTACAATATTACATAAAGTGCAAGAAATGTGGGGTATATGCACATAAATTATGTCATTATATTTCTCTCAGGTTGAATGGCAAGTGCTTTACCTAGGTAACCAGGAACTACTGTTCAGCCTTCAGTTGAAGAATTAGAAAATACAAAAAAAGATATTTTTCACTGGTCGCCACCATGATATATCAAACAATAATACACCATTATTTCTCGATAAACCCTTTGACACACACACACACACACACCTACTTTTGACAACCCCGAGAAAGAAGCCTTTAGATAACATTGTGGGAAAAGGAGAAAATGCTGGTAACCAGCATTTTCTCCTTTTCCCAAAATGTTTTCTATCTTTCACGAGACATATTTCAAATTTTCTGCCACGTTCATTTTGTTGTCTGCAAATGCTTTGGATTCAGACAGACAAAATTTTGTTGTTTGGTAATGAGTTAACTATAATCGAAAAGCAAAAAAGCAAATCATTCTATAATAGCTACCTGATCCTGTGGGTCCTATCATCAGTATATTACTTTTCCTAAGCTTAACTTTTGTTTGGTCTGGCTGAGATGCTTCAGGAGGTGGGCTGGCTTCTACATCTACATCTTTCTCTCCATCAAAACTACCCTGTAAGTCAGGATGATTCTTCACATGGGATAAAGCATGCTTTCTGCTACCTTGTGAAAACAAAACCAAAGAAAGTCATAGATAAACATAATGAATTATTAATTCTAACATGACATGCCAATTTCGCTCTATAAACACAGTGCAACGAAAGCGTGGTAAAATCTGCGACATACAAGTACCATATAGAGTGACGTCATTCTTCATCGAGTGACGTCATTGTGTATAAAGTAAGTGAGTGAGTTATTCAATGGAACATAATCTTCATCAGCGTTTTTTAATCTAAGTATGAACTTGTTTTCCTTTCATTAACAACTGGTCATGTTAGAATAGAAATAATCTTCTTTCTATCATGGTTTATTGTTCAATAAACCATGTTGTGAGTTATGAGGCGCAATAAATAACCCACTCGGACTTTCGCCCTTGTGGATTATTTATTGTGCCTCATAACTCACAACTGTGGTTAATTGAATTATAAACCACGATAGGAAAAAGATTATTTCTTAATTGAGTCATGTTTTATGAAAAGGGAGCTTCATGCATCCATAAAAAGTACTGACCTAGATCATCTGCACAGGCTGACCTGGGCCGAAACTTTCTGCTTTTTGTGATTTTTTTGCATGCTAACGTACAAGTTTAACTCATGATTAAGTTAGTCATTAGACAAACTGGATTTTATATATCCATAATTATGTGATGACTTGCACGGTATCATAGTCTAGAGAAACAAAGATAGATTAACCATTTACCACACATTTACGACTTCTGATGACCCAGAAAGAGAAGGCTTTAGAAAACATTGTGGTTAAAGGAGAAAATGCTGGTAACCAGCATTTTCTCCTTTTTCCCACAATGTTTCCTACCCTTCCCATAGCATATTTTAACTTTTCAGTTATATTTATTTTGTCATCTGCAAATGCTTTCAATTGGAAAAGAGGTAACCCTTTACCACACAATCCAAACTTATAACACCCCTGTGAAAGAAGTCTTTTCAAAACATTGTGGGAAACGGAGAAAATGCTGGTAACCAGCATTTTCTCCTTTTCCCACAATGTATTCTACCCTTACCAAATCAAATTTAAATTCAATCAATTTTTATCAATTTAAAGTCACATTTATTCTGTTGTCTGCAAATGGTTTCAATTTGGACCAGTCTATAAATTTGTCTTTTGGTAAAGAGTTAAGCTCTCTTTTGTCAGGGCATGGCTCTATTATTTTAGGGTTCCTCCACTGTTCAGTGTACACACTGATCAACATGAGCCGCGGACACCATGTGTTCTCGGTACACCAGATCAAATTTTTACATGGAAGAACCGGTGGTGGTGTAAGCATTTTCATTTTTGTAGATCTGGTTTACCTAGATAGAAATGTTGATTTACAGCAATGTCAAGACAAATGATTGATCTGTTTACATACAAACTAGGCAATAATAATACCATCATCTAAGCGAGCTGTGGCTTTATGAGCAACTGGGGTCTTATTGTTTTGCAGTTTATTGCCAAATTTTGAACAAAATCCCAAACCATTGTTCATTTTACAAGTTTGTATGATAAGATAAATGTATTCCCTATAGGAACACAAAATTTCACTTAGAAATGTCCACCCAAAGCTAAGATATACGTTTTTGAATGGACCTGGGTAGAGGAAAATATGCTAACAAGACACCAATTTTATTTTCAATGTATGCACATGGACACCAGATCAGAAAAAGCTTGGGGTAACTGGACACCAACCTTTAAATCATCAATATTTCTGCCTGAAACTCGATGCATGGGCTGTGTACGAAGACTATTTTTGTAAACATTATGTCTCTACGGTCCATTACCTGATAAAGAGCGTGTTCAACCCAACTTCATTACTTCTAGCACTTGCTTTTTTGAAATATTTGCAATATTACGGCAATTTACGAAGTAGACTTACGATGCTTGATCACAATTGTCCGGTCATTGCCTCCAATGTTGGTGCAAGACATGTTCCTTGTTTACAGCGTTTCAGTTTTATGAATGTCGTATTAACCCATTACCAGGCAATCACGAGCTATAATGTCCTTGGGAAAGATGGCTTAGAAAAACATTGTCCCTATTGACTAATCAACGAATTTGTAATTCGTGTTCATTATTTTGAGTGCAAGAATTGGTCACACTGGCCAACGTATGTATACGTTAGATCGCCGGCTTTGAGTTAGATTGTACATACACCGAAAATGTTCACTTCTTTCATTCTTGATGGTATAAAAAACTTTTTTGTAGAACACGCTACATGTCGAATGGGACTATGAAAATTAATTATCTTCAAGATAATGCTTAATACATAATAGACATATTTGTAAACATTCGAGTACTGATAAACAGGTGAGTTTGTTTTTGAAATTTCTCAGCAACTTGATTACTGACATTTTTTTCACTCGTACAATTTTCACTTTGAGTTTGATACTACCTTTCGATGCTCTAGAACCAACTAAAGACTTCTGCACGGATAAAAAGAGGGAACAGAATCAGGTTAAATTTATATCGCTCAAAGGTACGTAGTGTGCTAGGAAATTATTAGAGAGGTTAAATGCAGCCATGGCAAATTACTAAATAAAATCTTTTCTGAAATTCGTCATATATAAAAATAAACCACGTCCATTTCCTGTTTCGTTTTTTTTTTTATTTCGCTTTATTTACAAAACTATGACGAAACAGACTGTGTATCAGAACAATTACGCTCGAAGATATAGAATTAGCAAACTTTCTGGCAGTCTGAATTTTAAAATCACCACTGTTGGAGGGTCTGATGGCCTCTCCGATAAATTTCAGCAATACGAAATACAGTGAAACCTGGCATGTTGGCCACCTGTATTAAGCAAGCAACCTGAATAAACAAGCATATATTTAGTTCCCGACAAATAGCAATGCACCTGTAGACATTCATCTATATCAAGCAAGCACCTGCCTTTGGCAAGCTCTTTCGACTGTCCCTTTGGTAATTGATTAATATAGGTTAAACTGTAACTATATCTGAGCACTATAATGCTGTATTTCCAAGAACTATGTAAGTTTGTAACAATAAAGATAAATATCTCATATATCATGATCACCCAGCATATTGGATGAAATGAAACATTATCAGAGATCATCTGTGTTACAAAATACATGTACATGTATACATTTATTTATTATCAATGAATTTAAAGAGGTGCAATTAAATATTTTTGCTTTATGACACTAAGAGAAAATAAGCCCCACCAACAAATGCCATGTTTTTCAACAGATCAAAATTTATTGAAGGAGAGTGATAGAAAACTACCCAATGCCAATCTCGTGATTGAGTTCTTTAGAGAGGACAAATTTTACAATTTCACAACGCGCCGTACACGGAAAATAAGCTCCTTCCACATAAGCCATGATTTTAAAGGATCGAAGTATCTCGAAAGAAACTTATGGAATCATCCACGTTGATTTTTGTTGATTTCCACTTGGTGGTTTAATTCTGAGGAGAAGTCTATTAAATAAAAATTTTAGAAATAAATGCGTAGACGAACAAACGCACGCATGTAAATGTACGAAGGGTACAACGCCATTCTAACAGTTGGCCAAGTGGATTTAGAAATTATTTAAACTAAGAATCAGGCCAGATGTGGTAAATAATGTACACACTGTATTAGTTAATAGGGGGTTTTCTTTATGGACAATGTTTTTCTAAGCCATCTTTCCCAGGGACATTAAAGCTCCTGATTGCGTGGTAATGGGTTAATTACGCCATTCATTAACTGAAACGTTGTAAAAAAGAACATGTCTTGCACCAACATAGGAGGCAATGATTGTGATCAAGCATCGTAGGTCTACTTCGTAAATTGCCGTAATATTGCAAATATTTCAAAAAAGCAAGTGCTAGAAGTAATGAAATTGGGTTGAACATGCTCTTTATCAGGTAATGGACTGTAGTGACGTAATGTTTACAAAAATAGTCTTCGTACACAGCCCATGCATCGAGTTTCAGGCAGAAATATTGATGATTTAAAGGTTGGTGTCCAGTTACCCCAAGCTTTTTCTGATCTGGTGTCCATGTGCATACATTGAAAATAAAATTGGTGTCTTGTTAGCATATTTTCCTCTACCCAGGTCCATTCAAAAACACATATCTTCGCTTTGGATGGACATTTCTAAGTGAAATTTTGTGTTCTTTTAGGGAAAACATATATCTTATCATACAAACTTGTAAAATGAACAATGGTTTGGGATTTTGTCCAAAATTTGGCAATAAACTGCAAAACAATAAGACCCCAGTTGCTCATAAAGCCACAGCTCGCTTAGATGATGGTATTATTATTCCGTAGTATGTATGTAAACAGATCAATCATTTGTCTTGACATTGCTGTAAATCAACATTTCTTTCTAGGTAAATTAGGTCCATAAAAATGAAAATACTTACACCACCTTCCATGTAAAAATTTGATCTGGTGTACCGAGAACACATGGTGTCCGCGGCTCACGTTGATCAGTGTGGTGTAGGTAGTGTGGGTGTAGGACAAAAGACCGCTACGACAAAAGCCCACTGGGACAAAAGCTCACAAGGACATCATTCTGATCTTGATCTACACACTTCACTTATGCAACTAACCTTAACTGTGATGCTCTATAAAATACTGGGAGCACTTACTTGGAGATGCAAATATCTTCATGTTTTTGGCTTTTGGTGGCTGAAGTGTATGTTGCATGGTTCGTTTATAATGCTGATAAGTTCCTGTAGCTAGAGCTATCTTGGCTGATTCCTGCCCCACTACATATTTGTCTAGGTATTTTTTGATCTGAAACATAAAAACAGGTGAACATCAGAAGGACAGTGGTAGCATTCATGGTTAACCAGGTAGGCAATTTTTATTCACAAACAAAGCATACAACTTTCTTCCGAAAAACAAAAACTTCACACCCTAGTCTTTCTCCAACAGAAAACATTCGCAGCCAGTGAATGCAATGTGGCCCAAATGATGAAAATTATCTTTTTAACCTGTTATTACACAATACCTTCTTTTGACAACACTGAGAAAGAAGCCTTCAGAAAACGTTGTGGGAAAAGGAGAAAATGCTTGTAACCAGCATTTTCTCCTTTTCCCACAATGTTTTCTAATCTTCACAAAACAAATTTCAAATTTTCAGTCACTTTTATTTTGTCGTCTGCAAATGCTTTCGATTTGGATAAGCCTGAAATATTGTCGATTGGTAATGAGTGAAAGAAAACACTGTAGCAATAGGAGAAAATGTACTTAACCTTTATCCCAAAATTTTGAAAATCTTCCCTATCAAGGTTTTTTTCCAAAAAATGGGAAAGAGTTAACTCATGTTTGCATAGAAGACAGCTTTTTAGGAAAAGGAGTAATTTGCTGACTGACGGCGTAGCTTTCTCTCTCATTATTTCTGTTTAAATGTACATATGGGAATGTAACAGTATCAGGCAAATCTGATCTGACCCTAGTTGTAACAGAGACACTTTTGGTTTCCGGTATCAGTAGGTGAGGATGATTCTGATCTTCTTTGTAGGGGTGCACTAGATAAAGCTGAATGCCAAATTTGGTAGCCCTTTGCTTTATGTTTAGTTACGAGAAGATTTTCAGTTTTCACTCTATTAGCCTATATAAAACTTGTGATCCAAGGGCAGGGCCGATTTTGACCCTAGGACTATAATCTCACCACTTTTGGTGGGGGTCTATTTGATAAAGTTATTTGCTGACTTTGGAAGCCCTAGGCCCATTTATTTTCAAAAGATTTTCAATATTTTCTAGTTCATTGCCATGACAATCACAGATTTTACTTGAATCAAAATTCTTTGAAGAAATTCTAGACAGGGACAAGGTAGAATAATTCTGTGGAGTTTTGTCATAATTGGATGGGCAGTTTCAAAATAGGTGTATAAAGTAAAGGTTAACAAAATTATGTACACACTGATTGACACACTGACGTGCACAAAGTCATGACATAAGCTTGTTTGCCTTCAGTCTGTGGAGCTCAAAACTGGATTTTTTCTTGTTTCACTCAATTTTTTCTTTCTTAATTTTTAGCAGAGAAAAAGTCAATCATTTTTGCCACATTTACATGCTTTGATTTGGGATGAGTTTATCTTACGACACCTGATAAAAGATTAGTATACAGACCTCTTTTGGAGTGATGAGCTTTCCGTCTACTTCATCTGTTATGATTGCGAAATAGCGTCTACTGATACGAAAAATCACTGAAAAAAATAAGGAAAAAAGTCTTACAAGGACCTATTACAGAGCTCCACGTAAGAGGAATTGATAGTAATCTAAATCCATTATCTCTCTTCCAAACCCTATGTTGTGGGTACTCATCAGAATCGTCTCTACGAGACGATTCTAATGAGTACCCATAAGATAGGGTTTGGAAGAGAGAATAAATAACACTGTATTTTTAATAATGAAATCAAAATCACTCTTTCTATCTGGAGCTCTGTAAAAGTATTAGATATTTTTGTTGTAAGGATATATTATCCCTCTACATTTTCTGGCTCAGAAACATGCATCATACACCTATAAACTTACACAAAACAGAAAAAATATCTGAGCCATGCTCTGGCAAAAGGGATGCAATATACCAATCAAGCTATCATATAATGGATCCATAATAACCACATTTTTAACAACAAACTAAATCATGTGGTAGACTGGTCCTTGGGCACATAGAAAATTTACCTACCATACCAAGGTTCAGCCCCGGTCAGCTTGCACTGACTGCGCAGGCTGACCTTGGTCAAAACTCTTTGCAGAAGCATTAAGCATGGCTCATCTGAATTAACACACTGTCAAATGATCTTAAATATGGTATTATCATCTAACCTCACCAGTGTGAAAACTTTATGCTTCTTCTGTAATTTGATCCGTCAAAAAGTTAGGCTGTAAAATATTCAACCGTTTTTCATACACTTTTGCCTCTTTACTCATATTGTTTTTAGGTCTTCAACTTTTTTACAATCACTCTGTAAATAATGACGAATTTTTTGTCCGAATTTATAGGTAGATGGAATACCACACTGTTGTAAGTTTCTTGGCCCTGTACTTGCTTCTTGTGTTGGAGAAAAACTTTCACACCTTCCTCTTTTCATCTCACAAGATATAAAATTTAGCCACAAAACTCAAACCAGTATAAACCATAGTCTCAAAAATGAGAATCTACAGTGATCTATTCAATATTTGTACATTTATTTTGCACTGTACTGTCTTAACAATTACCACACAATCCCTACTTTTGACGCCCCTGAGAAAGAAGCCTTTTGAAAACACTGTGGGAAAAGGAGAAAATGCTGGTAACCAGCATTTTCTTCTTTTCCCACAGTGTTTTCTACCCTTCCCCGAACAAATTTCAATTTTTCAATCACCTTTATTTTGTCGTCTGCAAATGCTTTCAATTTGGACCAGTCTAAAGTTTTCTCGTGTGGTAAAGAGTTAAGTCCACCATACATTTTCCAGTAGAAAAGATAGAGCATTATACTGACTTTCTGTTTGTTGTTTTAATCTGCATTGCAGTGAAATGAAAGTAACATGATGAAAGATAAATTATGAAATCTTTCATTACCAAATGAGCTTGCAAAATTTGTTTAAAACTGCAAAATCTTGGGGGGAAAAAAAATGACAAAATTATTTGCTTTCCACTTATGTATTGAATTTGTTTGTATGACAATGAGCTGTATGATTTAAGTTCAAAATAAAATGTTATGTTATGTTATGTATTTAGGGTTTTCGTCATGTTTTACAATTTTTTTTGATAATTTCTATCCGTCGAGGAAGCCATTTGCTAATGTCATGGGATTCCCAGGAAGTGTATTTTCGAATTACGTATTACTATTATTTTTTTCGTTTTTAAGATATATTTATGGACATCAAAATCATGATACTTAAGATTTTTCTAGAAGTAAAAAAGTAGACAGTATTCTTTTTTAAAGAAAAGATATTTGACTCTAATACATAATCCGAAAATAAACTTCCTGGCAATGCCGCGGTATCAGCGAATGGCTTCCTCGATGAATCGAAATTGTCAAAAAAATTGTAAAACATAAGGTGTCTACTGAGATATCGCCAAATGTCGCAGGTACATTTTTGTGTTGTTTATCGCTATGCTATAAAAGGAAATTATGATTGCGGTTTGTTTCATGGGTGATTTTGGGAGGGAAAGGCTGTCTTGTGCTGGCGCCGGCAAACTAGATGTTGCATACCTTGTGTTTATATTATATAGGGGAGATTTTTTTTTCATATGACTACTTTTACATTTTCCCACAATATATTTCATATGTTTGTAAGGATATATAACATTATTGTAGCCATTTTTATTTGTAGGTCAGATGTTTCTAATTTGATTGAATCTGGTCAGATTTTTTGTTGGTTGGTGGCGAGTTCTATAATAATGTCAGCCTGACCTTACCCATTATGTCGGGGTTTTAGGAATTTTAGAGTTGTAGTAGAGATGTTTTCAGAAACAAAACTTCATGGGTATTAACGAATAGATATCCGTAGTATTTAGAACCAAAGCCTGTAAGAAATGGCAAGTAGAGTTAAGTATAGAAACTATTTCTGCAACGAGACAGGTTACTTAGCTTGACTGATCCAGGTCATATACAATACTCATAGATTGGGTTACCTTTCGTATTTCTGCATGAGCTGTCAAACTTGAAACCATACCGCAACATGCTTGTGGCCATATTTTCTCTAACTAAAAGAGTATATCATACGCAACAGAGATTTGAAACAATTCAGTCAGTTTTCCCTCTTACTGCCAACACCGTGACTTGCTAACTTGAAGTTGATCTGCTGGTTACATAGTGATGTTATGAAATGGAAAAAAAATAGGTCGATTTTGTTGACACTTAGATGATCGGAACGGAGACTCAAGGGGTGTAACGATAGAAAATGAATTAATGTACGGAATGGAACGGAGTCCAGTCTTGCGAACAAAGAAAGTTCTGATAAGGACTGTATTTAGGGAAGGAAGACTTCAGTGCTTTAAGAATAATTTAAAAGTAATGGTGGACATTTCACATGCTGAATGTGATCTAACCCTTTACCAAACAACAACATTAAAACCATTCCCAGATTGAAGCATTTGCATACAAGTTAAGACTAACTAAATCCCTGTTTTTCCTTTTTAGATAGAGATAGAAAGATAGAGAGGAATGCTGGTATCCAGCATTTCCTCCTTTTCTCGTAATGTTTTCAGAATGCTTCTTCTTCAGAGTCGTTAAAACCTGGGATAGTGTGGTAAAGGGTTAAAGGTAAAGGTTGTATTTATATGAACGTCAAGTCAAATCAAGTATATTTTATATACAAAGTCGGGGGACATATAACAAGATAACATAAGCTCTGTTGAGCTTTTTACACCGACTTGACAATATATTATGACATATACAATACACACATGTACAAGCACATAAAACAAGAGGGCCATGATGGCCCTGAAATCGCTCCCCTGAGTCTATTGACCGAATATAAACCATTTTCATTCTAGTTTTCCAGTGACCTAGTTTTTTTTTTATCAGACATTACCCATTATCAAACACTTTTGAGATATCAATAGGACAAACATTTTTACCAACTTTCAAGAGTTTTTGACTGAAAATGTGGCCCCTAGAGCGTACACAAGGTTTTTCTAAGATTTAACCTAGTGACCTAGTTTTTGAACCCACATGACCCATTTTCGAACTCCTTCGAGAAATCATAAAGGCAAACATTCTGACCAAGCTTCATGAGTATCGGACTGAAAATGTGGCCTCTAGAGCTAGACAAGTTTTTCTAAGATTTGACCTAGTGACCTAGTTTTTGACCCGACATGACCCATTTTCAAACTGGTCCGAGATTTTATCGAGGTAAAAATTCTAAGTTTCATGAGTATCGGACGAAAGATGTGGCCTCTGGAGCGTACAAAAGGTAAAAACTTGAAGACGGACGACAGAGGACAGACGACGCACAACGAACGACGGACACAGCACTATCACAATAGCTCAGTTTAAGCACTTCGTGCTCAGGTGAGCTAAAAAGCCCATTTTTGCAGGGGAAGAAATTCTTATGAATGATCAACATTCCAGCTATTGTGCCCTCCCCTAACAAGTAAAAATTTTGAATCATAGTGTAAGAAGGTATTTGCAGTAATAAAAGTCACTTGGTAAAAGTAGGGCCTACAGGACAGCAACAAAGTTAAAGCAATTACCGAAATCAAACACAACAAGAGGGCCATGATGGCCCTGAAATCGCTCACCCGAGTCTAATGACCAAACATGAACCATTTTCAATCTAGTTTCCCAGTGACCTAGTTCTTTATCAGACATTACCTATTATCAAACACTTTTGAGATATCAATAAGACAAACATTCTGACCAAGTTTCATGAGTATTGGACTGAAAATGTGGCCTCTAAAGCGTACAAAAGTTTTTCTAAGATTTGACAAAGTGACCTAGTTTTGGACCCTACAATTACCCATTATCAAACTCTTATGAGACATCACCAAAACAATTATTCTGACCAAGTTTGAAGAGTATCAGGCAGAAAATGACCTCCGGAGTGTACACAAGATTTTCTCTAATATTTGACCCAGTAACCTAGTTTTGACTCCACATGACCCATTTTCAAACTCATTCAAGGTATAACCAAGACAAATATTGTGTACAAGTTTCAGGAGTATCAGACTGAAAATGTGTCCTACAAAGCATACACAAGGTTTTTATAACATTTGACCTAGTTACCCAAATTTTGACCCGACATGACCCATTTTGGAACTCGTCCGAGATATCATCGAGGCAAACATTCTGATCAAGTTTCACAAGTATCGGACTAAAAATGTGGCCTCTAGAGCGTACACACTGTTTTTCTAAGATTTGACCTGGTAACCTACCTTTTGACCCAACATGACCCATTTCAAAACTAGTCCGAGAAATCATCAAGACAAACATTCTGACCAACTTACAAGAGTTTTGGACTGAAAATGTGGCCTCTAAAGCGTACAAAATGTTTTTCTAACATTTGACCTGGTGACCTAGTTTTTGACCCAACAAGACCCATTTTCAAATTCATGCAAGATATCAAGACAAACATTCTGACCAACTTTCAAGAGTTTTGGACTGAAAATGTGGCCTAGAGCGTACATAAGGTTTTTCTAACATTTGACCTAGTGACTTAGTGTTTGACCCGACATGACCCATTTTCGGTCTCGTACGAGATATAATCGAGGCAAACATTCTGACCAACTTTCATGAGCATCGGACCGAAAATGTGGCCTCTAGAGCGTACACAATGTTTTTCTAAAATTTGACATAGTGACCTAGTTTTTTTTATCCTACATGACCCAATTTCGAACTCGTCCGAGATTTCATCGAGAAAAATATTCTGACCAACTTTCATGAGTATCGGACGAAAATTTGGCCTCTAGAGCGTACACAAGGTAAAAGGTTGACGACGGACGACGGACGCCGCACTATCACAATAGCTCACTCTGAGCACTTTGTGCTCAGGTGAGCTAAAAAGCACTAAGATTATCATCTCATTCTGTTTCACTATGTGAGAAGGCTCCAGCTACATTTATCATCAAAGCAGCGTTTGTCGTCTCCACTAGTGAGATTTTTCTTTCTACAATAAGAAATAATAATCATGCATAAAAAAAAACAAAATGTACATGTATTCAAGGCTGATAACAAAGCAATTTATGCAGAAAAAGTAGCAAAACAAAAGTAAAAACCTAGGTAGCACCAGAAGAACAAAACACAAAGACACATGAAAGGACAAGCAGAAGGATTTATTTTTAGGTTCACAGTGGCAGCTCCGGTTCTAAGGCTTTACTTATTTATGACAAGCAGAGCAATGACATATCTCTCCCTTCCATGAATTAATAAGATTGCAGAACTGATTAAAAGATGAGGTTTATCTAAAATGGCTAGGGAGAGAGTTCCATAGAACTACTGCTGTGTATCTAAAAGATCTTCTACCATACTTTCTGTCCTGGGTTGTGGGATCTTTACTGTATTTTTGTTCCTAAAATTAGAGTCTTTGTATGTAATTAAGCCATGCAGATACTGAGGACTGAGTTGATGTAAAATTTAAAAAGTTTCAGCAACAATAGATCTTAATCGTCTAACTTTGAGTGATGGTAAGCCAGATTTCTTAGGAAGTTGTTCATAGCTACTAGCATGGTCTTCATAAATAAATCATAATGCACATTCCTGGAGTTTTTCAATTTTCTTTGTATTCGTCTCGTTTGTAAAATGCCAAGTTAGGGGACAATAATTAAAATTTGATATAATGAAAGAATAATACATGGTCAGTCTTCCTAGTTTATTAAGATATTTGCCAAGAACTTTGAGCACATTAAGTTGTTTTGAAGCTTTTCTGCATATACTACTTATGTGTGAGTTAAAACTCAAAAGAAAATCCAAGTTTACACCAATTAATTTGACCTCATCTTCACTCTGGATTATGCTACCACTGAACCTGAAATTAAGATTCTTTTTATGAGTTTTATGACCTAAGGTGATAGCCTGGAATATTTCTGGATTTGTTTTCATTTGATTTTCAGAGAACCATTTTATCAGGGAAAGACTGTCTTCTTCAAGTGTTCTAACTAGATCTGGGATAGAGCAACTTGCACAAGATAGAGTATTATCATCTGCGTAATATTAAAGTTTTGAGTTTTGTACAAAGTGGAAAATATCATTAATGAAAATGTTGAAAAGTACTGGTCCTAAGATACTTCCCTGTTGGACGCCCTTAATTATTTCCTGAAAATCACTATAAGTTTTACCTACTTTCACACATTGTTTATGATTTGAAAGATAGCTTTTGAAAAGATTTGTAGCTGATGTCTGCCGATGTGTCTGCTTTCTCTTTTCATCAACAAGTTCCAAGTTGTGACCTTAAAAGCGATTAAAATGACGAAATTCCAACATATCTACCAACAGAATTTTGTACTGTCACTTGTATAAAATAGTGTAGATCTCAAGTGACTGTACAACAGCTTATCAAGTGACAGTACTAATTCACTATGTTGACATGCCATTTTAAACGAACGATTAGGAGGATTGTAATCGATTTTGTTACCAATTCTTTACATGTTTTCAAACAAAAGTGAATAAAGAAACTGTCTATACATTTTCCATTCAGCAAAAAAGCTTTTAAGGATGATTAATCAAACAAAATACCCTGTTGTTTTTAGGCAATATCATCTGTATTTTAGTATGGTTACATGATCAAGGCATCCCCATATCTCCAGGAAAGCTTTTCAGAGTACATGAGTGTTCTTGATACGGTCTATGATTAACAAACAAACAACTGGATATGAAGGTTTTATAATAGCTATCAAAAGAAATGAAAAATCACCAGCTTGACTTACCGTGTGTTAGCAATTTTCACGACCAAGTGACATTTCACCGCTGTACAGACTCCCAAGTGACATACAATCTCAAACACTGTACACTTCCGGTCCTACACTGTGATGAGGTAAGCAGTCAAAGGCGTTGGATAGATCCATCAGAATAGCAGCAAGGTATTTATTATTATCTAGATGTATTTTCTAGTCCTCAACTACGTTGAGAAGAGCAGTATTACAACCAAGGCCAGGTCTAAAAGCAATTAAATAAGGGTTAAAAAAAAAACGTTTAAAATGATCCATAAGTTGAACATATATGGCTGTTTCAAATACTTTTGACATTACAGGCAAGAGGCTAACAGGTCTATAATTACTCTTATCCATTAAACTATTTTTCGTATAGATAGGCACAACCTGTGCAATTTTCATATTGTCAGGGAAGGTAGATTCATCTAAACTGCGGTTTATCAAGTCAGTTAGGGGTTCTGCAATAACTGGTGAA
Organism: Tridacna crocea; assembly: GCA_943736015.1. NCBI lineage: Eukaryota > Metazoa > Mollusca > Bivalvia > Cardiida > Cardiidae > Tridacna > Tridacna crocea. The sequence goes on from OX031058.1 coordinate 12,969,894, forward strand.
CATATTTTAAGCATCTTAATAAATTAAATTTACGTTGAAATCTCTTTACAAAACAACAATAAATGTTGTAACAATACTCCACCATTAAGTATAGCAGGCAAGAAACTGAATGTTGCTCAAATGACGATTTCTGTGATCCATTACCCCTTTTTACGGGTCTGGAATAAAAGCCTTTTGAAAACATTGTGGGAAAAGGAGAAAATGCTGGTAACCAGCATTTTCTCCTTTTCCCACAATGTTTTCTACCCTATCATAGAGAAAAATCATCTTTTTAGCAACTGTTAATTTGTCATCTGCAAAATGTTTTGAATTTGGTCTGGTCCAAAATTTGCTGTTTGGGAAAGGGTTAAGCAAAAAGGGACCATCGGGGAATTCTGTACATCAATTAGATAAAAACAGATCAGCGATAGTTTAGGTCAATTTAAGTTGATAATTCAAAAATGACTGTATAACAAGGTACAATGACCAGTTTTCATACAGAAAATGTCATTAAAGCAAAAAGTGACGGGTCGCATTTCTGAAAAAAAGAAAAAAAGAGCCGGTCTTAGGTACTATAATTTTTTTTGGGTTACATAGCCAACTTTCGCGGACATGGAAAAATCGATATTGGCCAATTTTACCTGTATTTTTCAATATAGAATTATGAAGGGTCAGGTAAATAAACGCTTATAACTTCATCAATTTTCAGAATTGAAAATTATCTCAAGTGAGTTAAGAAAATTCAATTTATTCTCTTTCAAATGAACTTAGTTGTAAAAATTTCTGAAAAGAAACTTTTGGTCCTTTTTTAACTTAAAAATTGTAGATATGGTTTATATAGAATAAAGAGGAAAAACGTATTTTCTGAATTCAAAAACTGTAATATTTGTTTAATTTTCTTTCTTTGACTTGAAAAGTCAAAATTATCTCAAGTGGAGTCAGTTAGTTTATTCATTTCTCTTTCAAATGGTATAAGTTTGAGTCATTCAAATAAATAAACTTTTGGTCCTTTTTACAGTTTTTTAATGCCACTATCCTATTTTTTTCTTTTTCCGTGAACGTTCGAATTATGCCGGACTATGCCGATATTGGCCGAGTCTCACTGTGTTACGAGTCAGGCGTAACTAGAAAGAAGAAGCCAGCAACAAACGATAACAATTAACAGAATTTATTAACAAAAATATCAAATAAACAGTTACAATAGTACAAAACAATACCTTAGACGTTAAATTCAGAAGACAAACTATTCCAGTCTTAATTCCAATCTGATCCTGATCCAAACTGAATGTAATCTAAGCACACAAAGTAATCCTCACTTTAGTCTAGTCTGATCCAAATCCAAACTGAATATAATCCAAGCACTAATTATGGGACACAAACACAAGATAATCCCCACTGTAGTCTGTCAATCATTTATTAACTAGTGAACACTGAGATGTAAAAAGCTTTTCCTTTTATAATAACAGGGAAACTTCCAGAAAATTCATGTTAAAATCAGTTGCATAATTCTTAGTAATCAGATTGTATAAAGGCCTGGAAACTTCCAGCACAATATTCCACAAGAGAGAATCCAGTTCTAAAAATAGCAACAGGGGAAAACCATTCAAAAATAGATACACACATGAACAAAGCTAATAATAACTGGGTATGTACATAACACTTCCCCCCTTGAAAAGAAAAAAGAAAGGTTTATGAAATAAATCTTTCTTTTTTGCAATATTATTTATATACATGTATATAATACTTTAACTGAAGTATTACATAGGAAATGACAAACTCAAATATTAATTATTTAAGACTAATGAAAATAATCAAGGTAATGAAAGTACAATTTAAAAATTCAGTTTGAACATGATTTAGGGAAAATGACTATTTGAATTTCAAACTCTTGAAAGAGCATCTGGTATAATGTTATCTTTCCCTTTTATGTGTCTTATGTCAAGATTAAACTCTTGAAGCAATAAACTCCACCTCAGTAATCTTTGATTCTTATTCTTAAGTTTGTGTAGAAAACTTAAAGGGTTATGATCACTGAATACAACAATTGGTGAAATTGAAGAGGTTAAATAAACTTCAAACTGCTGGATTGCCAGAATTAAGGCAAGACACTCTTTTTCTATGGTAGAGTAATTTTTCTGATGTTTGTTAAATTTCTTAGAAAAGTAACAAACTGGGTGATCAATACCATTATTATCTTCTTGTAAAAGAACAGCACCAATACCAACATCACTTGCATCAACAGCTAATTTGAAACATTTGTCAAAATCAGGTGCCAAGAGAACTGGTGCGCTCTTTAGTATGGCTTTCAGACGATCAAATGCATCTTGACATTTGTCATTCCATTTGAACTTAGTGCTTTTCTTAAGTAAATTTGTTAAAGGTTCAGCAATACCTGAGAAATTTTTACAGAATTTCCTGTAGTAGCCAGCCATACCAAGAAATCGCATCAGCTGTCTTTTACATTTAGGCACAGGAAACTCAGAGATAGCATGGACTTTAGCTTCTAAAGGTTTAACTTGACCTTGTCCCACAAGATGTCCTAGAAATGTTACAGTAGCATGACAAAATTCAGTTTTTGCAAGATTCACAGTCAGTTTCGCTTTACTAAGTCGGTCGAAGAACTTCCTGATTCTTTGAAGGTGGTCACTCCAACTGTCTGAGTAGATGATGACGTCGTCTATATATGCATCACAACCATCTAATCCACATATAACGTTGTTTACAAGTCGCTGAAACGTTGCAGGAGAATTTTTCATCCCAAACGGCATGACTTTGTACTGGTACAGACCGTTTGGAGTAGCAAAGGCTGATACTTCTTTTGCTCTATCAGTCAGTGGAACTTGCCAGAATCCTTTTAGCAGGTCGAATTTGGTGACATATTTAGAATTTCCAACTTTGTCAATACAGTCATCAATTCTTGGTATTGGAAAAGAGTCTGTTTTTGTCACAGAGTTCACTTTACGATAGTCAGTACACATTCTATAAGTTCCATTTGATTTAGGTACTAATATACATGGTGAACTGTAATTACTCTGGCTAGGTTCAATAAAGTCATTTTCTAGTAAGTATTTTACTTCATCTTGGAGGTATTTCTGTTTCAAAGGATTCATTCTATATGGATGTTGCTTTATTGGTTTGGAATCTTCCACAATGACATCATGATAGATTTTATCTGTTCTTGTGGGGATATCAGGAAATAAATGTTCATATTCATGTATCAACTGTTTCAGCTCTTCCTGTTGTGATGGTTCCAAGTGAGAAAGTTTGTTGTTAAGGTTTCTCAAAATATCCGAATTTTCAAGTTTAGATGGACCAGGATCAGATTTATCAATAAAGTCAGAATTTACTTCAAGATCAGATACATTTGATTCTTGTGGGACAGTGTTTACAACTGTAATTGGTTTTGAAATAGAGCTATCTCTGTCAAAGTATTCCTTTAACATATTTATATGACACATTTGTTTGTTTTTACGCCTTCCTGGAGTATTAATTATATAGTTTAAATCACTTGTTTTCTTGTCAATAGTGTAGGGTCCAAAATATCTTGCCTGTAAAGGTCTGCCAGGTATTGGCAAAAGAGCAAGGACTTTGTCACCTGGTTTAAATTTTCTATCTATAACATGGTTGTCATATTTTGCTTTCATTTTGCCCGGAGACGTTTTAAGATTAGACCTAGCAACCTCACATGCCCTAGACAGTCTATTTCTGAAGTCAGAAACATACTGTAGTAAATTCAAGGGTGTTTCATCATTTGAGAGAAATTTCTCCTTCAAAAGTTTTAAAGGTCCACGAACAGAATGGCCAAAAACTAATTCAAAAGGACTGAAACCAAGAGATTCTTGTACAGATTCTCTGGCTGCAAATAGTAACAAATGGATGCCCTTATCCCAATCTTTTTCAGTGTCAAAGCAATATGATCTTATCATATTTTTTAATGTCTGATGAAATCTTTCTAAAGCACCTTGACTTTCAGGGTGATAGGCGGATGACCTGTATTGCTTGATTCCTAATTCATGCATAACCTGTTGGAATATACCAGACATAAAATTTGACCCTTGATCAGACTGAACTGATTTTGGAAGACCAACAAATGTGAAAAATTTTATAAGAGCTTTGACTATTGACTTTGTTTTGATGTTTCTTAAAGGAATAGCTTCAGGAAAACGTGTAGAAGTACACATAATTGTTAAGAGATACTCATTTCCTGACTTGGTTCGAGGTAAAGGACCAACACAATCTATAAGTATCCTACTGAAAGGTTCATCAAAAGCAGGAATAGGTTGTAATTGAGCTTTGGGAATGGTTTGGTTGGGTTTAACTACCATTTGACATGTATGGCAAGTTTTACAATATTTAGAGAAATCTGATTTGAGACCAGGCCAATAAAAATGAGTAATAATTTTGTGATAGGTCTTGTTTATACTTAGATGACCTGACATAGGACTTTCATGGGCTATACTTAGTATTTCATGACGATATGACTTTGGAACCACAATTTGGTGGTAAACAGCCCATTCATCATCAGCTGGGACATCAAATGGTCGCCATTTTCTCATAAGAATCCCATTCTTTATATAGTAACACATTGGGACCTCTGAAATTTCATCTTCAGGTAAAGCCCTAAAAATTAATTTTGAAATCTCAGGATCAGTTTGCTGTTCCTGGATAAGCTGTGACTTTGACAGCGTGTCATGACCTTGGTCAATAGACCGTGGTGGTGAATGACAAGACATTGACGAGTCTGTCTGAGTATCAGACAAACTGGGATCAAGAGACTTTTTAATCTCATTATTAAAATATTGACCGATAAAAGTATCCGTCAAGTCATTGTCAGAGTTTGAGTTCTTCAAAATGGCCTTTTTAGCCATAGCTCGGGTAACTGCACAAGAAGGATACAAGTCAGGAATTTCCTGCTCGATAGGGTCATCTGTTTGACCTATATTTGGTGTGTCAGTTACAAGTGGATTTACCACAACCTTATCTCCAGCTAAGTCATTGCCTAGCAGTAAATGGACACCTTTAAATGGTAAGGAAGGTTTAATACCAATAACCACAGGCCCAGTAACCAAATCTGATGACAAATTAACATGATGGAGAGGGATATTAACAGTTCCACACTCTACACCCTGAATAAGGACACTAGTACCGGAAGAAGTCTTCTCAGAAAAAGGCAGTATATCTGCTAAAATAAGAGATTGAGAAGCTCCTGTGTCTCTTAAAATTTTAATAGGGGTAGGTGGGCAATTATCACCTGAAAGTGAAACAAAACCATTCAACATAAATGGTTCAAAAATCTCCATAGTAGAATCAGACTTGGGTTTTGTGACTATGTCAATTGTATTGGTTTTAATAGAAGACTGTGGCCTTGGCCTAAGAGTGGTGAGCCCTGTTGGTTTGGCTTCATCACTTTCTAACTTCCTTTTTAATTTCAAACATTCAGAAACAAGGTGACCAGGTTTCTTACAATAGTTACAAGTGGGTCGAGATAAGGGATATTGACTTTTGGTTTCACTAGTAGAATTGGGTTTGGGTGTATTGGATTGACTGGGCATGCCAGATGAATTACCAGACATAGATTTATTTTGGGGATGTGAGGAAGTAGGTCTTGGTTTAGCAATAAAAGAAACTTTATGTGTAAGGTAGTAATTATCAGCCAGACGAGCTGCTTCTTCCAAAGTTTCAACTTGTTTTTCGTCTAAGAATGTCTTAACATCAAATTGAATACAACGTTTGAATTCTTCAACTAACATAAGTTGTCTTAGTTTATCATAATTTTGGTCTATTTTCTTAGAACAGCACCATCTATCAAATAACTGCTCTTTGTTTCTAGCAAATTCAACATGAGTCTGGTTAGAATCTTTTTTACAATTTCTAAATTTTTGTCTATATGCTTCTGGGACCAGCTCATAACCTTTGAGAATAAGTTCTTTAACAGTCTCATAATGATGACATTGTTCAACACCTAGTTGTGTATAAATTTCACGAGCTTTGCCTATCAAAACACTTTGCAGAAGCAAAGTCCAGTGCTCTCTTGGCCAATTTAAGTTTTCTGCAACTTTTTCAAAGTGTAGGAAGTATTTATCAACTTCTTTTTCTTGAAATGGAGGAACAAGCCTAATATGTTTTGTAACATCAAAATTGTATTCAATCTTTTGCTTCGGCTGATTTGCTCTTTCTTGCATTTCAATTTCCCTCATTCTTAATTGAACTTCTCTCTCCTTCTCTCTCTCTTCCCTTTCTCTTTCCTTCTCTCTCTCTTCCCTTTCTCTTTCTTCTCTCTCCCTTTCTCTTTCCCTTTCTCTTTCTTCTCTCTCCCTTTCTCTTTCCCTTTCTCTTTCCTTCTCTCTCTCTTCCCATTCTCTTTCTTTCTCTCTTTCCTGAATTTCTAATTGTCTGATCTGAAGTTTTAATTCAAGTTCTTTCGAACTTGAAACTGACTGAACGTCAACTATCAGGGAAAGAGCATTTTCATTAAAAATTTCCTCATCAACAAAATATTGTACCAAAATGTTCTTAATTTCATGTTTACGCATTGAAGATTTTATTTCAGACAATTTATAGTGCTTAGCAAGATTAAGCAAATCAGTCTTTTTACCCAAATTCAATAACTCCACAGATGGTTCAGCCGTAAATTTATCTAAGTCAAAAGACATGTTTGTTTGTTGCTGGATTCAAGTACAAAATTATTATAATTACTGATTAGTAATTTTGACTAACAGGATGTATTAGATTTTTTTAAATTGTGAAAAGCAAACGTCTATGTCCTATTTTCCAATCGATGGTTAATCCCAAAAGGAAAATGAATGCGTTAGTCTATTTTCCAATCCCGGACGAGCCCCCAATTTCTGTTACGAGTCAGGCGTAACTAGAAAGAAGAAGCCAGCAACAAACGATAACAATTAACAGAATTTATTAACAAAAATATCAAATAAACAGTTACAATAGTACAAAACAATACCTTAGACGTTAAATTCAGAAGACAAACTATTCCAGTCTTAATTCCAATCTGATCCTGATCCAAACTGAATGTAATCTAAGCACACAAAGTAATCCTCACTTTAGTCTAGTCTGATCCAAATCCAAACTGAATATAATCCAAGCACTAATTATAGGACACAAACACAAGATAATCCCCACTGTAGTCTGGCAATCATGTATTAACTAGTGAACACTGAGATGTAAAAAGCTTTTCCTTTTATAATAACAGGGAAACTTCCAGAAAATTCATGTTAAAATCAGTTGCATAATTCTTAGTAATCAGATTGTATAAAGGCCTGGAAACTTCCAGCACAATATTCCACAAGAGAGAATCCAGTTCTAAAAATAGCAACAGGGGAAAACCATTCAAAAATAGATACACACATGAACAAAGCTAATAATAACTGGGTATGTACATAACAACTGTTAGATAACCCTGCCGGGTATCTTTATTGTGTTACGTAATGTTTTATAGACCAACGGACCCCCTGCTATGTTTATGATATACATGTATCCACATGATTATAAACTGGAATTTATACCCGGGTTGTTTGATCATGACAGTATCCCCAAGATATTTTATTATGTATCTTTTTTACCTGAAAGACCAGAATTTGATACTTATGAGATTATTTCCTTTTATAATCATTAAGATTAAGATGTGAAATAAGAAAATACACGTTTGATGATTTTTTTCCAACTTTTCAATTTTTTGAAATTCATGCCGTATCAATTTTTTTTCTGCTGACAGCTCACAAACTCATTTTTCCTTGCTTTTTTCAAATCGGTCTTTGATCTGTCATATCATATAGAAGGCCTTTGAAAAGACTGAAGAAAAAGATTTCAACATTTTCTCATTTTCTTGCAATATTCTTAATTCTACAAAAGATAATTTCCATTTTCTTTTATGTTTCAATATTTGTCTTAAGAAAACTACTTCATTTTGAACAAGTCTGAAATTTTGTCTTTTGGTAAACATTTAAATAACAAGCTTAACCTGTTACTGTAAAAATACGACATCTAACGACCCTGCTGTTGATTGTTTGGGATAAAATATGGAAACAGGCGCATTATCTTTTTACAAATTATCTTTTACTTTTCAAACAATATTTTCTACATCACTCAATCAGTTTCTCCTGCAAAGAGTATTTACCGTTCAAAGAATGACAACACTAGATCAAAATTGACACTGATTATGAATATAAGGGAAAAAGGTTAAAAAAAAATGCGAATTCTTCTTTATCGGCGACTTTATGATTTAGCTGCTGCATACTAGTAATTATCATAAGCCCCTGTATAGACTCATGAAATATCCCGAAGAAATGGCATCGTTTTGAAATTGCTCTGTGGGGAAAAGGTAATATTGAACCTTAAACCACAAAATTCCTGAGATTTAACGATCCTGAGATAGAGGGCTTTTGAAAACATTGTGAGAAAAGGAGAAAATGTTGGTAACCTGAGCTTAAACCTTTTCTCGCAATTGATCCTTTTTGAGACAAATTTCGTCGTTTAAGTCACGAAAATGATAAAAATTTGGACAAGTCTAAAATATTGTCGTTTTGTAAAGGGTTAAGTAGAACAAATTAAACCTATTGTTGTACAAATACGACTTCTGACGACCGTGCAGTTGATCTCCAACTTTTCGAAACAACTTTTTTTTTGCATCAATCAATTTGTGACAGTTTTTCCCTTTTTTCAAATGTCCCCCATGTAACATTTTTAATATTTTAATTGTTCATTGGAAGAATTAGCCTAAACAGTGAGGGATGGTTCTTCCATTTTTAAAACGGCGCAACCTGCAAAAAGCATAACCGCTAAGAGTAAATAAAAGATGAAAAAAAAAATTGACATGGACCATGTATGTACATGGAAAAGGGAACAATACAAGATACTTCTCCTTTACCAGTAACTCTCTAGCCGACGAATCCGTAATAGAGAGGACATTAGCCAAAAAACCGGGATCTGAGGACAACCATTTCTGAGTGTTTTTCGCTTAACTCTCTTTCAGTTTTCACTTCTACCATCCAAAAGGAACCTTGTTGTGGCTTTGGCTTGAAATCATCATAAAAAAAGAGAGTCGCTAGAGTCACTGTGTGGACAATATTGTCCTCACGTTACATTAATCTCTTTTTTCTCTCATACTGTGTGAGGACAGTGTCCTCACATTACAGCATCTCTTTTTACTCTCTTTTTTGTGGGGACAGTGTCCTCACGTTACAGCATCTCTTTTTACTCTCTTTTTTGTAGGGACAAGTGTCCTCACGTAACAGCATCTCTTTTCTCTCTCTTTTTTGTAGGGACAAGTGTCCTCACCTAACGGTATCTCCTTTTACTCTCTTTTTTGTAGGGACAAGTGTCCTTACGTAAGAGTATCTCTTTTTTCTCTCTTTGTTTGCAGGGACAATTGTCTTCACCAAACAGCATCTCTCTCTCTATCTATGATTTGAACTAGTGATCTTTTTTACCATACCAAATGCAATCTTAAACTGGCCTGAGATATCATCAAGATAAACATACTTAGCAAGTTTTGCTATGATTGCTTGAAAATTGTGTCTGCTAAGATTTTAACGAGATCTGTCTAAGATTAAATGAAATGAGCTACTTTTTAGGCCTGGCTAATCCCAAATTCAAAGTTGACCTAGACATCATTGATCTAAACAATACAATACATTTTATTTGCTCCAATGTAGATTTTATTTGCTCCAGTGTACATTTTGCAAAATAACAATAATTAAACAATGTAGTAGTCAACGTGACTTTTGATATACATGTACTTGAAACTATTAAAAGGGAAAGAGAGTTATATAGTTAATCAAAGAGTGAAAACGCTATTCTGTAAGTAAAAAATATACGTGACCTGTTTTGAATGAAAATCATTGTCCATTTTATTTTGCGAAATTGGGATGATTCTTTTGCTGAGAGAATAGTTTGAATTATTTTTGTAGTATTTATATCGTATTCAACATTACTCCAATTATATCACACTAACAAGTGCACTTATTCATGCTCTCTTGATTTCCTTTACACTTACGCTTCACCGTGAATAATCTTTCTAAGAAACTGGCTGCTTTTCAAGTATGTACATACATATTGTCGAAAAACAATGTTCATTTTATATTAAGAAAATACATATACTTTTTTTTCTTTCTTTTAACGAAGGATAGAAAATGCATATAAAGAGACTTTATATAAAAAGACTGATATGAGACTTTATACCACCTAGTGACCTCATATGCACGCAGTATAGAACATTACTGTTAAATATAGACCTTTCTTTTTGTACTATATTTATATTTGATATCAGCATAAAATTTTAATACAACTTCATCTATATACTAAACATTATAAGGGAGATTTGAAATTCTTTTGTCTAACATGAGACTTTGTAAAGCCTGCATAACAGTATATACAAACGATCTTTTATACTTTTTAGAGTAATGCTTTTGAAAACATTGTGATTTCTACGCTCGTTTAGAGAAAAGCTATTGAAAACATTGTGGTAAAAGGTGACGAAGCATTTTATCCTTCTTTAGAACAGTGCTATTGAAAACATCGCTATGCGTGCATTTTTAAAGGACAAGCTATCGGAAATATTGTGGTAAAAGGTGACATAAAGGTTAATATATTTTGTGCTACTTTCGTGTCAAGCTTTTGAAAACATTGTAGCAAAAGGAGACAAATCATCCAGATGTCAACATCTTATAATTCTTCGAATGAAAGCCTTTGAAAACATGCACTTTTGGTGCTTCTTTAGTAAAAAGTTTATAAAACAATTTGGCAAAGGTGATATATCATGCTAATGAAAACGGGAAAGTAGAAAGCTGCATAAATCAGCAAAGTTAACATACATACATTATACAATATGCATCTATCCAAATATCTTTTGAAAAGCAATAACGTTATTTACCTGCTTGCTTATAAGCACACAAATATTTGAATCAGTGACCTATCTTTTTACCCAGCTGAACCCATATTCAAACTTGGCCTAGATATCACCAATATAGATATTCTGAGCAAGTTTCACAGCATATAAGCCAAAATTGTGGACTTTAAAGTATTAATAAGTCTGAGCAAGATTCAAGATGATAAAATTGTAAAAAGATTATTCCTACTTTTTTATCAAGCTAAAACTAGTTGGCCTTGAAAACACTGAGCAAGATTCACGATTGAGCATAAATTGTGGTCCCTTGAGTGTTAACAATGTTTTTTCTTAGATTTGACCGAGCGACCTACTTTTTATTAACATTCTGAGCAAGTTGCACCGTGAATAAGAATGAGACAAAATTGTGACCTCAAGAGTGCTAACAATCTTTTTTCTTAGATTTGACCTAGTGACCTACTTTTTGACCAGGCCAGACCAATATTCAATCTTGACCAAGATATCTTTGACATCAACATTCTTAGCAAGTTGCACAGTGAATAAGAATGAGACAATATTGTCTGGAACGTTAACAAGATTTTTTTTAGATTTTACGTTGTGAAATATTTTTTGATCCAGCCAAAACCATGTTCAAACTTGATCTAGATGTTAACAAGATAAACTTTCTGAGCAAGTTTCACAATGAACGAGCCTAGATTGTGACCACTGTATTGTTTACACCAGAACTGTCTAAGACAACTGGAGGATGCACAACAGACATCAACAATCGCAAGAGCATTGTGTGCTCAGGTGAGGTAACAAGAGCACTGCAAGTGGGTGCTACGCTCGGCTATAGGTCCTGGATAGTGAAAATTCTAAGTCAAAATAGGGGAATAATTCTGGCAAAAATGCATTTAAAGTTATCTCCCTTGTTAGTATAGATTGCTCTTTAGATAGTAAACATATCTTCCAAGTTTCAAGTAAATATCTTCAGATATAAGCGAGGTATAGCCAAGGTTAAAGTTTGTCACGTCAACAACCATGCCGCCAATGCCTACAAATCCAATGACACAAGTGTGATGACACTACCCCGACTTTTTGTTCCAAAACAGTCGAGCTAAAAAGCTGCATACCTGTAACATTATTACACTACTTTGAGTTACTTCCCTTAAAATGCATTGTCCTTTGATAGAGAACACATATTCTGAGTTTAAAGTAAATATTTTCAAACTTCAGATTTTTTTGCAAAACTTGAAAGATTTTGCACAATAACAATGCCAATGCAATAGCAATACCTTGGGTTTTCCCTGCAAACAGCTGGTCTAATCTAATGAAAGATTCAAAAGTGAAAGCAAGTTTATTCCATTTCAGTAATATACAGTCACGAAAAGCTAAATAGGGATTTAATTCTTATTCATATTCAAATGTGCACAGCAATTGGATGTCAATAGTGTGCAACATGAAAGTTAAACCAATGCATCACTTGAAAGAAAACTTTCCAAACAGATGAAACTACAACTGTCACGAGCTGACATATACCCCCACTGACACCTTGTGAATGGAACATCACTAAAAATCAAGTCAGACTTTTCCTAGGTTTGTTCTAATGGAGTATGGATTATGGAGTTTCGATTTCTAAAACTATCTATACCTTAAAAGTAATACCCTGGACATAATCCTTTAAAGTATAACTAAGAAAACAAGATGTGTTTGTGAAACACTAATACCCCCATAAAAGCTAATTTTAAGAAGTGTGACCTTCATTAATGACACTGACAGATGACCTTGAACTTGTCACCAGCAGATGCATAACAATGAGATACACCTACATACCAAATATGAACCTTGCATCTTGCAAAGCCTTGAAGTAATGGGGAATATTGAGTTCTTTAGTTAAGTTTTGATAGGATTTTTTTTAAGATAATGGGGTTTAAAATTTTGACCTTGACCTTGGACATATAACCCTCATTAGATGCATATTGATGAGGTATACCTAAATACCAAATATCATCTTTGTTTCTTGAATAGCCTTGAAGTAAGTGGTCTCCCCGTGGGGTCCCTGGGGTTTTTTAGTTTATAGAATAGGACCTCGGCCTTTCTCTATGGCATGTCGTAGAAGGCGACTAAAATTAGAGACAAACGGCTGCTTTCCTCGTAATTCGTAGGATTGCAGCAGGCTGGGTAGTTCTTATTCCAAATCCTATATATATTTTTTTTTTCTTGATGTAAATAGGGTTTGGAATGGGAATCAATTGGCCTGTGGGACCCCGTGTGGTTTTATCGGGGGTATAAGAATAAACCACTGCAGTCCCGTGATCGTCACATCTGCCATTTCATCTGGTGGAACAAAAGTGACAGCATGCATGTCGTAAAAGGCGACAAAAGGGGCATCATTTTGTGTTTCATCCATTCCTCATTTATCATGTTTGTCTTATGTTGTTGTACATGTATGTTATTTTCACCTCGCATTATTGTTTACTAAGTAAGTGCGCCCAATATGACCTAAGTTGTCGACGGGCCATAAAACACTATTCATTCATTGAAGTAAGTGGAAATGTTAAGTTTTTCTGCTAAGTTTTGCCGACAGAGGGAAAGACAGACAGACAATGGTAAAACAATATGCCCCAATCGCTTGATGCAGGGGCATAAAAAATGTTAAAAATATATAATCATCATGTATAAGACATCCACAAAGGTGTTTTCCATCAAGGTATATAGATTACAATCCGATAGAAGGCAGTGCTTAACAAAGCTCTATCCCACTGCCATCATGATGTACACAAAAAAATGAAAAATGTTGGATTACTGTCACTCTCTATATATCCAAAGCAGGGATTTTTACTTCAAAACTAGTTCTTGGCCGGTTAACTAAATATTGACAGTTGACTGTTTGAATGATTAGGTGGATTACTGTCACTGTCTATATTTGATGGATGGATTTCTGCCCTAAAACTGGTTGTAGGCTGGTTGACTGTTGACTGTTGGGACGTTTGATTGAATTACTGTCACTGTCTATATCCAACGCAGGGATGTCTGCTTCAAGACTAGTTGTTGGCTGGTTGACTGTTAACAGCTGAATATTGGAATGTTTGGCTACTGCTGAAATTGGATGAATGGATCTCTACATGAAGACTAGTTGTTGGTTGGGTGACTGTTGACAGCTATCTGTTGGAACTTTCTGAAGCTGCTGTTGACATACTTCTTTCAACAGGTGACAGAACATCTTGGACCTCTGGAAAAAGTCAGGAGTTTTTTTATTAACCCATTACCACACAATCCCTACTTTTGACGTCCCTGAGAAAGAAGCCTTTAGAAAACATTGTGAGAAAAGGAGAAAATGCCGGTAACCAGCATTTTCTCCTTTTCCCACAATGTTTTCTACTCTTCACAAAACAAATTTCAAATTTTCAGTCACTTTATTTTTCCATCTGCAAATGCTTGAAATATGAACTAAAATATGCTCTAAAATATTGTTGTTTGGTAACAGGTTAATAATACTCTCAATGCATGCTGAATCTCTTCCAAATTTGGTTTGAAAGCTTTGATTATTACTTGGTCAGGGTTCAATCTAGAATATAAAATTTGGTGGGACATTTGGGCCCTTCAGTGATCTCTGTAAAATCTGTTATCCCACAGCATAGGGCTAATTTTGATCATAGAGTGATAACTTGAATGAAGTATTTTGGTAGAGGACTATAAGGCAATGCTACATTCATAATTTAAAAGCTCTAGGCCTAATGGTTTGAGAGGAGAAGATTTTTAAAGATTTCCTTCTTTACCTACCAATGCAGGATCCCACAGCATAGTGCTAATTTTGATTGTAATTATTTAAAGCATTTTGATAGAGGACCATGAGTATAAATTATGCTATATTGCAAAACTTGGAAGATCTAGGCCTTCTGATTTTTAAAAGATTTCCTTCTTTATCTCTACATAAAATACAGGATCCCGAAACATTTGGCTAAATTTCATTATAGAGTCATTATACTCTATATATATAGATATATTTTGGTAAAGGACCATAAGGCAACGCTACATGCCATATACCTGTGCCTAAAGGCAACGGAAAAGAAGACGGTTAATGTTCCCCGAACCAGTACTTGTCACAAAATGTATGACATAATTTGAAATCCTCAGCTGTTTTCCTACATAAGATCTATTTGTGCACAGAAAATTAAGTGAAAAGTCAAACGTAAAATAAAACATAAAAAAATGTCATTAAATCCCCTTATCCCATAACACCGTTTTCATTAATGAAATATAAAGAGTATATGGTCAGGAGCTTTTGATGAATAAGTTAAAAGTGAAATTTCATGAAAATATGACCAAAAATTTAGAAGATATTAGAGAAAAACAAATTTAAACATGGAGCCCCCTTTTCCCACAACACATTCTTAATTCTTTACCACACAATCCCGACTTTTAACAACCCTGAGAAAGAAGCATTTTGAAAACATTGTGGGAAAAGGAGAAAATGCTGCTAACCAGCATTTTCTCCTTTTCCCAGAATGTTTTCTACCCAGCTGGAAACAAATTTCGCTTTTTGAGTTTCATTTATTTTGTCATCTGCAAATGCTTTCAATTTGGACAGGTCTAAAATTTTGTCGTTTGGTAAAGAGTTTAATTGAGAATCAAGTGTAAACTACTCTTTCTCTCAAAGCAATCTATCTGTCTATAAAATTTCAAGTAAATGGCTTCAGCTTTTCCAGAGATATTTTCCTTATAGGAATAAATTCTTCAAAAAATCAAAGGGGGATAATTTCCCTAAAAATTTTGATAGAGTTTTGGTTCTTGTTGAATAGCTATCTGTGTATCAAATTTGAGACTAATGGCTGTAATGCTTTTGAAGTAATTGCCATCACAAACTTTCATCAACCCCCCCCCCCCCCAAAAAAAAAGAAGCATAAAGCTATAATACATTAAGTCCCCTTTTCCCGTAATACACTTTTGTGTAAATGAACTACAAATAGTGCATGGTCTGGGGCTTTTGATGAGCAACTTAAATATGAAATTTCATAAAATTCTGACCAGTAATTTAGGAGATACTAGAGAAAAACTAATTTTTACATTAAGTCCCTTTTTTCTACAACACAGCCTCAAATTGAGAAACAAGGAAACTGGTATCTGGGAAATGTTCCAAGAATTTGATATATGAAGTTACATCCAATTTAGTCAAGGAGTTGTGGAGAAATGGCTTCGGACAGACAGACGTATGGATGGATGGACAAACAGACGCACAGCATGGCAACTATACTCACCGAAATTTTTTCAGCCAGCATAACAAAAAGTACCATATAAGTTGGACAACATTGTGAGAAAAGGAGGAATCGGTTACCAGCAATTTCTCTATTTCACATGTTTTCCTAAATATCATCATTAAATGGCATCAAAAAGGCCACTCTGTTCTCAAAGAATACCAAAGTAGTCCCCTACTCCTTTTTTCAACAAGAACTGTGGGCAAAGCGTACAAATACATAACCCCTCCCCCATACACACACACTTTAAGAAAGTGCTATGAGAGAAGGGAACAGTTTCTAAAACAAAGTTCATTTATTACCTTGACCGGTGCAAGTTGGATGTATATGACCCAAAAACAATGAGGCACTTCCTTGGGTCATAGGCAACATTAATATAAAGTTCAATGGCCATAGGTCAAATGGCTTTTGAGTTAGAGCCCAAAAATAGTTTTCAAGCCAAGTTCACCTGTTACCTTGACCTTTGACAAATGAGACCGTTATTTATAGGGCACCTCACGGGCAACAATTTGTAAAGTTTCATGATCCTAGGTCAAAATTTAATGGATTTTGAGTTAAAGCATGGAAAGGAAAAGTCTACAGAAGGACAGATGGATGGACAAACAGACATGGTGAAATCAGTATACCTCCTCCACTTTGTATTTGTGTTGAATAGTAACTATTTACTATAAGTAAGGATCAATCATGTCAATGTTAAAATACTTGCCCTTTTCGCACCACCAAAGGTTGTTTTCATCTCCATAATCAAAAGAGCGTGATGCAAACTCAAGAAGTCTTGGTTTGTACTTGAATGTAAAGTTTCATTTTAGAATTACATGATGGTTGTCCTTCTTTGGCATCATTTACGTACTATGCTAGCCATCCTTTTGAGTAAGTGGCATCAATGCTGAAAAATAAGAAATTAAGAAAGAATTATGTCTTACAATCATTGAAGCATTTTTTTTTAAGTCCTCCTGATAAAGGAAAAGCACTTGGCGACAGAATATGCTTCCTGAACAAGTGCTTGTCACAAAAAGTTTCACATAAATCCAGTGAGGTACTACGGTGAGTGTATTAACTGTTAACAGTTCATTTTTTTCATTCAAACATGATCTCCCTTTGAGGAAAGTTTCATGTCAAATTTTTTTGTGTGCTATACATGTTCAAAGCATGTTCCATCAGTGTGTGTGTGTTTCAAATTGGTGGCTTGCATGCTTAAGAAGATAAGGCCTGGAAAACAAGTATCATAACCAAGAGCCGTCAGAGAGAGATTATGCTCCTGAACAAGTTCTTGTCACATATAGTATGACATACATTGACTGAGGTACTGACAGCCAGAGATATCATTCTAAAATATTATTTTCATTCCAACATATTTAAAACTAGAATGATTATCCAAGGACAACTGGTGTCAA
This sequence comes from Tridacna crocea, assembly GCA_943736015.1. Lineage (NCBI taxonomy): Eukaryota > Metazoa > Mollusca > Bivalvia > Cardiida > Cardiidae > Tridacna > Tridacna crocea. The sequence goes on from OX031058.1 coordinate 12,987,359, forward strand.
ACCCACAAATAGTTGAACTTCATGTGTGACTTGACTTTTGACCTACCTGAACAAATGTTTCAAATGGCAATCTACTCATGGTGGAGAACAATTGTGTAAATTTCTACTGAAATCTATCCATAAATGTAGGAGTTATGGTCCCTACAAAACTTTAACCTTTAGCTGTGACCTTGATCTTCAACCTATGGAACAAATGGTTCCAATGGTACATCTACTCATGATGGAGATCAATTGTGCCCATTTTTTTTTAAAATCCATCCATAAATGTAGTAGTTATGGTCAGGACAAATTCGGACAAACAGGCATACACATAAACTAACACACATACACTAAACTGTCATTGTGTCAACTTGTCTTGCAAGTGGGCTCCACAAAAACTGGGTAAAAGTCATCTGCACAATATCATAAGGAGTTTGTATGTGAAGTTTCATCCAATTGGGTCAAAGGGTTGTGGAGAAATTCCTTCGGACAGACGGATGGAAAGAGGGATGGACGGACAGACCAAGCAGTGGCTATATGCTTGCCCTTCAGAGAGCATAATAACAGATACTAAGTGTAACGTTACCATAAAAGAATGTTGGCTGAGCCGCGTTTGAACTTACGACCCTAGGATTGAGGGCACCATATTTTACCAAGTGATCTAAGTGGGCTTGGCTCATCAATGATCTAGTAATGAATATTGTTATGAAACTTAATGACTGGGCTGGTGCCACTCCTTATTCCATGCAAATTTGGAGAAGATTGAGCCCAAGCAGTGACTCCTAAAGTGTAAAAAGAAATTGTCATTTTTCCCTTTTCTATCATGTTTTCATATTTAATGATCCATTTTCAATAAGGTCCATCCTCATGACCATGCAAACATTTTGGGCAAGTTATAAAAAAGACAGCCAAAATTGTGATCTCTACAGTGTAGACAATGGCATTGTCTTCACGGCCCTTTTCCTCATGATTTCATATGGAATGACCCCCATTTTTAAGAGACTTCAACCTGATGATCTGACAAGTATTAAGTCAATAGTGTGATCTCTAGAATGAAACAAAGAAACTGTCAATAATATCACACCTTTTTGTGTGATTTCAAATGAATGCCATCACTATCAATTAGCGTTCATCCTCATAACTTGACAAACATTTTGACCAAGTTTCAAAAGGATTGGGCCAATAATGTTGCTGCAAACATTCAAGAATCACAAAAGCTCACCATTACCATGTTTTGCTCAGGTGATCAGGTGAGCTAAAAAGTGCATTTAGTCACCAGACTGCAAAGTGTCAAATATAATTATTGGTGACAACACTGTAGCAGCCTATGCAAAGGCTCTAGCAACATGTAAGGTGTGTTCTTTACATCGAGATTTCCTCAGAATTTTTAAAATTTTCATTCAGAATATCTTGCGCATGATCATTATAGAATTTCTTCTAAATCACACAAGCCACCATTCTTTCTGACATTTGACAAAAGTCATTGTGAAATGTGTAATTTGTCTCTCACAAATAGGCGAACAATAAGTATTGCGTCTTAGTGGGGTGAGCAGCTGGTGGCTCAGATTGAATGTTGTGATTGTACTGGTGTGAGAAACGACAGAAAGCCATCGTTAGGTACACCAGCACCAGCACTGAAATACTGTTGAAAGTGCCGATAAACCCCATACAATCAATCTGAATCACACAAAATATGGCAAATGAATCTTTAGAAATCTTAAACATCTTGATCTAAGGAACACATCTGACTTTTTCTCAGAAAAATGCTAAATAGGTTGATTGAGGTTGACTTTATAATATGACATACCTCATATGAAAGTTCATCTATGCAATATGGTTTGACAAAAGATTTCTGAAATTTTAACTATAATTATACAAGCCTTCAACCATTTTATCCCCTTTTGTTAAAAACAGAAAGAACTATAACTGTCAATTTGCTGTTTAATGATAGTTGCTGCTAACAAATTTGAACAATAATATATGTGTGTTGCATAAAAACAGCAAAATTTGTTTCTGTAATAATTTTACTTAATATCCTTAATCTGCAAAATTGACACATACCAAGGGTATGATAAGTCAATCAAACTTTCAAAAGTATAATCTACAAACACTGGCTTTTTGTTTTGTGCACAATATTTAGGTTTCTTAGGATGAACATTTAATTTCAATTAGAATGGTTGTCCAAGGACAAAAGGTGTTCAGCCTACAAAGATTTTTTTTTATTTATATTGGACACTTTGAACTTCAAGTTTGACCTTGACCTTTGACCTATCTGATCAAATGTTTCAAAGGGCTCTTCTACTCATGATGGAGAATAATTGTACAAATTCATATTGAAATCTATCCATAAATGTAGAAGTTATGGTCCTGACAAAACTTTGACCTTCAGCTGTGACCCTGACCCTACCTAAACAAATGTTTCAGATGGCACATCTACTCATGATGGGGAACAATTGTGCAAAACAATTGTGCCAAGTTATCTCGAAATCCGTCTACACTTGTAGAAGTTATGGACTGCACAAATTCGGAAGGACACACATACTAACTTAACACTAATGCACATACACTGAACTGTCGAGCCTGTGTGTTCTTGAGTAAACAGATAACGAGTTGTGTTCATTTAACAACTTTTGAGTTGGGGATTTGAACGTAATAGGTCTGCCATTTTTACCAGTATTTTGTATGGCAATCAGCGGTATTCAAATCGCAAAACAGTATTTTTCATAATGTGACCAGGTCAGACGTTGGATTTACATCAACAGCTAGCTAGAAGTTACATTTTTCCTGCTGAATAGCCATGCAGTAAGTTCTTTGATGAATCTTGGCTGTCTAGGCCTCTATCAAAGCACTGTATCCAACATTTCGCAAAGTTGCTTGATTCAAGACATATGGACTGAAAATATGGACCATAACATTATGGTTACCTTAATCACAGGAATCTGACATTCTATAACCAAAATAAATGATAAAATATGGAAAAAAAAAATCCCTCCCTATATAATATAAACACAAGGTGTGCAACGTCTCGATTGCTGGCGCGAGCACCCGACAGCCTTTCCCAACCAAAATCACCCACGAAACAAACATTGATCATAATCTCCTTCAGCCTAGCGATAGACAAGACATTAATGTACCTGTGTCATCCGACGATACCTCAGTAGACACCTTTCAACCGGAGATATCTGTCATGTTTTACAGCTCTATCAGGACATTTTGATTTATCCGAGTGGCCATTCGCTGACGTCACAAGAAATGCAAGGAAGCATATTTTTGTATTACTTATTGCTATTATTTTTTTCGATTTTAAGACATTTATGGACATCAAATGATTCTAAAGATTCTAGAAAAATCTGTAGTATCATGTGATAAAATTATTGGAGGGGCCTGCCCCCCCCCCCCCCCCCCCCCCCCCCCCCACACACACACACACACACCCCTGTACATATCAAATATCTATCCTCTAAGCCTTCTGATTTCTAGAGCAAAGGAATTATTTTCAAACAAACTAAATCTGGGACCTAGAACCTTTTACCTATGTGACCCAAAACTTTGATGGCACCTACTAGAATCATGGTCAACGGTTGTATGAAGTTTCATGTTCCTACTGCCTTAGAGCAATAATTAGGCCAAAATTACAAATTTCCAGAGGAGATAATTCTTGAACTGATTGCAGTGAGTCACAAAAGTTTGATACATGTACATCTTCTACATGTATTTACTATGTAGACTGTGTCCTCAGAAAACAAAAATGAGAGTTACAGTTGCATGCACTCTATGGACAATGTCCTCACAAAACAGAATAGAGAGATAAATGTATTTACTTTGTAGACTGTGTCCTCACAAAACAAAAATGAGAGTTACAGTTGCATGCACTCTCTGGACAATGTCCTCACAAAACAAGATAGAGAGATAATGACAATTTAAATGTAGACTGTGTCCTCACAAAACAAAAATGAGAGTTACAGTTGCATGCACTCTCTGGACAATGTCCTCACAAAACAGAATAGAGAGATAAATGTATTTACTTTGTAGACTGTGTCCTCACAAAACAAAACTGAGAGTTACAGTTGCATGCACTCTCTGGACAATGTCCTCACAAAACAAGATAGAGAGATAATCACAATTTCAATGTAGACTGTCCTCACAATACAGAAAAGTGAGTTACAATTGCATGACATACATGTATATCCACATTTTTATAAAACAGAAAGACAAAATTTACATTTACTAAATTGTAGATTGTGTCCTTACTAAAAAGAAAAGAATATAATGATACATTTTCCATTTAACCCATTACCACACAATCCCTACTTTTGACGCCCCTGAAAAAGAAGCCTTTAGAAAACATTGTGGGAAAAGGAGAAAATGCTGGTAACCAGCATTTTCTCCTTTTCACACAATGTTTTCTAACCTTCCCAACACAAATTTCAAATTTTCAGTCACTTACATTTTGTTGTCTGCAAATGCTTTCGATTTGGGCAAGTCTAACATTTTGTCGTTTGGTAACGAGTTAAGACTTTATCGTTTCTGTCAAGTTAAGAAGATATAAACTTTATCTGTTTTATATTAAAATTATAATAAATAATATGCTTAATCAATCCTATCATTGCTTCATTGAAAAAGACATTGTATTTTCTTTAATTAGAATGAAATGGTCTTATGGTCTTTTTCTCAGTAAAAGTTCATATTTAACAAGAAATAATCTCTCAAAATGATGTTCTTTTGACAGAAAAAAATCTTGAGATCACCATGTTTTAGACTTGATAAAAATAAGATCAAGAATACCATTCTTACCATATTTGAAAAGATTTTGTAGCTGACTAGCTGTACCTCAAAATTAAATTTGATTGCCTTACATGGTGCATTGAATATCTTTACCCACGTCAGTTTATAATCAGAGCTGAATTATGTGGGCTGCCCATTTTCTCAGTTTGGCCTCCAGTGACCCTTTTGAACACTACATGTTTGTGTAAAAATTGAGTATTCCTGGGTCAAGGCAAGATATAGAAAAAAATGAAAAAGTCACACAGATACAATTAAAAAACTTAATCTTATTGCCAACCAGTTTCGCTTTGCTCGTCAGGGCAATAGATACAATTGTATGTACATGTATAATAATTATATGTTATATAGAACAAAAAATCCAAATTTATGCCCAAACAAGAATTATATGAATAAAGTCAAATGACACTAGAAATTATTATTGTTTGATGTCTGGACCTGTTTTGTGAAACCAGTCATACCACAAAAAATAACAACAATTCAAGCCTTGTTTCTTTGTTTTAACCCATTACCACTCAATCCCTACTTTCAACGCCCCTGAGAAAGAAGCCTTTTGAAAACACTGTGGGAAAAGGAGAAAATGCTGGTAACCAGCAGTTTCTTCTTTTCCAACAGTGTTTTTTACGCTTTCCAGAACAAATTTCTATTTTTCAGTCACCTTTATTTTGTCGTCTGCAAATGCTTTCAATTTGGACCAGTCCAAAATTGTCTTGTGTGGTAATGAGTTAATATATAAAGTGGTTTTAAAGAAGAATCTTTGAACAAAGGCATTTCCTGACTGCATATTTTAAATAACACCCACCCATAATAAAGGTTGGTTGGTTGTGTTGGGGTTTAATGCCACTTTAACAGCTAAGGTCATATCATGGCAGTCGGTGATGCACATGTGTCTTCTGGCTTTCTCATACCAGTACTAACACTACTTTCTTTCCTAAGTCACTACTTTTCTCGCATGCTTCAGCATAGGTGAGACGTGAAAATATGCCAGAAGAAGGTTCGCCTCAACTGGGTATCGAGCTCACAACCACCAGGTCATGAGTCCGACATGCTCACCAGTGTCACCACTCAGCCACATAATAAAGGCTATTTTTTAATTTGATCTAATTTTCTCAAGAAACTAACTTCAAACTTGTAATTGAAAGCTCTTGTAAAAGAGACAACATGCTGCTGGCCTTATTTATCTTTGTTGAAATATATTTTTACTAAATTTAAGATCCCTTCAAACAAAACTCTTCTGTTTCCTAAGCTCTTTATCATTAATGAAATTTAGTTTTTTAGGTTTTTAGGTTTGTAATATATGACTTGACATTTGTCAACATTGAATTTAAGATCCCAATCGTTGTGCATGTAAAAAATTAATCTTGATTTTTTGTAGGATTTGAGAGTATACTTACTTAGTATATAATGTTTGATACTTCACCAAAACCCCTGAATTTGAGGTTATTCTATTAGTCTGATCGTTAATATCTCAAATAAAAAGAGGACTGTTATTGTCCATAATCACCCATCTTAGTTGGCTGAGGTCATAGTGCAGTTGGCAGGGCAGTGGACTGCGAATCATGGGGTCACGGGTTTGATCCCCTAGCCAGGCCAACATTCTTTCCAACATTCTTTCCAACATTCTTTCCAACATTCTTTCCAACATTTGACATAGTCATTTGTCTCTCACCAATGGGTGAATAATTGCCCAACTGGGATGAGCAGGAGGCTCGGATAGGATGTTGTGGTAGTACTGGTTTGAGAAATACCAGGAATCCATGGGTAGGTGCTGTAGCCCATATGACTTAAATCATGTTGAAAGCTGCATTTAACCCCAGGCCTAAAAAAAAAAAGAGTTTGTTTCGGGTAACCCGACCCTACCTAGAGATTTAGCCCCGACCCTATTTTTTTTTTCTTCCGATAAGAAAAAATCGGCCTTTTATCTTACTGTGTCACAGAACACATCTGTCATGTACTACTACATACATACAGTGTTAAAATTCATTATTGAAGATGAGAAGATGCTTTAATTAATTATTGAAGATGAAAAGATAGTTTGAAGTCCCTCTGATCGGACGATGCCACGCTGATCATTGTAGTGTCATGGGCTTTCGCGTTTTTTCGGCGATCTATTTTTTCATGACAATTAAGTTTTTTTGAAGTATTACTACATGATTTGACATCAGTTTGTCATTTTGAATTGCAGGTAACTTGAAAATATGTCACTTTACACTAGATAAGAGGATTAACACCGTTATTACCCTGTCATAAATGACTCTCCAGCTTCATGATCATGCGGGTGTCGTTCGCATTTTATACTGATGTGTTTACGTGTTTAGCCCATATTTCTGCTGGATGCACGAAAGCTAGGTTATATGAAGCTCTAGACCATAAATTCCTGCGTCAGATACTTTGCAGCGTCAAAGACATGTCATTTCAATTTTCCAGCGCCAAAACCCGCACAAACAATTGTCAACTTCGGAAGACCGTTGCCGATCTGCGATTACCGATTTGTAAAGAACAAAGACAATTCAAACTGAGCCATCTTTCGCAAGCAATTACTCAAATTGCAGCCAGAATTCGTCCGCTAAACCAAACGACCTTGTTAATGATTTATCTTATTTTACAATCCTAGTGACAAAAATGTTACAGGCGGCAAACCGATCAAAACACAGTCTCAACTTTTTGGGTACAAACATAATAAAATCATATGATCACCTTAGAACGTTCCGAATTGGCATCTATATTTAAAACGGGGAAAACCCTAAGCTAGAGTGAGTGACTGTCAACATCTCGCTGCAAATCATTCCCCAGATTGCAAAGTTTTATAAATTTCATCGTTATTAGGGCTGTTGTTTTTTTTACGTTCATGTACGTATACAACAGAGGCAATGAAAAACTGTGTGAAATTTTTTTATTTCATACGTGAACCACATACATTTATACGTGATTGCACACACTCTGCACACGACGTAAAAGTATCGATACGACGAGTAAGAATCGCGATATACTATCGCCAGCAAAAATATCACGATGTTCTGATGCGTCGATGATATCGCCCCAGCTCCAACTTTTACTTTTGATTTTCACTTTTCTTAATCGATTGAGAAATTCTGGAATCGACTGTAGTCGGTTCTGGAACTCGCTCGCTCCCAAAACTTGAAATCTGGTTTTTAGCGCTTGGTTTTGAGACTAATATCAATCAAACTCTTGGAGTCAACATAGTGGATAAATAACACGAAAAAATTGGCCGGTAAAAAGACAAATCATTTTTTGTCTACGGATGTCTTGACAAAACTCGACGAATCGGCAAGCTTCTCATTTGATCCCTGTGCCCGGGTTTTAAAATTTGGAATTTTGAAATGATCTTTGACGTTGAAAAATATCTGCCTAAATGTCAATCTGACACCTGAAATTATCGTCTAGAGCTTCATTTAACCTAGCTTGCACGCCACCGGTAGAATATGGGCTAAACACGATCAGTATAAAATGCGAAGGACACGCGGACGATAATGAAGCTGGCGAGTCATTTATGACAAAGTAAGAAAGGCGTTAATCCTCTTATCTAGTGTAAAGTGACGGATTTTAAGGTTACCTAATATTCAAACTGACTTAATGATGTCAAATTATGTAGTAATACTTCTCCAAAAATTGATTGTCACGAAAAAATAGATCGACAAAAAACCGTGAAAACCCATGACACTACCGTGATCAGCGTGGCATCGTCCGATCAGATGGACTTCAAACCATTTTCTCATATTTAATAAATAATTCAAACAGTGAATTAACACAAATCTATGATTAAAACAATAAGTGGAAGCTAAAATTCTGTTCGTGAGTGGAAAAAAAATGTTTCATGAAATGAAAATAATAGATCTATAGCAGACGGGGTGGGGGTGAGGGAGGAGAGAAAGGGTCGTCTGCAAATGCTTGAAATATGTCTGCTTCTTTCTAACTTGATTGGAAATAAAAATATATGGGACAAAATGAATGATATTGAATAAAGTAGAACATCTAATGTTAAAATGTGTCTGATCTATATGAAATTGAGGGGCAGCAGCACTCCTCCCAATTTTCTCGATGGATTTGGATAAATTTTCACAATGTTTCTCATCTCTTCTTCTTTGTGACCTAGCACATATCGTCAAGGTTTTTAAGTTTGCAATTCAAAGCTGCATCATGGAAAAGGGGGCTTCATGTTATATTTCATTTTTCACTGATACTTGAATTATATTTCTAATTAATATTGGACATATTTGAACGGATTTGGATGAAATATTCTCAGATCATGTAACCTAGCATATACTGTCAAGGTTTTTTAATTTATAACACTGTCATGGAAAAAGGGGGCTTCATGTAAAATTTAAATTGCATCTGTCCTTTCGTACGTCCACTTCTTGTGAACGCAACTCCTCTCACATTTCTAGACGGATTTGGATGAATTTTTTACAGAATGTTTCTCATCATGTGACCCAGCGCAGATTCTCAAGGATGTGTGTGTCATGGATAAAGGGGTCTTCATTTTATATTTAATTTTTATCAATCTCTCTAATAACTGGGTGTATCTCAACAGATATGGGTGATATCTCACAGATTGTTTGACCTTGTGCATATTGTCAGAGTTTTAGAATTTATTGCTGTGTCATGGAAAAAGGGGGCTTCATGTCAAATGTAAATTTTCATCTTTGTACCTCAAGCTATTTGACAAAATTTCATGAAACTTCATGTTTTTATTGCTTAATCAAAGCCAATGACCATTGAGTCTGTTGTGCATGTGTCTCTCCACCCATCAGACCATCCGTAAACCTTTTAGATTATAAGTAGCTCAATATATCCATTGAGCTACCCAGGCAGGTGCTAGAAATTCCAAAACTTTAGTCTGTTAAAGCTAGCTGCTTGAAATAGCAACTTGTGGTAGCGTATTTTGTGATGACAGCACTCTTGTTTCACTTTTTAACTCTAAAAGACAACAAAAATGGACACTTGTAATTTTACAGTTGTGGCAGGAATGTGTGTTCTAGATAAAAAAAAATATGCACATCCTTTGTTAACCTAACTTTTCTACAGTTAAATCAGTAAGTTATATAGTCACTTTAAAGTGTTCTGGAGGGGGAGGGTATTAAATATAAAAACAAACCAAACATTCTAGTATTCATCAGTCTATTTAGAATCTTGGAAATAAATATTTTAACTTTTTCATGCTTTTTAGCTTTTTACCACACAATCCACACTTTTAACAACCTTTAAAAAAACTTTTGAAAACATTGTGGGAAAAGGAGAAAATGCTATAAATCATTCTCTTTGTTTGCCATAATGTTTTCTACCCTTCCCAAAACAAATTTCAGTTTGTGAGTAACATTTGTTTTGTCGTCTGCAAATACTTGTAAAAATTTCAATTAAGAAAAGAGTTAAACAAAAGTTGACAGCACTTAATGGGGGAGGGGGTGGGGGTAGGGGAGTGGGGGAAAGATGCAAATATAGAAGTATTATAAGTATTATGTAAATGAACATAGAATTTGAGCATTTAACACACAATAAGAAAATTGGTGACAGACATGAGGTCTTTTGAACACATAATGAGAAATGGACTCGGAGCTGGTAGCTATCATTTTCTCTTTTTTCCTTAAGGTTTTTTTTTTTCCATTTTCAAAAGCAAATACCACCTTTTGATCCTTATTAAATATGTTTTCTACAAATGCTTAGGTTTGGACAAGTCTACATTTTTTCATTTCAGTTGAGATTTTAAGGGCTTTCAAAATGCTTGGGGTGGGAGGGGGGTATTAAAAAAAAATAATAATAAAAAAAAAAATTTTTGCCCCTACCCTACCTAACATTTTTGGAGACGTTACCCTAAACAAACCATTTTTTTTTTTACGCCCCATACAATCAATCAAACCAACCTGAATCTCCTTGTGCATAAAAGCACCAAATAGGACCCAAGAGGCATTATTCTAACAACTGTTATAAGCGGTCATCAGGTGATGCAACATGCAACATTCAAATATGAAACTGGGTGGTGCAATCATCTTCGCAAACCAAGGCCGATGATTCACTAAGTTACTCTACCCTTGGTGGCTCGAGCTTGATTTTTACGTTCACCCGATACACTTTTTCATTGGATGCAGCCAGCTCTAGCTGCAACGAATGAAACCGCTTGTAGCATTTAATCTTTGACGAAAATAGAACAAGGTATCTACCTTTCGAATAAAAGGTAAAACATGGAAACCCATGTGGATGTCTACTTATCGCTTCATGTGTATTCGTAAGCGGTTTGTAAAACGATTTTGTTTTTAGAAACATGATGTAGCTCTTAGGGGAGTCATAACCAGCATCCAATAGAGGGCGCATGATCGCAGGAATCTTGAAATCGGGCTCAATCAGCCAAGGTAGTGATCGTAAACTTGGCTCGCGAAGATGTGGTGCAATATGCAAAAGTGTAAATCTCTAGGCCTTTATTTGTCATAGGTTGTTTGAAGATATTACCTTTATTTCAGCCTTTCTGTTACCATGACAACCAGAGATTTTGACAGAATTTAGAATTTTTTATTTTCATTACATGTATTGTTTTTTTTATAACTTTGCTGAAGCTTCACCAAACGAACATCCCTGTCAAATTTCAGCTTGATTTGCTCACTGGTTAAGGAGGAGAAAATTTTGAAAGAAAACATAGACAGACAGATGGACAGACAACAGACGATGACTGATCACAATAGCTCACCTTGCACATAACTCTGCACTTCATGCTCAAGTGAGTTAAAATGGACTGGTCCATTTACACTTCCCTGCAGGCACAAATTTTAACATAAATCATACTCAGTAGAGTACTTAATTGACAAGGAGGCATTCAAATTATTAATAATTCCTCAAAACCCTTTTAAAAAGCTAACAATCATAAATGGCATGCAAAAGGCACCCGACAGAACCTCTTCTACACTTTTAAAAGCTGGACATCATACCATGGCCTTACAAGTTCATATGTCTGTGTCGTTTTTAAAACTATTTTTGTTTCTGTTGTTTGAAGTATTTATATGTCTTCAGTGCATTAAACATTTTGTTTAACTCATTACCACACGAGACAATTTTGGACTGGTCCAAATTGAAAGCATTTGCAGCCGACAAAATAAAGGTGACTGAAAAATAGAAATTTGTTCTGGAAAGGGTAGAAAACACTGGGGGAAAAGGAGAAAATGCTGGTTACCAGCATTTTCTCCTTTTTCCACAGTGTTTTCAAAAGGCTTCTTTCTCAGGGGCGTCAAAAGTAGGGATTGAGTGGTAATGGGTTAACAATCTGGTCCACCCGATTTCCATGCACATAAGCATTTTAACGGTTACCTTATCTACTAGGAAAATCGAGTAATTTATGTGTAAATGCTCTCAAATGTTATCTAAGTATCTCACATAATAATAATAACACCAGTATTTGTAGATTCTATCTGAACTTGGTTAATTTCTATGTTCTTTTCATCCATTGGGCGCTTGCACACTGAGTTTTAACCATTTACAACACATTTGATTGGCTGAAAGCATTCATAGACTGGGAACATCATATCAGACTGGGAACATTTGTTTCATGAAAAAGCCTCTCATAATTATTAGATATAAGATCAAACGAAAAAAGTGTCAAAGGGTTGATACAAGGGTGCGTAGATCTTGTTCAATACTTTCTACTTTGATGAGATAATTTATAAATTCAACTAAAATGAATCCAGTTTTTATGAATTTTGTCTTTAATCAAGTATCATTGAGTGTTCAAATTCTGTGAGTATCCTTGAACTGGTCACACGGTATTTCAGGTTGTGATGCTTGCCAAATATTTAAATGTGTTTTTGCAACTGAATATCACCACAATTCAAGCTTAAAAAAATAACAACTTGCCAGGGTTACTGGAAACGGAGGCCGTTTTTCTTATTTCCAAATAGCGTCCTAAATCCAAAAATATTGTGGCCAATTACCATATATGCACGACAATAAGACACATTTTTTCCCTAGAATTTTCAGCTTGAAACACCTAGGGGAGCTTCTTATAAGTGCATAATCAAAGGACTTTGTGAAATGTGAAATTCCATCTGAAGAATGTACTAACCAGCCAATCAGTAGGAATGAAAAAAAAAACCTCAAGAATGAGTAACGCTGATGTAAAGCCGTAAGTGACTAAGTAAAAGTTGTTATTATCACCTATTGTGAAGAAATAAAAGTTTAGAACACTCAGTTTTTGTTCTTTACTTGTAAGTTTAGATTGAAAGGACAGGTATTTGACTCTAATTCATTACTCTTACTGTTTCAGTTTTAGTCAATCTAAATACAGCCCACTAGTTCACTGTAATATAGATAACCGTATGGTCTACTGATTGACCCTTTTTACAATTCTAAAATTCAAAGATGAATCAGTACACTTTTCAAAATCAAATGCATTCAGAAAATTGATCAGTTTTGGCATTGTGACGACTTAGAATGATGTAAAAAGCCAAGTAACCAAACTGGGGTAAAGATTTCCAAAGCGCAATCAGGGCTGAAAAATAGTGATAGAAATAGCTGGGCCCTTACAACAGGAGGGTACGAAGTATACTTGGGCATGTCCAAATTGACCACTGTCCCACCCCACACACACCCCCAAAAAATCCCTTACTGAGTACCATTTCAATTTACTTTTGCTCTTAGTGCCTTCAGTTGAAGACAAATATACGTCAGGCACATAGGAAGCATTTACAATTAGCACTGTTATGATGACCAAAACAAAATTTGCAATTTCACATATTTCTTTTGTGTGTGTTAGTCAGAGTTGAACAGTTGCATTGTGGGACAAAACCCACGACCAACTTTCAATTTGATGTTCAACGAACCAACCCTATCTTTGTTCTTATACAAGTTTTCTATCTACCTCTAATTATGTAGCTCTGTTCTATTTTCTCCCAGTGTTTTCTGTTTCAAATTTGATGACGACCAAGGTTTAAATATGCATTTTTCGTAAGCTTTTAGCAAAAAGTGCAGACGTTATATTCATAGATTTTAACTGGCTTCACCACTGGCAACTATTACTGATGTCAGGTAAACTGGGAACCAGGGAAAACTGTTGATATTACAATGACTTAAATAAGTCAATGTCATAGCGTTCTCACATGACCGGTGTACCGAAAAATCTCGAAGTAGTTCACTTTCACACAAAGATAATCCTAAACAAACAGACTCAAATTTTCATTAGAATTATTACTCTTAATTCAACCCAATTAGTCATTCTGAATTTATTTCTGGGCATCAGACTTTTTACCATGAAGACTGGGCAGGTCTGACCTCCATTTTGACAGGTCCATCGGACCCTCGCCTTGTTTTTTTCCCCCGGTCCGATCTCCATTTCAGTAGGTTAGGGCTCCGTATCGGTCAGTTTGATCGATACAATATTTGTATCGATACAAAATGATGGATATTCGATATATCATATGATATTTCAATTTTCAATAAAAGAAAGAAAAAAATGTGAAAATTGTGTTTGTTCTTTTTTCAGCATACCTGAAAAACAAAATACCGCAAACTTAACACTTCTAGATTGCATTGAAATTTCATAATTATTTAGGCCTAAATTAATATGAATTCTAACTAGATCTACATTTACTACTCATTAAAAAGCTGAAAAGACAGTCTAAGAGGAGTCTGATCGGACAATGTCAAGGAGACATTTTGTTGTGTCATGGGTTTCCGTGTTTTTTTTTTCACCGAACAATTTTTCATGCGTGTTAATTTCTGGATAGGTATGTTCGCATGATTCGACATAGATTTCTCAATAAGGATTAGAACTACATGTAGCATCAAAACCTGTTATTTTACTCACGATAAACAGATAATGACCTTTTTTGTCCATGTTTTTTCTTACGTGAGGTCTCGCGTGTGATTAACATTTGTAATGCAAATTTCAAGTATATAAAATGATTTACACAATAATTTACGCGAGTCGGAACACTGATTTCAGATAAACTAATGGAAAAAGAGATTTGATTTTCGAACCACATTTTTCGGCAATATTAAAAGATCGACCAAATAAAATCTTAGGAAGGTTGAAAGGTCACGGCTTCAATTATTTCCATCGCTACCTCTCGATCACATCACGAGATGTTCATTACCTTTCTTTAATCAACTATATTGACCAATTATCAGCATAAATCTGTCTGCGATCTGCTGATTGATGCATAATTTGCAGATTTCTAACAACATGACGGGGGAACGAGAATAGGGGTATTAGCTAATTGTCATCCATTGTGTAATGGGTACAGGGCGAGTAATAAAGAATGACACATTTCGATTGGTTTTAAGTTTCCCAGGTAGCCACACCTACCTCTACTACTCGACTTTAGAGATTACCTAAAGTAAACTCGTAATGAATTTCGCCGTTAAAAACAACTAAATTGGGTATTTATATGCTTTACTTTTATTTTCTTTTGATGATCGATATTTTGTTCGATACAGAAACGTTCGATCCGATATATCTATTGAATGTAAAATACCGGTTTTCGATATATATCAAGTACCGGTACAGAGCCCTACAGTAGGTCCCGGACCTCGGACCAGCGCTTTTTCTTCAGCACTGGCAATTCAGATCTAAAAAGAAATTATAAAGCATTTATTAGTTGATAGTCGAGGTAAGGGTTGTGACTGCAGTGTGTATTTTCCAACACAGTACACACCCACTTTTAAATGATTTACAGCAAGATGTTAAACTTTTACAGATTAAACTTGTTGTCTGCGCATGTCATATTTTTTGAAGATTCGACTGTCTTATATGACGCATCACTAGCCCAGAAAGCGGGCTGACTGTAATATTACGCTTAAAGTAGCAATGTTGAAAATAATTTTTATCAATACATTTGAGGAGAAATGAGACCTGCTTTAGCTTCAGATTTCTCTAAACTGCTGATAATAGCTGAGTAAATTGCATGAGGTAGGGTTTTATTGATTAACCTTTATTCAAATTTTAAATTCAAAGTAACGGTTGTCTCGTAGGAAAGTGATTCGGTTCAGTACCCAGGATGCCCATATTAGATAAATGAATATTTATAGAATGCCATCTAGTGGGAGATAATGAGGTTAAACTATCCAGGACAGCAATCGATAAATTAGTGCAGGTTACAGCAGACTTTATTTAACACTTTTCCAAACAACATAATTATCTTAGACTGGTCCAAACTGAAGGATTTGCAGACAAAAAAATTAACTTGGTTCTAAGATTAAAACTTGCTATTGGAGGGCAAAACACATTGTAGGAAAACGGAAAATGCTGGTTACCATCATTTCAGCTTTTCCCACAGTGTTTTCAGTGGCTTTTTTCTCACCGTCAAGAAAACTCGAGATTGTCTGGTAAAGAGTAACACAGCCTAGAGTTACCGAAAGATGATTGCTTATTATATAATTTAGATTTGATTGCTTATTATATAATTTAGATTTGATTAGCAAGCATTACAATCTAATTCTCTTTTGTGATGACTCATCATTTATGGCCAGAAAGTATCCTTGCAATATGATTCGACTATTTAACCTTTTACCAAATAATTCATCAGCGACGTAGGAAGGATTTCAAGATTGGGGGGGCTAACTTCGAAATACTGAGGTTTTTTGCGTGGTAGTTTCATTGCGCTAAGAACTCGTATTTTAGTTACTATGATTTTCAAAATTATTGGGGGGGCTGAGCCCCCCCTAGCCCCCCCCTGTTCCTACGGGCCTGTTCATGGTAATTACAACTTGAAACAAAATTCTGTTTTTGAGTCCGGTACTTCTTGTAATTTTCAAATCCTTTCAATTTGGACTGGTCCAAATTTCTTTCATTTGGAAAAGACTTAACCCTTTACCAAACAATCCCTGGTTTTTACGACCCATAGGAAGAAACCTTCTGAAAACATTTTGGGAAAAGGAGAAAATGCTGGTAATCAGAATTTTCTCCTTTTCCCACAATGTTTTCTACTCTTCTGAAGTCAACTTTCAATTTTTGAGTAACTTTTATCTTCTCATCCACAAATGCTTTCAGTTTGGACAAGTCTAAAATTTTGTCATTTGCATTGTACTGAGCGTAATACAGTTTAGTACTTCAGTCCGTTGATTTAACTCTTCCTGTCCGCACGTAGATTCTGTAGGGTAATAGGGTATACCCATTGATAAATTAACAGTATGAGCTAACAAGTGGTCAAAAGAATCATTTTAACGAAAAATGTGTGTTGTTTTGTCTATGCCTTAAATTTTTATCATGCCATTTCAAAAAGAAATTAAAGTATTACTGCCGAGCTGCCAGATATTAGGTCACGCCATTTTGGCTCAAGGAGGCCAACGGCATGTTCGTTTTTAAGCGGCTGACTGTTGAAATTAACATCAATTTTTTTACATGAAAACGATCAGAAAGGATTATTTTATGCAGACAAGCACTTTCTTCTTACTATTCCTCTCGAAACTCTTTGTTCTATTTTGATGTTTCCTTATCATCACGGAATTCGAACACTCAAGGCTATCATGAGAGCATCGATTGAATTTTGGAACACTACGTACGATGACACAACGAAGCAAGAAACATTCTTCACATTTTCCACTCATACTGAATTAATCTGGCTTGTACTCGTCGAAACAGGTAGAAATTCAATAAAAAATCAACAATTCATGGATAAAATCGATATCCTGTACAAATATAAAAGTAAATTATGGAAATAATTACCTTTATTTCAGTATTTCGCTTCAATTTCATCCCGCCATCAAAGCATATATGCACATCCGGTTCCGTCTGGTACCCATCCTTTGATCCACGGAGTAAGTGACTGGTATCCGTCCAATTCTACTCAACATTAGAATTGAAAATTCACCTCACGGTCAAGAGAGTGAGAGAAATGACTATGAGGACTTGTGTCCTCACAGCAAAAAAAAGTTTTAAAAATCCATTTTGAACTATGCGGAATGTAAATCGACATAGTAATAGTGAGGACAAAAATTATGTCCTCACTTTCCCATAGTGTCCTCACGACGAGGGTCTGAGAGCGTTGATTTGTCCTCACGACGCGGTAAGTGTCGGCCCTTAAAAAGTTACCTTCTGCGTAATCATTATTTATTATTTCAAGAGATAGTATTTAATCAACCTTCTATTACGAATGATCTACATGTATTTTGGTTTGAAACCGGTTTTAACACTGCTTGCTGGTGAATTCTACTGACGATTAGTTGAAATGACACTGTCTGCATCATACATAACTTTTTTGGAGAAAGAAATACCTTTTTATATTTATCATGCCTGTAAGCGGCGCTAGAGTGTCGCATCGGATCAGTTCACAAGTGGTGATCTGTTAGGATACTTTCAACCCGAACCTTTTTTATAACTTTCACTTGCGTCTCGAGCACATTTTTTCCCATTTCGGATGCAATAAAAGGAATCTTAAGTATATATATTGCACTGGCAGCGTTTTTAAACTTGTGTTCTAATAATAGCTTGGACCTACTTTTATGTATAAAGATATATTTTAGTGCATAGATAGACCTAAGTTGTTCCAAAAAAACTTATACTTAAACAGCTTTTAGACTCGCTCAAAATGGAAACATTTTAAATACAACTATTGATAGTAGTAGACATTGTTAGCAAATGCAACATCGCTCATTAAGCCAAAATACATATCGGCGCCATACAGTACATGGAGTGTTCGGAACGAACCATTTTCTTTTATTTGTTCGATGAAAACCAACTTTGAATGAATGCTTTCTTTAATGTCGAATCAATAACTTTTCGTGTTCATAAAACCATGTACATCTACTCTAAAGTAGAAAACATTTTAGAAACAGGAGAAAATTTTCTCCCTTTCCAGCAAAGTTTACAAAAGCTTTTCCTCTCAGGTCTGTTAGACTCGGGAGGGTATGATTGCTGTAGTGTTAAACTGGAACTCTCAAAACGCAGAATTTTCTGCTGAATTCAACATGTTGATTTTGCCATAATTATCAAAGATTTTTTTTCAACCAAAATAATTTTCGACATATAGAATCAATCAGGTCCAAGATCAGACAGCTTGTTTTGTGCAGCCTGTTATAAATCTAAAATGTCAGCAAAAGTGCATTTGGACGGATTAGATTTTAGGATCAGACTACCTTTTCAAAGACAGACCGTATCATTTGAGTTGGATTTAATTTGTTGTCTGCAAATGTTTTTAACTTGGTGGTGTCCAAAATTTCGTCATTCTGTTTTTTGATGAGGAAATTTGCTTTATGTGGCAGTTACATTACCAATCCGACCCTGAGAAAGAAAGACCAAAAGTGCATTTGGGCGGATTAGATTTCAGGATCAGACTACAAAAAGTGCATTTGTCGAGAGCAGTTTTAGGACCGATCAGTTTATGTCTCAGAGAATCAAAACTTAACCCTGAATCCGAGGATAAATGAATTACAAACCGACAAATAAAGCTGAACTATAACAATTTCAACGTTCTCTTCTCAAGGAAAATCTCGCTTTGTATGGAGGTGAAATTCCAATATGCTGTCGCGTCTAATAAGAGTGCGCATTTTGTGCAGTCTGATACTGATATTCAAGAGCCACACTGTGCTGTACCAGACAAAGGGTTTAGGTTAAAATCAGAAAAAAAATGCCAGGACAGATATACCGTCTAGGCAAGGATTGTGAATTTGAAGCAGGCTACTGTTACGTAATGTTACGTTTCTCTTATCTTTTATCGCTGCAGGCGATTATTAATATACACGGTGTAAGTTCGCCAAACTCCGGAAACTCCCGGACCTTTACGTATGATATCGATTATTTTCATCGATTTGTTGATATGCGAGACTGCTGATAAGGCATGTCCGTGAAAGTTGGCTATGAATTTGTGTGATTGCTGGGAGGTTGTTAATACCTGAAAATCGTTTTTTCTTTTATTATAAACTGAACAAATACAACAAGCCTGTAGTTGATTGCTTTCAAAGACACATTGTAGGAAAAGAGATCAGGTACCAACGAAGAACAAGTAATCTCTCCGGCATCCCCAACATTTATCTATTCCAAATATCTAAAATTATCATGAGTTCCTCTTTGACCATTTTTGTATTCAAAATTAACATTTTGAATGGTATTTGTTGTTAACATATAAAAATCCAGCTTTATCTAAGCATTCCGTAATTCTCGCAGACCAGTTAAAACTAATTCTATTCGCAAATTGAATATAGAATATCATAGCGTATTTATAAATGAGCGAAGTTGTGTTACTTTTAATCTGAAAATGACATTTATTTTTTTTTTTCTGCGGGCGGGGGCGAGGGTTGGTTATTGGCGCCAATAGTTACGTTGGATATCATCAAAGTTCGCAACTGAAACACAGCAAAGTTTGGGCTCGAGGAATTACGTTAAAGAACCAGGCGAAGCTCTCAGTAGTTTCGACTTGTATCCTTGCACTATCCCCCGTAACAACGAACCGTCTTCTGGTGGCGTCGCTCAGATGGGCAACCGATAGCGACGATAAATAAACGGAAATAGCCAATCTGCATGGCCATACTTCACATATATATAGGTTCTTGTGATCATGACGTGATTTTTAGCCATGAACGCCTTTATCTCATCCTCGGATACCCCGGGATCTCCTATTTGCTACGCTACATCGACCCCTGGGATAATTAATTGAATTTCCCTTGCTTTACCGCTGGCCGAATGCTGGCTTTTCATTGGTTCCATCATCATTTTGTGATGGGCGAGTGGAGTGTACGCTATGACGTTTCGTATCAATTTTCTGCGGCTGATTCAAAGTTTTATTAGTCAATTGTCCCAGGGGTCGATGTAGCGTAGCAAATAGGGAGACCCCGGGGTATCCGAGGATGCCTTTATCTCATGTTGGTAAATTTCTATTGTGACCTTTACTTTTTTTTTCGTAGTTTACATATATTTGGCCAATCACAAAATGAGTAACCATCATTTCCTCCTAGTACTTAAAGTAGGTCAAAAGTGAGATCATTTAGCTACGCCGAGAAAGGTATTCATTAATGACTTGGTAAATCTTAACTCTTTACCACACAGTCCCGACTTTTAACGACCCTGAGAAGGAAGCCTATAGAAAACATTGTGGGGAAAGGATAAAATGCTGGTAACCAGCATTTTCTCCTTTTCCCACAATGTTTTCTATCCTGCTGGACACAAGTTTGTCGTCTGCACATGCTTTCAATTTGGACTAGTCTATAACTTTGTCGTTTGGTAAAGACTTAATATAACCCTTTATGGGTTATATAAATATATATCTATGTACTCCATAGATACTTATTTCAACGCATTGCTTGTAGGAGGCTTTTGAAAACGTTGTGGCAAAAGGTGAAATTGCTCGTGACGAGCAATTTCACCTTTTGTCACAATGTTTTCTATGTTATCAAAAGGTGTCAAATACACATAAGAAACGGCTTCATCCTTGCTGCCTTGCTGTTATTTAGGGTCAATTAAAGATACCACAGAAATGCCCTATTGGGTTAAGAGATACGCAGCCTTTTCAAACGTTTGTAAATGTGAAGCCGTGTTTGTGTATGAGTTTGTGAAATGGAAGTTTGTCCTAGTAGAACTGGAGAGAGAGAGAGAGAGAGAGAGAGAGAGAGAGAGAGAGTTAGTTTCACTATGCGTTGAATTTTAACAAAATCCCCCAAAACTTTGAAAACGTCAGATATTTTGAACTGGTAAAGTGGGGGGGGGGGGTTAAAAAAAAAAAAAAAAAAAAACCGTGTCATCCACATGTTGTCATCTTTTTACTTAGGTTTTACTTACTTCCCGAAATTTAAGTCCAGCCTAGCTTAGCTCAGATTGAATATCAAAACCTGATGAAAGCCTAGCTAGAGACACTTCCTAATCCCTTACCAAAAAATACAGAATTTTAATGACCTGTAGTAAGAACAATTTTGCAAACACTGCGTGAAAATGGGGAGAAAATGCTTCCAAACGGCATTGTCTTGTTTCTCCAAATATTCTCTACCCCTCTAAAGAAATATTCTATGTACGGGCTTTTTGTAAAATTTGAACATATACCTAATAGAGGCTATTTAGTAGACGCATTATGACAACGTAATGAGTAGACGAAACGTTGTGGACAAAGGAAATAGCTAGCAAATAAAATGTTTGAGAAACACGATTTCAGTTCTCCCTAACCAATATCCTGCTAAACAGCTAAAATGAAATTTTCAAATCGATAGCAAAAATCCAAATACTTATTGCTTTTTCAATTTTTCAAGTTATGTTTTAGAGAATGATATCTCTTTATTGGACAGTGTAGATCTAAGATCAGACTGCACATTCTACCCTATCCGATAAGGAGACTTATTTCCGTCCAAAATACATATGAAATAGCAAACACATCTTTTATAGGCTTGAAATTCTCATCTCACTTATTTGGTAGGTTTAAGGTTAACTCTTTACCAAACGACAAAGAATTAGACTGGTCCAAATTGAAAGCATTTATAGATGACAAATTAAATGAAACTTAAATAATGATTTTTGTGTTGGATGGGAAAGAAAACATTGTGGTAAAAGGAGAAAATGCTGTTTACCAGCATTTTCTCCTTTTCCCACAATGTTTTCAAAAGGCTTCCTATACAGGGGTGTTAAAAGCCGTGATTTTGTTGTTAAGAGTTAAACTGCTAATCAGTAAATGTATAGAACTGTTCCACTCAGATTTCTGGGGTATAAGTAAGGTTACGTATCCATTCAGAGTACTACTATTTAGAAGCAACATTATGTGGCGAAGGAGGACAGGCTCCTACAAAGATTCTAGACAAGTCGGGGTTCAAAGACTCTATTGTGTGACTTTAACCATGATTTAAGCATCGGCTACCTGAGCTGAAAACCTCACAAAATTTGTAATGTAACCCTTTCCCAAACGATAAATTTTGGACCCGTCCAAATTGAAAGAGTTTTCAGACGACAATTTTAGATTTTGAGAAAATGGCCGAAAGTTCTCAAAAAGGGTAGAAAACACTGTGGGAAAAGGAGAAATTACTCGTTACGAGCAATTTCTCCTTTTCCCACAGTGTTTTCAAAATACTTTTACTGCAGATACGTAAAAACCAGGGCTTGTTTGGGAAAGGGCTAATATCAGCCTAAATAATAACTTTTTAAAGTGGGCTGTTCAGATTGTTTGATATGCACCGACACGGTAAATTTCTTCGCCGAAACCAGACTGATCTACCTTTCTCAAATTCGCAAGGTTTCATTTCGCTGTCTGCGCATGTCATATTCTTCGAAGATTCGACCTTTCTTATATGACACACCACTCCTCCCCCCTTCCCCCAATATTGGGGGGTGGGGGTGGGATTGTAGTTATACGCGCTATAAAGTAGCAATGGAGAAAATGGCTTTTATTGTTAAGGCAAACCACTCCTTCCTGCATGGCTTCGTCCCGATTTAAATACAAGACCTGACTTCTGCGTCAGGGAGAATTCACTTTGCTCAGTGGTTATGGTATTGGTCTTCGAGGATATTTGTCCCTCCAAGGGTTCGAATCTCGCCAGATGCGGTTTGTATTTGAGCTATGCATGCATTTATTTGTTTCTTTGAAACGGACTGTTCGAAAGGTGTGGGCTCGTCCAGGATTGGCTACTGAGCCTTTAATCCCATTTGTTGTCCGAAAACGGACTTCCTGCCTAAAAAGGTTTTGAGTCATCAATAATTGATGACTGTTAGGGTGGAGGGGGTGTTACGGGAGACAACTCCTTCCTGCGTGGCTTTGTCCCGATTTAAATACAATACCTGACTACTGCGTCAGGGAGATATCTCTTTGGCTCTGTGGTTAAGGTATTGGCCTTTCGTCCGGGAGTTCTGGGGGTTTGAATCCCGCCCGGTCCCTTATTTCTGCCATGTATTTATTCATATGTTTCTTTGCTACGGACTTTGTTCGTAAGATTATCAATACGTTTGAGGAGAAATCAGGCCTGTTTTAGATCCAGATTTTTCTAAACTGCTGATCATAGCTGAATGAATCGCACCAGGTAGCGTTTTATTGAGTAAACGTTTATCTTAGTTTGAAATTCAAGTAACGGTTGCCGCGTAGGAAAGTAGTCCGATTCTGTACCCAGGATGCCCAAAATTAGATAGATGAATATTTGTAGAATGTCATCTAGCAGAACATAATGATATTCGAGTCATATTCTGTTGAGATTCTGTTTCGGAATCGACCAAGTTGTGACGAGTGCTCTCTAGGAGTGATATCAAAGGTCGGGTACAGATTTATTTGGTTCACTCGCCCGGAAGTTTACTTGTTGGTTTTCTTAACGAAAAAATTTCCATGACCCCGACTGTTTTTTTTTTATTTATTTCAATTTTGTCTGGCAGCATTAATTTTCCTTCCTTATTATATACATGTATTTCGTAATAAAATTGTTGGAATTTCAACAATAAAACCCCACTTTTTTTCCCCAAAAAAATCCATTATGAAAGGACGAGGAAGAAGAGGTTGGCGACCAGCATTTTCTTATTTTCTCACGACGTGTTTACCATTTCAAAGACAAAAATACCATCACTTGAGCCCTATTTCAGGCGCCGGTGTAATGCGGAGAAATGACCCGGGTCATTTTGTAAGGGGGGGGGGGTCATTTCTCTGCATTACACCGGCAACAGCTTTCAATATACCAAATGTTTAAAATCTTGTCGTCTAGTACAGTGTTAAATTGCAGATACGGTTACAATGAAGGTTTATTCATGCGTTTCGTATCTATGTTAGGTGATAGCTAGAAAAGTAAATTATACACTGCATCATACCATATTATATATCTGTTATATACAATGATATTCAACTGTCACGTTCACGAACCTTCTTTCTTGAATTTTTCTTTTATTATGCCGTCCGCAATATTTTAATTTCGAACTAAACACAGAGCTCCAGATAATAGGGAGTGATAGTATCATAAATCCATTATTTTTCTGCAAAACCATATGTTGTGGGTACTCATTAGAATCGTCTCGATGAGACGATTCTAACGGGTACCCATAACATAAGGTTTAAATGAGAATAATCAATATTTTCAATTTTGAAATAAAAACCACTCCCTCTATCTGGATCTCTGTTAACACGAAGTGAGAAATTGTTGGTGAGTGGCCAACTGTGAATAGCACTGACAGAAGCGATGGAGTCATACTACTAAGTCAAATATATCCCTTTCCAGTTGGCCCAAATATATACAAAGAATACATGCTATTAGTCTCGTTGTCTTTACTTTTTTTTTTCGTAAAATACTTGAGGTTGTTGGATTAAAAATTAAGTGATACTCAAGAATCAAGGAAAAAAAAAAGAAATATAATTTGTGCTGTAGGGGAAGGGCCAATTCTAAGTTGTGAGGAATTCTTGCCCAACCCCATTTCAACTTACGTAATAAAATACATTCAAACTAAACTAAAAAAGAATGCTCTCCAGTTCACCTGACTGTCCAAACTTGGTGACAGCTCATACACCACTGATTAAACGCTTTGTATCTAACACAGGTAAAGCCCGCTCGCCACAAATCGGCCGATTCCGTACCTACATCTAGCGATATGATGGTATGATGGCTCCCATCACCACCCGAGGTATGCCGAATGAGGTAAAGCCAAGAAAAGTCGCCTTTCAAAGGAATGCTTCGGCCAGGACCTTCTCGTAACACTTTACCAAACGACAAATTTTTAACCCTATCAAAATTGAAAGCACTTGCAGACGACAAAATAAACATGGCTTATAAATTGAAAATTGTTTCCAGCAGGGTAGTAAACATTGCGGGAAAAGGAGAAAATGCTGGTTACCAGCATTTTCTCCTTTTCCCACAGTGTTTGAAAAGGCTTCTATCTCAGGGGCGTCAAAAGTAGGGGTTGTGTGGTAATAGGTTAACCAAGCCTATACTATCAAATTCTTTGTAAGTGTCAATAGATTGTATTTAGCGCCGTCGAGAGAAGCCGAGTTTATTTATTTCGTGCTGAAAGAGTTAACTGTCTTGCTATTTCATCGAATTGGGGATTTGTCACGAAAATTAAAACGGATGACTTGGAACGTTTATACCCCCGTCACACCAAGGTCGTCCTCACTCCGTTGCAAAAATTGATGCCGAACGGACTCAAACTTTGTTCGAACGTAATGGACGCATTAGCAACCTTTTACGATTTGTTTACGAACTTAATGGTTTAGGACGGGAAGGGTGCTGCAGAACTTCGAGCCTACTCAAAATCTTTTGCCGTCTATCCCGTCCTGTGTGGAGTGACAATGTATATACTTACTCGTAAAACGAGATGGACGTACTGCCTACTTTATCACGGGTAGGAAACTTCATATTCAGAGCCAATGGCTCCGACGAGAAAATGTTGTGTTGGTCTTCCGTTTCTGAAGATGTCGGCTGAAAAACAGTCCCAAAACAGGTAGGCATGTCAATATTTGTAATTATGTGTTCTTATGTCTTTGAAATTCAAAAAAAGGAGAATGTCATTCGATGCTCCTGTCTTTCAACGTGTTTTCTGCACTACGGAAAGTTGGAATAGGTGTACGATGTTGTCTGAATCATTTGTGGCGTGGGTTGACCGTAGCCAAAATCATACATCTCGGAGATGAATACAGGCTCTTTCTGCCCATTAAATAAGCAAAGTAAAGAAAATTTTCTGTTCTACAGGCTTAGATAACTGTCTTTGCCGTTTCCATTCACTCAATGCAAGAATCGACAGAAAACTACACAAACACGGGCGTAATTTAAAAAAAGGCTCCGATTGTGTAGGTTGGCTACGAAAATGTCGGTTTGCTCCGATGGAAGAGGAATTTCGTTTATTCTTTATTCTAATTTCCGAGTATATATAAGAAGGTAGGTCGAGTTAAACGTGAAGCAACAAGTTCATTTTACGAGGGGCGTTCAATAAGTAATGCCCCTGACCCACTTTCGGTTGTCTGATCTAGCTGATTTTGCATGTGTAATGATTTATATCTCTATGGGTTATTTGACAAATTACAGCTCTGAACTAATTGTGGTTTCTGATTTACAGGTGTTTGAACTGAGTCACTTGTGTGACTGACATCTGATAAAAAATGAGTAAAAATGAGTAATATTACTTCTTGTAACCTTCTTGTAACCCAATGGTCATTTAAATTCTAGTACAGACCCACGGCCATATTTGAATTCACGATGCCAGCATTTTACAAGGTCATATGATGGGGCATTATCATCATAAGTTTCTTTAAATTCATCAAAAGTCTCCTGTGGTGTGCGTCCTTTCAAATACAAAAACTGGATCACTGCGCGACACTCAACAGGCTCCCATTTCACATCGGACTCAGTTCAGATGTTCCTCGGGTGGCCCTTTTCAAAAATTGTTCGCGAATTTTGATCAGTCAATAAACATACTTATGTTGCTCTGGTGAATGGGGGCTACTTGCACTATACGAAAAATTCTTCTTCCCTGAAACGACTGGTCAGATTTTGAAATAATTTCGAGAGATGTTCCTCTAGTGACCCTTTTCAAAAACTGTTCGCGAAAATTGATCTGTCTAGAAACATGGCCCTGATGTGGGGTGGGGGGTGGGGGGTGGGGGGGGGGGAGAAATTAAAAATTCTCGGCTGAAACGGCTGGTCAGATTTTGAAATACTTTCACAGAAATGTTCCTTGGGTGAACCTTTTCGCTAAGTGTTCGAGAAATTTCGATCCATTAATAAACGTGGCTCTGATATGGGCTATTAATACTATATGGACATGAAGAAATTTAAAAAGAAATCTTCTCTGGAATGGTGGTCAGACTTTGAAATAATTTCACAGATATGTTCCTAGGGTGACCCTTTTCAAAAATCGTTTTGGAAATTTTTAATCCGTCGAAAAACAACAGCTTATTGTTGGCACCCACATGTGGTTATCTCGTTGGACTTACGATTTTAGTCACTTTCGAGCATGTGCTCTTCTGCAAGAAATTGTTCTTGGGTGATCTATCCAAAATTTATTTGCAGAATTCATCAAAATCATTGCTGTGGTGATGATTGTAGGGGTGGTGACAGATTTTGAAATGACTTTTACAGGTGACTTTTTTAAAATTGCTTGGCAAAATAATGACATTGTTTCCAAAGTTTCAATCATATGTACAGAATTATGTTGATGACTGAATAATGATTCATAAACTACCTAATGCAAATTCATGCATCTAGACCATTCAAACACGTGTTGCGTTGATCATTCTCGTACTTCTAAAAGAAAATATTTTTCATAATTTGTGCTTATGTGTGGGCTGCACTTACGACAAAAGCACGAAAAATATCAAAAGCTATGCAGAAGCATTTTCAAAATTGAGACTAATGTTAAACAGCATTTTTCTAACGTGACCATATCAGTCCTTTGTATTTTCATACATGCGTTCATGTTCCATCCAACAATTGAACTAAATATTGGACGGAAACAAAACTTACGTCCTTACTAATTATTTACAGAAAACTAAAAATTTTGTAAGGGAGCCCTCTTGAATCGGTGCCGAGTAATTAACATATTCAGAGCCGGTCCACATAATCAGAGCCCTTCTTTATTTTTATCAATTCTTGTGCTTTTCTTTTCAATTTTTGACCAGTAGTGAATGTAACATTTCAGGACATTAATTCACGGTTTTGAGACAGTAACACTATCTCTTACTTGCCCGTTAAATGGCAATAACAGACTGAATTTATCTCTGAGACGTATTATTTTGGCTACGGTCAACCCACGCCACAAATGATTCAGACAACATCGTACACATGCTCCAACTTTCCATAGTGCAGAAAACACGCTGAAATACCAGAGCATCGAATGACATTCTCCTTTTTTTGAATTTCAAAGACATAAGAACACATCATTACAAATACTGACATGCCTACCTGTTTTGGGATTGTTTTTCAGCCGACATCTTCAGAAACGGAAGACCAACACAACATTTTCTCGTCGGAGCCTTTGGCTCTGAATATGAAGTTTCCTACCCGTGTTATAGCGCGTATTTCTACAATTCCCCGAATATTTGGAGGAGGGGGGGGGGGGAGTGATGCGTTATATAAGGTAGGTCGACTCTTCGAAGAACGTGACATGCGCAGACAACGACTGCAATCGGGCATTGATTTGGTAGTGCGTTTGTATTGTACCGACCGAAATTACACGTCCTTTCCGGATCGCAGTCCGTTTTAACCCTTTACTCTACAGATACTGATTTCTACGCATTGCTTGTAGGAGCCTTTGGAAAACATTGTGGCAAAAGGTGAAATTGCTCATGACGAGCAATTTCACCTTTTGCAACAATGTTTTCTATACTATCAAAAGGTGTCACATACCCATAAAAAGAGGCTTCATCCTTGCTGTTATTTAGGGTCAGTTAGAGATACCATAGAAATACCTTATGGGGTAAAGGGTTAAGATTTTGTTGACTGGGGTAAGACTTTCTAAAAACAGGTTTGATGAAACAGGAGCTTTAGGCATTATCAGACCAAAATTGAAAGTCGTTTTCTGTTCATGTCAGGACGGGGTGAGACGTTATAAGAACTAGTTTGGTGCGACGGGGGCTTCAGCAGTTAAGCTAAACAGAACGTATTGTAGAAGTTCTGTACAGAACCCAGTAAAACACATCTGTTACGGCACCATCAGCGGAAACAAGGGCTGTCTCGATAAAAATAGACTAAGATCAGACTATATATAACGTCTGATCTCGGATCTATACCACCATGTTTTTAACCCTTTACCATACAGTGATGACTTTTGACGACCCTGAGGTAGAAGCCTTTTGAAAACATTGTGGGAAAAGGAGAAAATGCTGGTAAACAGCATTTTCTCATTTTCCCATACTTTTTTCTACCCTGCTGGAAACAAATTGCAATTTCTGAGTAACGTTTATTTCGTCGTCTGCAAATGCTCTCGATTTGGACCAGTCTAAAATGTTGTCGTTCGGTCAAAGGTTAAGGATCAGATTGCACGTCGAATCTACGTTTACTGTTGAACTTACTTACATCACCAGGTGAAACTTAAGAACAAAAGGACTAACAAAACGCGGTAATCGTGGCCTTTGTTGACAAACACTGGATCAATTCAAAACATTCAAATAGTGAATACCATGCAGGTACGAAGCAGTTACTAATCGTTATTTTTCAACGCAAATGAATATATAGCATTGTGGCACAGTGGCCTTAGCGACTCTGCTACCGCCCATGTGGATCGAGTTCGAGTCACAGAAAAGCTTTTCGTCTTTAAAACTAGCATTTGCTTTTTTAACATTTTACCAAACGATCCCTGGTTTTTACGACCCTGAGATAAAAGCCTATTGAAAACATTTTGGGAAAAGGAGAAAATGCTAGTAACCAGCATTTTCTCCTTTTCCCATACTGTTTTCTATCTTGCTGGAAACAAATTGCAATTGTGTCCACTGCTAGTGCTCTCAATTTGGACCAGTCTAAAATTTTATTGTTTGGTAAAGGGTTAAGGTTAGTCATTGCTTACACAATCTTTTATATCATAGTGAATATTTATACTTGTAACTAGTAGTCTCATTCATATCTAATTGACATCACACGAGATTGCACGATGATCCTCGTGAAATTTGGGAAAAACGAACCAAGACATTTCTTGCAAAGGAACTGATGCAAGAAATAGCTAAAGTGTTTTAGACTTCTAAGATGACTATAGCCACAAACTTACATCTTCGCAAGCCAAGACTGACGATTCACTACGTAAATCTACCCTTGGCGGATCGAGCTTGATTTTTACATTCAGCCGATACGCTTTTTCATTGGATGCAGCTAGCTCTAGCTGCAACGAATGAAATCACTCGTAGCATTTCATCTTTGATAAAAAATAGAACAAGGTCTCTACCTTTCGAATAGAAAGTAAACATGGAAACCTACGTGGATGTCTGCTTATCGCTTCATGTGTATTCGTAGGTAATAACCAACATCCAATAGAGGGCGCATCGCAGGAATCTCGAAATCGGGCTCAATCAGCCAAGGTAAGATCCACGTAGTGATCGTAAACTTGGCTCGCGAAGATGCAAACTTGTGGTTACTAGTTTTCTTCCTGTTTCAGGGCTTTGACAGTAGAGAACTATCTACTAATATTTCCCTATAGTTGGGAACTTAACCATCTCGTAAGTTAAACCGGACCTGATTTAATTTGGAGCATTATTTGTAAAATAACAGAATGAAAACTAATGCAGTCTGAGTGGAAAAGTTACTGCAGACTTGCGGTCTTAGTAGAAGAAATACCTTTTTTTTAAAAGCAGACATTGCAGTTCAAGAAGCCTTTGAGGAGTGAATGATTGAGGTCAGCGATAAGGAAGCAACAGATAGTGTATGTTACGAGGCTTGGGGTACCGATACGGCCATGCAGTGAAAATGTAGAGATACAGATACTGTCAGTGAATGGAATGAGAGTTGCGTACTTATCATTGTATTGTAGTATTAATCATATAGAAATTTAGTAATAACAAACGAATATCAATAACAAAAAGATATGCAAGTCTAAAAAAAGGGAAGAGGAAAGGAAAAGGGGGAAAACACACAAAAAGACAATCAGACAAGGAAAATAAAAGGAAAAGACCGATAAAAAATATAAATTTATTCCTAAGAAAAAGTAAACTTAATGGCTTCAACCAGGATAGACGGTTTTAGAGGCAGGGATCTTTCCATTACACCACTGCACGCTTAGTATAATCGATGACTTGTAAAAGTTTAAAGCTTTTCAATGTACATTTTAATTGAAATTATAGGATAATTTACCTGTTCATCCATATAAGAAGATAGAATGCTCTGAATTGTTGTAAACAAGGGCCACGGTTATCGCATTCCGTTAATACCTACATTTTTTTTTCAGTCTATAATGCGGAAGTTTTAATAAACAGGGAATTTCTTTCATAAGAATGTACTGTTAGCTGGATTGTATTAATTATGCACACTTGATAATGAGAGATATACCTTATTTATACAGGTTTAATCGTTGTTGCAGTCGTTATTATACCCCCAAAACTCTGTATGGGGGGTATATAGGAGTCAGCTTGTCGGTCGGTCCGTTGGTTCCTTCCGTCGGTCCGTCCGTCCGTCGGTCGGTCGGTCTGTAGCTTTTTGTCCGCTCTATTTCTCATAAACTACTGGACGAATGTTATTCAAACTTCACAGGTAAACTCAGTATCAAGCAGAGATGTGCATATGAAATGTTGGTTATGGTTCATTGATTTTTCACTGAGTTATGGCCCTTTCATGAAATTTCTTGTCCGCTCTTTTTCTCATCAACTATTGGATTTTTGGTTCAAACTAAACAAATAGACTCAGTATAAAGCAGAGATGTGCATATCCTATTTTGGTTATGGTTTATTTAGGTTTCATGGAGTTATGGCCCTTTGATGATTCTGGACAAATTTCTTTTTCATACTTGAATTTTGTCTGGAGCATATCTCCAAAACTAGACTAGCTAGGGTTATGAAATTTCATGGGTGGATAGATCTCATCAAGGGGGAGTGCAGTGCACAAGAATCATAACTCTTGCTAGCTTAATTTTTGAGTTATTGCCCTTTGTTGTTGTTTTTATACTTGAATTTTGTCCGAAGCGTATCTCCAAAACTATACTAGCTAGGGTTATGAAATTTCATGGGTGGATAGATCTCACCGAGGGGGAGTGCAGTGCACAGGAATTATAACTTTGCTTGCTTAATTTTTGAGTTATTGCCCTTTGTCATTTTTAATACTTGAATTTGGTCCGGTGAATATCTCAAAAACTATACTGGCTAGAGTTATGAAATTTCATGGGTGGATAGATCTCATCAAGGGGGAGTGCAGTGCATAGGAATCATAACTCCTGCTCCCTTTATTTTTGAGTTATTGCCCTTTGTTGTTTTTCATACTTGAATTTTGTCCGGAGCATATCTCCAAAACTATACTAGCTAGGGTTATCAAATTTCATGGATGGATAGATCTCACCAAGGGGGAGTGCAGTGCACAGGAATCATAACTCTTGCTCGCTTAATTTTTGAGTAATTGCCCTTTGTCGTTTTTCATACTTGAATTTGGTCCGGTGCATGCCCCAGCTTAACAACTTGGGGTAAGATGGGCGTATCTTGCGACAATTTGCCGCTCATGTTCAACTCTTACTTTTGTACTCAACCACTCTGCATTCTGTGACAAAGACCTGTTTGGTGGCAAGGAGCTGGTGGGGGGTATGATCACGTTGAGTGATAGCTCTAGTTATAATCAACATCATTATTATCATTTAAATTTTTATTATTTTTCTTCCTTTCTCTTTCATTTCATTTACTATCATGGTGTGATTATCAGTTACGAATAGGACTTTGTGTTGACGACTAAAGCTCTTCTGATTTAGTAACGTATTGGCCAGCTAGGTGACCGACCACCAACCAGGCCGAAAGGCGAGCCAGCCAGCCAACAAACTTTTACAATAATTTTTCACCTACTTGCTCACTTGTTTAACCCTTTACCCCGTAAGGCATTTCTATGGCATCTCTAATTGACCCTAAATAACAGCAGGGACGAAGCCGTTTTTTATGTGTATATGACACCTTCTGATGACATAGAAAACACTGTGACAAAAGGTGAAATTGCTCGTTACGAGCAATTTCACCTTTTGCCACAATGTTTTCCAAAGGTTCCTACAAACAATGCGTAGAAACGAGTATCTATGGTGTAAAGGGTTAAGATATGAATACTATATGGAAGGACAAGTTAAAAGTTAATAGATAAAGGTTAAAATGGATAAAAAATCAATAAATAACCGGGTAGTTCAGTAATAACCAGGAAAACCTTTTTTGCCCAGAGATACTTACGCGCATGTTCCGGCGTAGCTGTTTTAGACTGCTTTCAATCTACCTCCAAGTAATATTTGATAAACAGACATTTCCCAGTGGTCAAAAATTGATGACATGACATTCAATCTGCGGGCCACTCTGTATATACAAATATATTTCCCCTTTCCAAATCTTGTCTTCAAAAATATATCTAATTGAACATTTCGCCTTTCAACAATATCCACCCATTATATTTTAAATGCTTATATTTAAATAAGTAACTGCATGTTCTGTTATTGATAGCATCCAATATCTATTGATATGTGATGGTCATGGAGGAGGTCAATTGTTTGCGAAAAATTCCTCCCCGTTCCCACAGTGAAACACTCCACACCAATGCAGCTTATAATTCAGCTTATTTTTCAGCTTATTTTCCTGTTCTGTTTTTGTTTCCCACGGTTTTCTTTCAATAGCAATCAAAATACCATTATGATTTTTAGGCCAGGGAATCCCTCTCAAGGGATTCCCTTGCCTATAGGGATCGTAAGCTGCCTATTCAGACAAAAATGTTGGACGGTGTGTCCACTCTATATCGCTGAGTCCGCCAAAACAACTAGTTCCCCAAGTATATACAGAGATTGCTTATCACACGGTGTGAATGCTTTCCTTTCCTCAAAGCTTTCATCTGCAAAATGCCATGGAATTGCAAGGGTATTACAATCCTTTAATAACTGACGAGTGTGTGTTTTTATCCCGTTTTTGTCATTAACACTGACCTAATAAAGGCGTAACCTAATGAACTTGGCTTTATCCGACAGTTGTGTATTCTTACGCGCTATATACGGTTAATATCTATAACGCTCTCTCTTGCACTCCGGATCATTCACATTCAGGTATGGTGAGATTAACGAACGACGACTCTGCTCGGAGTTTGTCTGTAACGTTGTGTTGACATTTGAACATGTGTGTCACAAAACAAGTCTCCGCTAAAATGCGATTGTAAATAAAGCAAACACTACATATAGAATATTGGCCCGTGTTATGTTAATCACTTTTTCTTATGTATATCGACTAAATCTAGGGTACTTCAGCGGAATGCTGGAGAAATCGGCCCCTGGAGAAATCGTCCCCAAACTGCTTAGCCCGTGTTATGTTTATCACTCCGGAGAAATCGTCCCCTGGAGACGATTTCTTTGGTGAAATCGTCCCCAAGTAAAATTTTAGAAAAATCGACCGCACCATCAAACTTCATCCATATCGTTAATCAAGTTGTCTATAAAAATATTTTTGAAATTTCGTTGTCTTTAGTATGTACATTATGCGTATTAGTTACCTTTATCCAAGAGTTATTTGGTAGTTTTGTCATTGTTTATACTGCCTATTTTACACTGATAGGATGTATTTCACACCTTTTACACCTGTCACAAATAGATTATACCTGTGTGATTCTTAAAAATGTCTTTGATTGACTTTGATTTGAAACCAAATAAATGCTTATAATTTTTTTCTGTAGTCGTTCGCTTGTCATTTAATGTATTTTTCTTTCATCTCTCTCTCTCTCTCTCTCTCTCTCTCTCTTTCTCTACTAGTGTCATATGACATACCTGTGACCAATACCATTTAGCAGGGGCATCAGTGTCTCTGACACACATATTTCTAGTGTTCACTAGGGCTTGTGTGCATCCGAATATTTCCGGTCCATAACTTCTACAATTGTGGATGGATTTCAAAATAATTTGGCACAATTGACGTCCATGACGGTTAGATGTGCCATTTGAAACATCTGTTCAAGTAGGTTCAAGATTAAGGCCACATTGAAGGCCAATTTTTCGTCCGAACCATAACTCCTACATTTTTGGATAGATTCCGATATAAATTAGCATAATGCATTGTTCTCCATCATGAGCAGAAGTTCCCTTTGAAACATTTATTCAGGTCCAGGGTCTAGGTCAAGCTTGAGAGTCAAGTGTTCGCGGGCTTGACACAAGTTGTCCTTGGACAACGATTATGAATTAGGATTAACGTCTTTTTATATTATGTAGATATAAGTATCGAAGCTCAAGTCCCTGTGACTTGTCCGTAAAATAGGCAAGTAAAATAGGAAAACAGAACCTAATCGTTTTCCTAAAACAATCCAACCTTTTCAAAGTATTTTATTGAGAAAATATTTTGGCTAAAAGAGAATTTGCTTGTAACAAGCAATTCCTCCCAATTTCCCCAAAATCTTACTTTTCAATATACACGAAGAACTACTTTGGATTTTCATCTACAACTTCCTTCAAATATGACCAGTTCAAAATTTCGTCGACTTGTGGAAGGTAGAGACAACATGACCAACTGCCATATCACTCCAATCTTTATTATTCATTACATTTTACCTTGATATCTATCTTACATGTATTTTCATTGAAATCAATAAAAATAAATATGTTCTTGCGTCATAAATGTAAAAAATAACGTCATTCAGGACTACAAGACATCACACGTCTCAGAAAATTTAGATAACCAAAGTTGGTATTGCGCCGATTGAATACGGTTCAATTTTGACTTGGGATTGTTTACAAGCACGATAAATTACTAAGTATTCTAAGCCATTATCAAGCACCCCATAACTGTGAGCACATGCCTAGCTGTGGCTTAATTAGTTTCCGGCTGGTGCTTTCTAGTATCAGTTCAAAATTTCCTGATAAAACCAAGAATTCCAGGGGCTTAGTGGAATCCGCTTGTATCCCTGTCCGTCTACTTGTTTGTATTAATTAAAATTGACCTCATGTGTTGTTTCGTATCCTCAATTTCCTGGCCTTCAGTACTATCAGTACTTTGATTTATACGTTATCAACCCGTAACTGTGTACCTGAAATTTTGGAGAAGAACAATATAAGCTGAGCTTTCGTTCTGATCCATTTCGTCAGTTATTGTTTGTTATTTTGTTGATTTGTCTTTAGATCTTTGTAATTACATGTAATTAATGAATAAAATATGTTTAAACTAATATCCACCCAATGACGAAATAAAGCAAATGCCGGTATGGCCACTTTTTCTGTACACTCTTCATCTTGATCTACAAATAAGCTTCAATACTCATATTCACGTGGCTGTTACGCCAATTTGTTTTCTTTCATAAGATATTTATTGTAATTAGTAGTTTGAAATCCTGATAGACGTGTACATTTCTTGAATCCTTATAAATACGTAAATTTCCTTGTTGGGTAGGCCTAGGTGCAACAACAGTCAGGAAAATATTACTAAAAATAGTACTTAGATAATGCTTTTTACTTATACTTCCTGTATACACAAACTGAGGGTTAAGAAAATTATATCTACATCTGTTTTAGACCAGTGATAACATTACAAAAGAACCTCTTGTCTTGGAGACACAAATCTTGTAAACAACGTGGCAAAAAAGAAATCATTCGTAACGGAAAACTCTGTCTTTTGATTTTTCACAGGTCTTAACTACATTTTAGAATGACAATCCAGTTTTTTTCTTTTCAAAGGAAGTTTTGAAAGTCGGAGATAAAGAATTTTATGGGATTATAATTGGTGCCTCTGAAATTTTGGATAATGATGTTTTTACTTTGAATAACTTAGTGCATAAAGGACACGATAACAAGAAATACATGAACGTACAGCGGGCTTTGATGACCTCCAGAGACAAACATGGCAAATGTTTCAAGCGGCTACGGTTCACGTAGGTACAATTTTTACTTGTCAGACATACACAGACTGCTGTATATGATATGTAGCGGCTGCTTGCAGCCCGTCGTCCATCAGTCAATAAGTTGATTGATTGCATGGTGTTTATCGCTGTTTTCAACATTATTTCAGTTAAATCGGCCAGTACACCTATCCATGTTTTCCTGGAGTTTCTGTAACCAGTACTCCACACAATATTCTTTCCAAGCCACTGGCAGCTTTCCCGCAAAACCATCGTCGATACCTGTATACCGAATCAGCACAACAGTAAGACTCCTACGGATCTGTGAAAGAAAATTTTCGAGCTACTCAGGGGCCAGACCAAAGCTGTCATAGGCACTTTAATCGACCACCAAACACCGTTTACCGCAAGGAACGGAAGTAAAATAACATACAAATAGTTTATACAAAATAAGCATTGAGGGTTCTGCAACAAATGAGGACTGTAGGTTTACGCTTGACTTGTTTCAAATAGGCGAAACTTAGGCTTCGGTTAAGGTGTCCAACAAATTTCTGTATGGAAAAGGTCATTCTACCTCCACCTGCTTGATACTATAACGCTTACTTTCTGGATTTTTTTGTGGCATCTAGTGAGCATCTTTAATCAAAATACAAATATGGAACTCTAGATCTTATATCATCTAGTGGTTTCTCGACGGATGCTTTTGGGTAGAGGATGGCCCCGCCCACTTGGGTGTTTCCTCTTCACTTATGCCATGTGCATGCAGAAATCTAGTATGAAACCATAAAGCCGTGACTTTTTTTTGTATTTATGTGATATAACTTGTTGTCTTGTTTGTAATTAAACATTCAACTTACGGTTTTGGGATGAACAGTTATCGTAGTTACCAAGGGGGCAACAAATATTGCTTGTTTGAACCTGCTCGGATTAAATAAGAGCACTGAAACGCATTTGGGTAAAAAATTCCTCGTGCTTAACCCTTTACTCCATAGATACTCATTTGTACGCATTGCTTGTAGGAGTCTTTGGGAAACATTGTGGCAAAAGGTGAAATTGCTCGTGACGAGCAATTTCACTTTTTGCCACAATGTTTTCTACACTATCAAAAGGTGTCTTACACACATAAGATAGAGCTTCATCCTTGCTGTTATTTAGGGTCAATTAGAGATACCATAAAATACATTATGGGGTAAAGGGTTAAACACTGCACAGTTTACATACATGTACATGTAGCTCCTACCTTCCAAAACTCCTATTGTATCTCAGCTGAAATTTAGTAGACTATATGGGAGACAAGAGAGACAACTATTTGACTGTCGAAGATTCAGGTCTGATGGTCGAGTCATATATCAAGACAATTGTTTTAAAAGTTGACTGGAAAACTTTAGAAAAGCTCGGCTGTTTTTCGTTATCGCCGTCTCCGTCTACGTTGTGAAAAGAAAAAGCTTTGACGTTTTGTAATGTCTCAATAATTACTGAGTATAATAACTTCAAACTTAGACAAGTTGTTGACTATAAAACGGGAACGTATACAATAAGGGCAGGTAACTATTAAAGTATTTTGATACTGTTATACCCCGTTTTCGACTCGAAGGTTTCAAGCACTTGCAGCCTAGTGTTGGCACCCTACATGGGGTGATCTTATCAAGAAATGTATCAAACAGAATTTTGAAAGTCAAGAATGATACTGAAGCTTATTGACAATACAAAAGCAAGTATCAAATAGAGGATACTTGATTTTTACTGTGAAAGATCGAAATTAATTTCATCGAGTGAACATCATCGGTAATATTTTCACGAGTGAAGCAATATTCTATTTATTTCATGCTTTTTAACTCTTTCGGGGGAGGGGAAACTTAATCAAAATCCAGCATGGGTACGACCAGTGAAAATACCGATTTTTATATTCTAACTCTTCAACTGAAGCCTTACCAGCCAGATGGAAATATGACGTCATTTACCTTACATTTCTCTTGACATCTACGCTTGACGTAATATTATTGAAAAATATTTCACCGATATTTTTCGATAACCTACTAGAAAGCATGAAATAAATACCGACTATCTGGTAAACTACCTCATCGGGAAAAGCTAGAAAAATCAACATGGCTCATTTATAGATAAGCCACACTCTGGCAAAAGGGGGCTTAATGCATCTCCGTAATCTAGCAAACCATTAACGTTACATACATGTACATATGGATTCATATCAGCAACCGTTATTGATAATCGACTAAATCATGAGGTAGACAGGTCCGTAGACATACAGAAAATTATTCAATAGCAAGCTGATCTAAGTCGATACGTTTTACAAATGCAAATGCATTAATTCACAGAGCATGGTTCAGATTATTGTGTACATATTTCTGATGCATTGACTCAGGTTGGTTTCACACTAGTCCATATATTTAGATGTACACATGCTTATTTGCCTTTCAACATTTATTTTTCGGACATATCACATTTTACTTTTCAAAATGTGAAATAAATAGGACTAGTTTCAGCCGTTGATAAGTACCTGGGTTAGGCACTTACGGTCAATACTGCCGGATAAAGAGATATTTTTCTTCCCAAACTACCTTTGAAATAACATTATTTTTGGTTTTTACGCGTATTATTGGCTTGAAATTTCGGCTTGAAAGTTTACCAAGGGATATATTTGTACACAATAAAAGGTTATTAAGTCAACATCACATGAGAAGTGACATGTAGTAATGATAATCTAAAGCTTAGAATAGCAAACGATAACTCAGTGACAAATCGATTTTCAATAACAAAGGTCTTGTGATTATGCGTAAGGTCGAGGAAAAATATTCCCACTGAAAGGTCACGTATTTTAGGTCCGGTCGGCATTTCGTAATATAAGGCAGCTCAGTTGCAAAACATTGAAAAGGTTCCTTGGTGATGTATATCACAAAAATGTTCGCGCTCAACTTCCTGCGCATGTTTCTTTCTCGTGGACATGAATCAAAACTGCGTCTTTGTACTTTTTACGCATAGACGAAGACATAAAACACACTGATCAACGTGAGCCGCGGACACCATGTGTTCTCGGTACACCAGATCAAATTTTTACATGGAAGAACCGGAGGTGGTGTAAGTATTTTCATTTTTATGGACCTGATTTACCTAGAAAGAAATGTTGATTTACAGCAATGTCAAGACGAATGATTGATCTGTTTACATACATACTACGGAATAATAATACCATCATCTAAGCGAGCTGTGGCTTTATGAGCAACTGGGGTCTTACTGTTTTGCAGTTTATTGCCAAATTTTGGACAAAATTCCACACCATTGTTCATTTTACAAGTTTGTATGATGAGATAAATGTTTTCCCTAAAAGAACACAAAATTTCACTTAGAATTGTCCATCCAAAGTGAAGATATGTGTTTTTGAATGGACCTGGGTAGAGGAAAATACGCTAACAAGACACCAATTTTATTTTCAATGTATGCACATGGACACCAGATCAGAAAAAGCTTGGGGTAACTGGACACCAACCTTTAAATCATCAATATTTCTGCCTGAAACTCGATGCATGGGCTGTGTACGAAGACTATTTTTGTAAACATTATGTCACTACGGTCCATTACCTGATAAAAAGCATGTTCAACCCAATTTCATTACTTCTAGCACTTGCTTTTTTGAAATATTTGCAATATTACGGCAATTTACGAAGTAGACCTACGATGCTTGATCACAATTGACCGGTCATTGCCTCCAATGTTGGTGCAAGACATGTTCCTTTTTTACAGCGTTTCAGTTTAATGAATGGCGTAATTAACCCATTACCACGCAATCAGGAGCTTTAATGTCCTTGGGAAAGATGGCTTAGAAAAACATTGTCCATAAAGAAAAACCCCTATTAACTAATACAGTGTGTACATTATTTACCACATTTGGCCTGATTCTTAGTTTAAATAATTTTCAATTCCGCTTGGCCAACTGTTAGAATGGCGTTGTACCCTTCATACATTTACATGCGTGCGTTTGTTCGTCTACGCGTTCATTCCTAAAATTTTTATTTAATAGACTTCTCCTCAGAATTAAACCACCAAGTGGAAATCAACAAAAATCAACGTGGATGATTCCATAAGTTTCTTTCGAGATACTTCGATCCTTCGAGGCTTTTGTTGGTGGGGCTTATTTTCTCTTAGTGTCATAAAGCGAAAGTACTTGCAGCTCTTTAAATTC
This sequence comes from Tridacna crocea, assembly GCA_943736015.1. Lineage (NCBI taxonomy): Eukaryota > Metazoa > Mollusca > Bivalvia > Cardiida > Cardiidae > Tridacna > Tridacna crocea. The sequence continues at coordinate 13,028,628 of OX031058.1, forward strand.
ATTGATAATAAATGTATACATGTACATGTATTTAATAACACAGATGATCTCTGATAATGTTTCATTTCATCCAATATGCTGGGGGATCATGATATATGAGATATTTATCTTTATTGTTACAAACTTACATAGTTCTTGGAAATATGTACAGCATTATAGTGCTCAGATATAGTTACAGTTCAACCTATATTAATCAATTACCAAAGGGACGGTCGAAAGAGCTTGCCAAAGGCAGGTGCTTGCTTGATATAGATGAATGTCTGTGCATTGCTATTTGTCGGGAACTAAATGTATGCTTTTTTATTCAGGTTGCTTGCTTAATACCGGTGGCCAACATGCCAGGTTTCACTGTGATTTCGTATTGCTGAAATTTATTGGAGAGGTCATCAGACCCTCCAACAGTGGTGATTTTAAAATTCAGACTGCCAGAGAGTTTGTCAAATCTATATCTTCGAGCGTAATTGTTCTGATACACAGTCTGTTTCGTCATAGTTTTGTAAATAAAGCGAAATAAAAAAAAAACGAAACAGGAAATAGACGTGGTTTATTTTTATATATGACGAATTTCAGAAAAGATTTCATTTAGTAATTTGCCATGGCTGCATTTAACCTCTCTAATAATTTCCTAGCACACTACGTACCTTTGAGCGATATAAATTTAACCTGACTCTGTCCCCTCTTTTAATCCATGCAGAAGTCTTTAGTTGGTTCTAGAGCATCGAGAGGTAGTATCAAACTCAAAGTGAAAATTGTACAAGTGAAAAAAATGTTAGTAATCAAGTTGCTGAGAATTAAATTTCAAAAACAAACTCACCTCTTTATCAGTACTCGAATGTTTACAAATATGTCTATTATGTATTAAGCATTATCTTGAAGATGATTGATTTTCATAGTTCCATTCGACATGTAGCGTGTTCTACAAAAAAGTTTTTAATACCATTAAGAATGAAAGAACTGAACGTTTTCGGTGTATGTACAATCTAACTCAAAGCCGGCGATCTAACGTATACATACGTTGGCCAGTGTGACCAATTCTTGCACTCAAAGTAATAAACACGAATTACAAATTCTTTGGAATAGTTAATAGGGACAATGTTTTTCTAAGCCATCTTTCCCAAGGACATTAAAGCTCCTGATTGCCTGGTAATGGCTTAATACGACATTCATAAAACTGAAACGCTGTAAACAAGGAACATGTCTTGCACCAACATTGGAGGCAATGACCGGTCAATTGTGATCAAGCATCGTAAGTCTACTTCGTAACATGTTCGTAAATTGCCGTAATATTGCAAATATTTCAAACAAGCAAGTGCTAGAAGTAATGAAGTTGGGTTGAACATGCTCTTTATCAGGCAGTGGACCGTAGTGACATAATGTTTACAAAAATAGTCTTCGTACACAGCCCATGCATCGAGTTTCAGGCAGAAATATTGATGATTTAAAGGTTGGTGTCCAGTTATCCCAAGCTTTTTCTGATCTGGTGTCCATGTGCATACATTGAAAATAAAATTGGTGTCTTGTTAGCATATTTTCCTCTACCCAGGTCCATTCAAAAACGTATATCTTCGCTTTGGATGGACATTTCTAAGTGAAATTTTGTGTTCCTATAGGGAATACATTTATCTTATCATACAAAGTTGTAAAATGAACAATGGTTTGGGATTTTGTCCAAAATTTGGCAATAAACTGCAAAACAATAAGATCCCAGTTGCTCATAAAGCCACAGCTCGCTTAGATGATGGTATTATTATTCCCTAGTTTGTATGTAAACAGATCAATCATTCGTCTTGACATTGCTGTAAATCAACATTTCTATCTAGGTAAATCAGGTCCACAAAAATGAAAATACTTACACCACCACCGGTTCTTCCATGAAAAATCCGATCTGGTGTACCGAGAACACATGGTGTCCGCGGCTCACGTTGATCAGTGTGTAAAAGGGCTTGCAATACGCAAAAGGGGCATTCGGACATTTGCGTAAAGTGTCGTCTCGGATCAACGACTACATTATAGATTTTGTGCTTCGCTAGACTTGTGCAAAACAGAAAATTACAAAAAAAAAATGGAAAGTGTCGTCTCGGATCAGCCTTCGCAGTCCGCGCAGGCTAATCCGAGACGGCACTTTACGACTGAATTAGATTTTGTGCTACAGTAGACTTGTGCAAAATAGAAAGTTACAAAAAAACCCGGAAAGGCTGATCCGAGATGGCAATTTACGCAAATAATCGAATGCCCCTTTTTGCGTGTTGCACTTCATATAAAAGAAAGACTGTATAAAGACTGATAGAAAATAACAAAACCAAACCGAATCGAAACCGAAATAGGTATAGACTATAAAAATCGGAGGCAATCGAAAATGAGCCGAGCTCAGTCAAAAGAGAGTTTAGTGGATCTGCAAAAAGCATCGAGCCAGATCAGTCTGTTCATTTTGCACAGTTTGACCTGGATCGAACGTTTTTGCTATTGGTCAATTTACTGCATGTCAAGGAACCAAGCTACATCATGATGTGGTTAGTTGTTGGGAAAATTGATTTTTTTTTTATCCAAAGTTATGTGCCTGCAACACGCAAAAACGGGGATTCGGACATTTCCGTAAAGTCTTGCCTCAGATAAGCCTGCGCAGTCTAATCCGAGACAGCACTTTACGACTACATTAGAATTTGTCCCACAGTAGGCGTGCACAAAACAGAACATTAGATATACCTAAAAACGGAACGTGTCATTTCGGGTTAGCCTGCGCGGACTGCGCAGGTTGATCCGAAACGACACTTTACGCGAATGTCTTGACGCCCCTTTTGGCGTGTTGTAGGTAATATAATGCCTTGTTTAATATACATGTAATAATACAATGAGCTGCGATACGCCCCCGTTTGTCAGAACAACGCTCAAATACGAATGTCAATGGTAGGTCTAAAAAACCCAGGAAGTAAATTTATGACACAGATATAAACATACTTTAATACGTATATACGTATTTTTGTAATATAATGAATGATTTTACCATATCTGTGGTCATGTGACGTGTGCAAAACAAACATACATACATGTACATAAATATCTTTATTTGCATTGAATATCTATTTATTCATAGGACTGTGATTAACAATGGTAACATATAATAATTTACCTGCAACACACGAAAAGGGACATTCGGACATTTGCGTAATGTGTCGTCTCGGATCAGCCTGCGCAGTCAGCGCAGGCTGATCCGAGACGACACTTTACGACGATGTTATTTGATTTTGTGCTACAGTAGACTTGCGCAAAACAGAAAATTTCATATAAACGGAAAGTGTCGTCTCGGATTAGCCTGTGCAGACTGCGCAGGCTGATCCGAGACGAAACTTTACTCAAATGTCCGAATGTCCCTTTTTACGTGTTGCAAGCCGTATATTGCACAAAGTATGTAGGACATGAAAGATTTAGAAGGGAGAAAAAAATAGAAAAAGGTGTAACAGAGAAGGGATATGTTGTTTACTATTTCTGAATCAAGGGCGGGTAGGTAGTGTTGGGATCAATTAAGCATGTACATGCATATTGATCACAGCCCACACCTCCAGCTCCTTCTAAATAAAAGGCGAGTAGAAAACACTGAGATCGAATCTGGTTAAGGGTTAAACACTTAAATCGAGCTTTTCTGGTCTGAATGCAATGATAATATACATAAGTCATGCCCTGTGAAAAAGGTGGCTTAATGCATCTGCAAGAATGTATCGACCTCGATCAGCCTGTGCAGTCCGTGCAGGCTGACCTTGACCGAAACTTTTTGCTATTAGTTAGTTGTTTTGCATGTCAAAAGACAGTCCACCTTATGACTCAGTTGATTGACAGATAAAATGGATTTTATAAATCGTGATCATATGATCATATAGCGACTGGCTTGGTATAATGCATCAAAGGGGGAAATTAAGCCCCTTACGCCAGAGCGGAAAGGGGGCATTCGGATATATGTGTAAAATGTCGTCTCGGATCAGCTTGCGCAGTCTGCGCAGGCTAATAGGAAACGACACTGTCCGTTTTTATGTTTTTTTTTTGTTTTGCGCAAGTCTATTGAAGCACAGAATGTATTATTATACTGCAAAGAAATTACTCGTGATCTGATTGGTTAACATGCCGGGAACATAATATCATGTTTCCTGGCAAAAACCACGTAAAACCAGATTCCCTTTTGAGTGCCCCGTAAACATCACTACACGTGCAATACAGCATCCAAAATGGCGGCGTCGATCGATCACTAGACTGCACATTTATGCGCCAAACTGCACGTTTTAGTGACGTCAGCTTCCAGTGACGTCAGTTTTCATTGAATTGGGGCACACAGAAGAGCATTTCTATTTCATCAGCATACTCGATTCGTGCAATTATAAAACAGGAAAATTTCGCTTTACGCGCTTTGAAAGGGTAAAACTTTGCAGTATAATAAATTCGTTGTACGGTCAGGTGTCAGGGGACTTGGAAACTTATTCACGGCTGTGGTGAATCATGTCGCCACCTCCCCTTCGGCTCGGGGCGACATGATTAACCACAGCCGTGAACAAGTTTCCAAGTCCCCTGCCACCTGACCGTACAACTAATATTATTATACTGCAAAGAAATTTCTCGTGATCTGATTGGTTAACATGCCGGGAACATATATCATGTTCCCTGGCAAAAACCAGGTAAAGCCAGTTTCCCTTTTGAGTGCCCCGTAAACATCACTGCACGTGCAACACAACATCAAAAATGGCAGCGTCGATCGATCACCAGACTGCACATTTATACACCAAACTGCACGTTTTCGTGACGTCAGTTTCCAGTGACGTCAGTTTTCATTGAATTTGGGCACTCAGAAGGGAATTTTTGTTTCGTCAGCATACTCGATTCGTGAGATTATAATACAGGAAAATTTCGCTTAACGCGCTTTGAAAGGGTAAAACTTTGCAGTATAATAAATTCGTTGTACGGTCAGGTGACAGGGGACATGGAAACTTGTTCACGGCTGTGGTGAATCATGTCGCCACCTCGCCTACGGCTCGGGGCGACATGATTAACCACAGCCGTGAACAGGTTTCCAAGTCCCCTGCCACCTGACCGAACAACTAATAATGTACTCGTAAAGCACCGTCTCGGATTAGCCTGCGCTGACTGCGCAGGCTGATCCGAAACGACACTTTACGTAAATGTCTGAATTCTCCCCCCCCCCCCCCCCTTTTTTTTTCGTTTTGCAAGCCATACTAAACTGACTTTATAAGTACGCTTTGCTGTTTCACTGGTGTTTTTCCCAGAATGTTTCACAAAATAGCCATTAATGTAGATACATATGGCCATACTGCATGCTCTATGCCATGTGATCTTCATCTACACTGCCTGAGCTGATCAGTGGTCCCACAAAACAACTCGTGTTTAGCACACCAAGGCATTATACAAAATTCAGATCAAATAATGGTCATAAAGATCGAGGAAACAAAATTACTCAGGACTGTCTGACATGAATAGAAACTCTGACCTCTTTACCAAACGACAAAATCTTAGACTGGTCCGAATTGAAAGCATTTACAGACGACAAAAAAAAGTTACTCAAAAACTGAAAATTGGCTTTGGAAGAGTAGAAAATATTGTGGGAAAAGGAAAAAATGCTGGTAACCAGCATTTTCTCATTTTCCCACGGTGTTTTCAGAAGGCTTCTACCTCGGGGTCGTTAAAACCAGGGATTGTTTGGTAAAATATTAAAATAATTCCCCTAAATATTTTTGAAAGACAGACAGGTTTTGTATACATACTCGTATATTGTACCATCTAAGGAGGATGTTCAGCGCGAATCAATTACCTTTTATCGGACCGTTAGATCAAGATCAGACTGCACAAAATGTGCAGTCTGATCTTTGATCCACACCATCCGATATAAGCCATATTTTCCCCTAAAAATACCATTGAAATAGCAAAATTTACTGTTTTAATATCGGCTTAGAATTTTCATTTCATTTATTCGCAGATCAAGGGTTTTAAAATAATTCCCCCGATATTTTTTTGAAAGAAAGGAAGGTTAATATACCATTGTTAGATGTTACTGGAGACCATCCCTTCATGCATAGCTTCGTCCCGAATTAAATACAACACTTGACCACCGCGTTGGGGAAATATCTCTTAAGCTCAGTAGTTATGGTATTGGCCTTTTGAACCTGAAAAAAACGAGGCTATTTACCCCTCATGGGTTCGAATCCCGTCAGAGGCAGTTTGTATTTTAGCTATGCATTTGTCATTTGTTTCTTTGCAACGGATTTTGTTCGTAAGAATGTGTGCTTGAATGCATGCCTATTTTTCTGTTGAACCATAGGATGTTCTGCGCTACTCAACGACCTTTTGCGAATAGTGTAGATCGAGATAAGATTGCATAGAATGTGCACTCTGATTCTGCACTTGCACTGTTGGATAAGGATGCATCTTTCCTCCAAAATTACCTTTGACGTAGGAAAATTTTAGTTTTCACTATCGCCTTGAAAGTTTCACTTCTTTTAGTTAGCAGAATAAGGGATTAAGGGTATTCAACAATATTTCAGCCAGAGCATGACAATCAGAGCACACCATCTATACATGGGTTTCTTTTATCTGAATTAGCAAAGCCAAGGGCAGTTTTTCCATTTCATCCACATTGTCTAGTGCCGTCGATAAGCCATTCAGCTGGTCATTCATCCAGCTGATTTCTGTAAAATCGTTCAGTCTGGATCAGTCAGTCAGGTCGAAAAAAAAAAAAACCCAAGATCCTTTAACTCTTTACCAAAAGACAAAATTTTAGACTGATCCAAATTGAAACCATTTGCAGACGACAAAATAAATGTGACTAAAGAATTCAAATTTGTTTTAGGAAGGGAAGAAAACATCGTGGGAAAAGGAGAAAATGCTGGTTACCAGCATTTTCTCCTTTTCCCACAATGTTTTCTAAAGGCTTTTTTTAAGGGTCGTCAGAAGTAGGGATTGTGTGGTAATGAGTTAAGCCACATCTTGTAGGAGCACGGCTTGTATTATTATTAATTTACATCACTGTAGAAATATTTAAACTTTCGGTTTCTATTACAGTAAGCTGTGGTCATGAGATAGACTATAGTCCAGAGGAGAAAATACGACGGAATTTCAACTATTTACGAAACACGCTTGATACGTCATATCTGTGCGATCGTCTCTATCAGTTAAAAAGGATGAACGACGAAAATATACAGTCTATACAAGCAGAAGGAACTTTGTGTGGAAAGGCAGACCGTTTTCTACAGATATTGTTGGTCAAAGGCCCTTCAGAAGACTTTTACAACGATTTTCTTACCAGCCTGAAAAAATGCCGTCAGGAATATATCGTCACTGAGCTGGAAAGCACCATTCGTGATTCACCTGAAGGTATATCGTCGGTTTACTTTCAAAACCTCGTAACTACAGCTTGTTACAAGCTGTAGTTACGAGGTTTTGGAAGTAAACCGACGATATGGCCTGCAACACCCGAAGAAGGGCATTCGGACAATAAGTATCGGACCAACCTTCACAATCCGAGACTTTACGACTACATTATTAGTTGTACGGTCAGGTGGCAGGGGACTTGGAAACTTGTTCACGGCTGTGGTTAATCATGTCGCCCCGAGCCGAAGGCGAGGTGGCGACATGATTCACCACAGCCCTGAACAAGTTTCCAAGTCCCCTGTCACCTGACCGTACAACGAATTTATTATACAGCAAAGTTTTACCCTTTCAAAGCACGTGAAGCGAAATTTTCCTGTTTTATAATTACACGAATCGAGTATGCTGACAAAATAGATATTCCCTTCTGTGTGCCCCAATTCAATGAAAATTGACGTCACTGGAAGCTGACGTCACTAAAACGTGCAGTTTGGCGAATAAATGTGCAGTTTGATGATCGATCGGCGCCGCCATTTTGGATGATGTATTGCACGTATAGTGATGTTTACGGGGTACTCAAAAGGGAAACTGGTTTTTGCTAGGGAACATGATATTATGTTCCCGGCATGTTAACCAATCAGATCACGAGAAATTTCTATGCAGTATAATAATATTAGTTGTACGGTCAGGTGGCAAGGAACTTGGGAACTTGTTCACGGCTGTAGTGAATCTTGTCGCCCGAGCCGGAGGCGAGGTGGCGACACAATTTACCACAGCCGTGAACATGTTGCCAAGTCCCCTGCCGCCTGACCGTGCTACGAATTTATTATACTGCAAAGTTTTACCACTGTGTAAGCGGATTTTACCTGGTTTTATTTGCTAAAAAGAAAAAAAAAGTGAAGACGCTGACGAAGTAGAATTTCCCCTCTAAGTGCTCCATTTCAATGAAAACTGACGTCACTGGGAACTGATGTCACTGAAACTTTGGTTATACGTTCTAAAACGTGTAGCTTGTTGGCGCATAATCTTGATGGTAATCTTGATCGACGCCGCCGTTTTGGATGTTGTGTTGATAGTGAAGTCATGTATACGTGGCTCCTGAAAGGAAAACTGCTTTTGCGTTGTTTTTTTTGGCCAGTGTACATGATATATATGTTCGGGGCATATTATCCAATCAGATCCCGAGAAATTTCTTTGCAGTATAGTAATAAATTTTGTCCAACAGTAGATTTGTAGGAACAGAAAATCACACACGACAGAAAAGTTTCGTTTTGGATCAGGCAGCGCGGACTGCACAGGCTGATCCGAGATGTTATTATACACAAATGTCCGAATGTCCGTTTTCACGTGTTGCAGGCCATTAAATATGTCAAGAGGTTCCATGTGTTATTAATCCTTGTAAACATTTTTGTACTTTTACAACCTGGTAGATCCCATTATTTTCCGGTAGGTAGCACTGTTCAAATACATATCTATCTGATTTGGGATTCTGGCTACAGAACCGGACTACTGGTCATAGCGATGTTCGAAGTAAAATTCACGTTTACTCCATTAACCGCTTTCTATTACGATTTTTCCTGACATTGTTTGCTAGCATATAAACTGTGCACCAATTATTTTTAAACACAGCCACCATAGAATAAGGAATAGGCCTAGACATTTTTTTTGTCGATAAGTTTGTAAAAAAACCCTGGGAAAACCTGTTTTTTTTCCAAAATCAAATATATAGAAAATGTATATGTCGTAGTCCAAACTGGAATCCAGGCAGATCCGGAATCTGCCTAGACCAAACTGGAATTTGTCTATAACAAATCAGGATTCCAGTTTAGCTTTGCAATACCAAATATTGAGGTTCAAGACCAATGATGATGAAACAAGAGTGGCAAATTGTCGCAACATATGCATATCACACCAGCAATTGTCGAAGAGGTATAATAGCTGCAAAGGGCAGGCAATACAACAAACATGATCACCAAGTCTCAAGTCAATTTGACATACCAGATATCAAAGCTCTCCGAAGAATTTTAAAGTTTTCCTTTTTTGTTCCTATGTTTAGAACTTGTGACCCCTTGGGCTGGGCCAGTTTTGACCCCTGGGGCATCTTATGAACAAACTTGGTAGAGGTCCACTAGTAGATGCTACATACCAATATCAAAGCTCTACACTTTCTAGTTTCAGAGAAGAAGAATTTTAAATTTTTCCTTTTTAGTTCCCATGTTTAAACTTGTGACCCCCGGGGCTGGGCCAATTATGACCCCAGGGGCATCATATGAATAGATTTGATAGAGGTCCACTAGGAGATGCTTTTTACCAAATATCAAAGCTCAACACCTTCTGGTTTCAAAGAAGAAGAATATTAAAGTTTTCCTTTTTTCCCAAAACTTGTGACCCACGGGGCGGGGCCAGTTTGGACCCCAGGGGCATCATATGAACAAAATTGGAAGAGGTTTACTAAGAGATGCTTCATACAAAATATCAAAGCTCTAAGCCTTCCAGTTTCAGAGAAGAAGAATTTTAAAGTTTTCCTTCTTTGTTCCAATGTTTAAACTTGTGACTCCCGTGACGGGGCCAGTTTTGACCCTTGGGGCATTATATGAGCAAACTTGGTAGAGGTCTTCTAGGAAATGTTACATACCAAATATCATAGCTCTACTCCTTCCAGTTTCATAGGAGAAGATTTTTAAAGTTTAAAGAAATTGTGGACGACGGACGACGCACGACGGGCGACGGACGCCGGACATTGGGCGATCACAAAACTTCACCATGAGCACTTCGTGCTCAGGTGAGTTAAAAACATAGTAAATCATTGTTATATCTATCGCAACTTCCCCATGTGAAGCAATGATAAAAACAAAGACAGGTAAAAGGACCAATCTGTTATTTGGATAACTTTAGTATTTATCTGACAAAGGAGATGATTTAATTTCCAAGAATGGTTCCCCCATTACTGCTTTTTTTTTCAAATACCACTTTTCTTGTGGCATAGTTTTAGTTTACGCACTGCGTATTGGTATTTATCCTGTACAAGGTAGTGTTCAGCGTCTTAGCAGACAACACGTAGAACTAGGCTTTTCTGGGGGGAAAACAATATTAAAATGTGATCCAACACGCAAAAAGGTATCCGTTAAAGTTCCTTGGCCATTTTTTTTCCTATAACGCATTCCAAAGCATGGTAAGAAAATAGAATTTTTGCGGGTAGATATTGCAAAGCCAAATGTGCGATCACTACATTGATTGTTACTCTGTATGGCCAAATCATGCCTTTATGGTATTATCACAAAAACTGATCTCAGCCAGCTCAGTGGCTCATAATAGGGCTTAATTTCTTCCAAAACATAAAGGGGAGTTGGGAAAGTCAGAGGTTGCAGGCCAAGATCTTATCGCTGGCTGAACATGGTTGATATGCACAATGATATTTCGCTCACAGTCAACCACTGTATGAAAGGCGAAAGAGAGAATTGAATGGAAGTAACTGTCTAGCGTGTATTGTTACAGATGTGCCAGAAGAAGTTGCTCAGTGTGTAGTAGACTATTTACTGATTGAATCACACGAAGTAGTGTTACAAGGTATAGATCCTCAAGAACTCGCTCGAAATTGTCTACAGCACGGTGTTATTAGGATTGATGACTATATGTGTGTTCTCAATCAGGAAAAGAATTCCCTTGCACGTGAAAAACTGTATTATGCAATGATTCAAATGCCTCAGCTAGCCTTGAAAATCTCAGACTTCCTTCTAGCCATCAAAGAAGAGCAGTTTTCCAGTCTCAGGAACAAAATAAGACACTTCAAAGAAAGAAAAGAAAGACAGCATTTATCGAGAGGTAAAACTTTGTTTTGCGGTTATCATTATCATTATATTTTCGATGATAATATTTTCGATGATGTTCACACGGTGCAATAAATTTCATGCACCACTCAGAAATTATTACCGATATGTCCCGATATGTTCCCTTGAAGAAATAAAGTATGGTTTTCACACACACACACACACACAAAAAAAACACAATTCCCTCACTCGTGAAAAATTACAAATGGTAATAATTTGATGAAATAAATTTGGATCTTTCAAAAGAAAAAGATCATGCTTCAAACCACTTTTTTAGGGACTTACATTAATCAAAGCGTTGAGAACGCTGAAGTGGTATTTGTCAAGGAAACCCATTGTGTGGAATCAATGGTTTGAAAGAAACAGAGACATATTGTTCAAATATTGGCTTAAAACTCAACCCACTAAGCAAATGAATACCTTTTCGGCTGAAGGGAGAGTACTCATGACAAAGTTTGGTTTATTTTTCTATATGTGGTCTCCCTATGATCATTGGGAGGAAGAAGGAGTAACGCCCCTTGACAGTAGGATGTATGACAAATAGAGAGAAAAATGCTATTGATATATCGAACAAAATTAAGTTTGTTCCTGAAAGCTATAATTTTGAAATACTAGTATATCTAGCCTTTTACATTTAATTTCCAACATTACAATCAATTACCTCGATCTATAAATGTTCAAGAGCAATGAAATTGAGTAGCGCGCAGTCATAGGACGAACAAGCTATGGAACGAATTGATTTTGGAACGAAAAAGCCCAGGGTCAGTAGGCAAATTTGTAACATTGCGCCAATAAAAGGCTCATTATCTCCCGCTAGATGGCATTCTATAAATACTCATCTATCTGATAGGGGCATCCTGGGTACAGAACCGAACCACTTTCCTACGCGACAACCGTTACTTTGAATTTAAAACAAAAAAAGCTTTGCCCAAAAAAACGCTACCTCGTGCAATTCACTCAACTATGATCACCAGTTTAGAGAAATCTGTTGCTAAAGCAGGTCTCATTTCTCCTCAAACATATTGATACGTAAAAGCCATTTTCAACATTGCTACTTTATAGAGCGTAATATTACGGTCAGCCCGCTTTCGGGGCTAGTAGTGATGCGTCATATAAGAATATAACATGCGCAGACAACGATAAAAGGCTATGAGCGAGAGAAGCTATTTTCAATCAAAAATAAGTATCTCAACGATCGATGGCTCGCCCAATGTATTTTAATATGCCATTTCAAATTACATATCTGAGTGCTACCGAAAAACTCATTTGCCTGAGGAAAAATGAGTTTAACTGGATTTATTTCCGGTTTTGCACAGAATAAGATACATGGTTATCAAAATTCAGTCTTGAACTCATAGTGGTATTGTCTTCGACAAATACCACAAAAACCAGTACAATTGTTTTGGGTAATATCACGTAGCGTATCCCCCCCGCATAACAACGCATAACAACATTACGAGAGGACGAAAAATGTAGGGTAGATTATGTCATGTCATATTTCCAACTAGTTGAATAGCACGCGCTGTTTACCGGGGTAACTAGTGCACCGAAACTACCTTTTCATCCTTCAATTGAAAATTTAGAAAAGCAAGGTGGCTTCTTTACAAAAGAAGCCCGGAGAGGTCAGCATCACATGTGTATTTTTGTACATGTAAACAAGCTAGCATGGCAAAAAAACTCTTATGCTTTACATGATAGTCGTGTGACCTTCTTACCGCGTTTTCACGTCGCATGATCTTGTGCAGCGGTCGTCTTCCTCTCTTTATCATTTCTTTTTTCTTCTGCATAGATTTACTTGCTTAAAGGAAAGTTACAATTATTTGAGAACCATGGCATGACAAATCAAAGTACTAAATATCATTTACTTTGGACACACAATTTATTTCCCTTTCGTAGATTATTTGCCCTTTATTGGCCATTTTGATGACTTATGTATGGCTATTCATTGTTAAAAAAAATACTGGATTGCATAAAAGAAGTTGTATTCATAAAGGTTCCTTGTAGGAAAGAAAAGGTCAAGTATTAGCATTTGAGTTTGCAAAGACACCTAACCCTTTACCTGTTAAGCGCGACTCGCTGACGTCTCGAGGACAGTGTACATAAGATCAGACTGCACAGAACGTGCAGTCTGATCTCTTATCTAAACTGTCCAATAAGATGATATCGTACCCCAAAAATTAACTTTGAATCAGCAATACTCCGGTTATTAACATCGAATTGATAATTTAGTTTTAGTAATTAAACAGAATAAGGGTTAAAACGGGACTTAGGTTGGCGTTCTGGGTGCAAGGAGAATTCTTTTCATGTCTGTAAAAAAGACCAAAATTAAAGGTCGTTTTATTTGAGAATTTCTCATTTAGCACATGACGGATTAGATCCAAGAACAGATTGCACGTTCTGTACAATCTACTCTTCATTTTAACTGTCCCAAAAAGGAAATTAAGATATGAAAGTGAATGTATCTCCTTTTCGATTTCAGTGACTGTGCAGATTGCAGAAGGCAGACACGATCATTTGAAGAGAGGTAAGGTCGCAGCCTAGTTTCTGTTACCCGTAATAGACAGTATGCCGTTCATTTGAACAGCGTAGTTCGAGATTTCAATGCAAAGAATGATTAAGTAGAACTAAGATTCAGTTTTACCGTATAATAGTGCGCGAGTGTTCTAATAAAAAAAAGGTGTGGTAGAGATTTTTTGTGACTTTTACATATTAAATAACTTTTAAATAAATGTATGATTAGGAGGAATGACTCATGTCGCCAGAATGGTCAGCTATACTGAAAGGGGTTTGACCGAGCTTGATTGACACATATAATTCTGTGTTATTTGCCTTGTCCTTGACCTATTCTTTGCTTTCAAAATCCTGACGTCTACTTCTATAAATATATATTTCTAACCTACTCGTTCATTGCTATTTGATTTACCTTTAAAGCCGCTCGGGGAGTCTCGACAAATGGTGACAGACGTTTAAACGTTGCAGTCTGAAGAAATCAATTCAATTGAAACTCTTGAAACAGAGATGACAGATTTTTTTCTTTCATTTATTTTTTTTTAATTTTCAAGAGAATGAGATTTTTCGAGATTGAGGGACTAAATTTTTTCAGTACAATCTTATCAGTTTACGTTGAATTATTCAGATCTTTTCTGAAGAACACTAAAATTATTCAAGCTTAATTTACGTTTTGGAAAGAATTTGTACAAGGAAAATGAGAAAACATTTTTATTTATCAATTTTTTTACTTCTTAAATATCTGTCGTTTCGAATAATTGTATTTTAGAGCAAAATGGATACCAAGTTATTGAAACACGATGAGCAGATAGATAATAAGACCCAGTTCGAGAAAAATTGTCTGTACATAATGACACAGGAAATGAACATAATGTAAGGCAATTACATTACCATATGGATGGATAAATTTGAAATGTTGTGTACGGCCGTCAGTGAAAATTATCTGAAATTAGACATCCTGACATTGAAATAACATTTAGATTTAATTCAAGAGACACTGTTCAAAATGACCGTGGGAGATACTGCTCAAATCATCACATGTAAATCAACGTACACAGAGTACAAATTTCTCAATACCAATAATAATCAAAATTGAAATGATGTTTTTTCCAATGAATGCTCTGAAAATGAAGCCTTAGACATTTGATGAGACCCCCATATTTAAGTTAATACTTAACACAGTTTAAAATCGTGGCTGAAATTAATAACTACAACTAATGGTGTACCATATAATAATAATAATAATAATAATAAAGAATGTTAAAAAAAGTACATAATGACAAAAGAAAATCGTACATAACTATGTTAACCCTTTTGTCTCTCCCTTTTACTTTTGTTAGAGAGTCCAATGTTCGCTGTGTCAAAATCTTCACATTTGGAAATAAGACAGCATGCATTTCGCATTTGAAAGAACAACATTCGGGTATATCATATAAATGTAAGAAGTGTTCTAGAATATTTAGAAGAAACGATAACCAACATAACTGCGAGACAGCAAAATTTATTATTTCTAGTTAAGTCAAACAACTGGAGCAAAATGTGAAGAACCTGAAGAAGACCTAGAAATATTCATGAGAAGAGCAGAAAAAGGACGTTGGAAAGATTTATAGAACCCAAATGATGACATTAAAGCAAAGGATACCGTTAGAGGTATAGGAGCAAAAGAGAGATAACTGTGTAGGTTGAAAAGAGATTTAGAGTTAAGCGAAGACAGCTAAAGCGATGAGGCAGATAGTTGTATAAAAGTTTTAAATCAAAGTACTGATAGTACTGAAGGCCAGGAAATTGAGGATACAAAAGAACACAAGAGGTCAATTTTAATTAATACAAACAGGTAGACGGACAGAGATACAAGCGGATTCCACTAAGCCCCTGGAATTCTTTGTTTTAACTGATACTAGAAAACACCAGCCAGAGCTAGGCATGTGCTCACAGTTATGGGGTGCTTGATAATGGCTTAGAATACTTAGTAAGGGGGGGTCTCACCCTATATGAAATTTACATAGGGACCTGCCCACGCCCAGAATTTTATGAAAATTTATGTGAAGGTAGTGTATTACATGAGGATTATATTACTAAAAAGAAATTTCTTCCATCTACCACAGTTTTTGATTTTTTGAATTTTTTAGAATTTTTGATAAAAAATGGGTGTGCCTCAATTAAAGGAGCCCACAGTCCTTCTGATTTTTGATTTGCTGACCAAATTTGTTCCTAAAATAATGCTTATTAATCTCCAATCATGTATGAACCTTTAGTTTATATTGTTATATTGAACAAAATTGACCATATCAATTTTTGATTGAAGTGACCCCCAAATTTCACATTTGTAAAATATTTTGAACAAATTGAATTGTTATTTTCACCATGTTACAGTTCTTGTCAACCTATGAAATTGATATTGAATTTGACCACAAATATGCTTGTTCTTATCCTAAAATATCAAGAAAAAATAAAACCAGTAACATAGTCTTTTTTTAATTTTAGTCTTAATGGTCAAATTTTCTCAAAATGTAAAATTCACATTTTTTTTTAGTTTTGTTTTAGGGTTTTTATTATTGTTTATTTACGCATGTTTATGATTTGTGCGATGTTCTGGTATAAGAAACTTCGCATACAATCAAAAGATAATGCTTTATTTACCAAAAAGAGTTTTTGCAGAAATAATAGCACCTTGTTGAACACCATAAAGAAAATCAAAAATAGCAATATTAAAACTCAATTGAAAGTCTGATAATGAAAATAGATCAGATGTTATCTATTAAAACTGCTCCTATGCGGACTTCTGAGGAGTTTACTATTACTCAGTGCAAACAGATAATTTAACACTACTTATTAATGATTTTTATTTTGTTTCACTCTCATTAAGCCAGTTCTATACATCTTTTCCATATGATACCATATGATGTCCTATGAACAACCTACTAAGGTGTAAATAATTAGACTTCTTGTCCTAAGTTTTACAAATAGTAAAATGTGTGAAAACCACAATGGAATTACCCAATTGATGTATAAATAATACAAAGTGTAAATTGATATGAAAAAGAAACACTGATATAAACAAGAGGAGAATAACCAAAGCTCAGAGAACCAAAGAGAGTGGAATACAGCTAAATAATGCTTAATCTTTTCTGTCACCCTTTTGTGAACTTCAGCCTTGACTGCAAATTGCTGAAGTCAAAAATGTATAAACAACTTTTAATAGAATTAAGTCTGCATTAATGTAGCTATGTTTTTTCAATTATTGGCAACTACAAAAGCTAGTATCAAATATGCAAAACATAGACTAAAATACATGTAATAAGTAAACTACTCTCTTAGCTGATGAAGTGCAACAAGGCAGAATGAAATGTTTCAATTAGAAAGTAGTTTAGGCATGAGTGTTACACTAGCGTTTAAAATGTGACTTTTGGAGTTACAGAAGAAAGCAGTTTCAATGAAATACCAGTATGAGTACATGTACTTTTTGAAAAGCTATACAGTCAGACTTTGTTCAAAGAAATGAATTGTGTATGACTGCAGAAAACGGTTAACAAATATAGGAGTATTGTATAATGATGTAGAAGTGTTTTCTTGTTCTTTTCTGTTTAGTGGAAAGTGAATGTAATTGATAATCACTTTTAGTCTTTGTAGCCAGTATCAACCTCAAGGAAAAACAATTTGTTGATATCACGATGACTCTTGTTAAAACCATTCATATGTATAAAGAAAATCATCATTAAGGATGTTCAAATATATAAAAAAAATATAAAATATGTTTTCAGACACAAGTATGTTTTGCTGACAGTTTTTTAATTCAAACTTCAAAGTTGTTGATATAGGTAACCTTACTAATTGCCAGGTACTGCCAGACCAATAACGTATGCACGAGTTGCATCTAGATGGTGTTAACAATATTGCTATTAGTATAATAATGGATTTACTGGTTGTCATCTGAATGTCTTTGTTAAGACATGCATATATCTATGGTAAAAGTGGAGCACCCTGTCTAATACTCTTTTAATGATAAGCCACTTTCTTCAGATGATTGTCCTATTGAAAATTAGAAGTGTAGAATATATTTTGGGATGAAAGAAATATTTATTAAATAAAAATAATTTGTGAATTGGTGTTTTTTGGGGTTTATTTTCATACATGCTACTTTCTTAGGAAAATATCTGTATAATTACTGCTATACCTTTACAGAAGTCTGTTTCTGTATGTGAATCTTTCATTTATCATAGTTAGTTATGCAAAAATATCGATATTATTGCATTAGAAAGTGTTTTGGTAACCATAACACATTTTAGATGGACATTAGATTTTTGTCCAAAACACCACCTTTGCTCATATCATGCATAATATGAGATTGTTACCGGTTTTCAAATTTTATAAAATTTTGTGTGTATTATGTAGACATACAGGGCCTACTTTCCTAGCAATTTCATAGGTTGACAAAGACTAGAACTACCATAAATGTTTTGTTGAACTTTGTGTTTGGAAAATTTCAGTGTCAATTTTATCCATACTTTTTACATTCAAGTTTTTAAAAAACAGTCAAGTCAATACCTATAATAGCACAATTTGTATCTAATATCTCTATAAGGTGTACCTTTACTATTCATGTTAAAGTTTTAGGAAAATAATGAATTTCGATAACTTTGGACTTAGTTTTTTCAAGGCAGGTACCAGCCAAAACTAGGAGTACCCCAAGGTGCCCTCCTGAGACCTACATGTCTTATTTGAAGTAGATAAATACATTTTTGCAGTTCATAGGCCAAAGGCAATTCGCTTGCAAAGTATCAAGAAAATCCATGCGTGGGCGCAAATGAGACCCCCCCCTTTGTCGTGCTTGTAAACAATCCCAAGTCAAAATTGAACTATTCAATCGGTGCAATACCAACTTTGATTATCTAAATTTTCTGAGACATGTGATGTCTTGTAGTCCTGAATGACGTTATTTTTAGCTCTACTGGCTGAAAGCCAGCAGAGCTTATGTCATGGCGGGGTTTCCGTCGTCCGTCCGTCCGTCCGTCCGTCCGTCCGTCTGTCCGTCTGTCCGTCCGTCTGTCCGTCCGTTAGTCTTTTTCTTGTTTACGCGATAAAGTCTGCATTTGTTGTCAGATTTTTGTAAAACTTGCACAGTTTGTTTATCATATCAATAGCTTCAACCCTATTGATTTTGAGAAAAATCCAACGAACAATATTGGAAAAGTAGCCATTTTAAGTTGAAAATTTCCAATTCTTGTTTACGCGATAAAGTCTTCATTTCTTGTCAGATTTTCGTGAAACTTGCACAGTTTGTTTATCTTATCAATAGCTTCAGGCCTATTGATTTTGAGAAAAATCCGAGAAACGGTATGGGAAAAGTAGCCATTTCAAGTTCCAATTCTTGTTTACGCGATAAAGTCTTCATTTGTCGTCAGATTTTCATGAAACTCGCACAGATTGTTTATCTCATCAATAGCTTTAACCCTATTGATTTTGAAAAAAATCCGACAAACAGTATGGGAAAAGTAGCCATTTCAAGTTTGAAATTTACATTTATTGTTTACGCAATAAAGTCTTCATTTTAGATCGGATTTCCATGAAACTTGCAGAGTTTGTTTATCTTATCAATAGCTTCAACCCTATCGATTTTGAAAAAATTCCAACAAAGAGTATTGGAAAAGTAGCCATTTCAAGTTGAAGACTTTCATTTCTTGTTTACGCGATTAAGTCTTCATTATTGGTAAGATTTCCGTGAAACTTGCAGTTTGTTTATCTCATCAAAAGCTTTAATCCTATCGATTTTGGAAAAAAAAAATCTGACAAACAGTATGGGAAAAGTAGTCTTTTCAAATTGAACAATTTCATTGCCTGTTTACATGATAAAGTATTTATTTGTGATCAGATTTTATGAATTTTTCAGCTTGTTTACCCCATCAAAAGCTTTTTTAACCCTGTTGAGTTTGAAAAAATTCAACCAGCAGTAATGGAAAAGTAGCCATTTTGAGTTGAAAATGTCAATTTTTTTTGTCTATTTGCGTAATGAATTCCTATGTATGCTTTATTTGAAAGCAAACTCTCTGCCAGTAGAGCATATTCAGGCCCTTCAGGGCCTTCTAGTTTACATTTATGACGCAAGAACATATTTATTTTTATTGATTTCAATGAAAATACATGTAAGATAGATATCAATGTAAAATGTAATGAAGATTGGAGTGATATGGCAGTTAGTCATGTTGTCTCTACCTTCCACAAGTCGACGACATTTCGAACTGGTCATATTTGAAGGAAGTTGTAGATGAAAATCCAAAGTAGTTCTTCGTGTATATTGAAAAGTAAGATTTTGGGGAAATTGGGAGGAATTGCTTGTTACAAGCAAATTCTCTTTTAGCCAAAATATTTTCTCAGTAAAATACTGTGAAAAGGTTGGATTGTTTTGGGAAAACGATTAGGCTCGGTTTACCTATTTTACTTGCCTATTTTACGGACAAGTCACGGTGACTTGAGCTTCGATACTTATATCTACATAATATAAAAAGACGTTAATCCTAATTCATAATCGTTGTCCAAGGACAACTTGTGTCAAGCCCGCGAACACTTGACTCTCAAGCTTGACCTAGACCCTGGACCTGAATAAATGTTTCAAAGGGAACTTCTGCTCATGATGGAGAACAATGCATTATGCTAATTTATAACGGAATCTATCCAAAACAGAAGGAGTTATGGTTAGGACGAAAAACTGGCCTTCAATGTGGCCTTGATCTTCAACCTACTTCAACAGATATTTCAAATGGCACATTTATTCGTGACGGGAGGTCAATTGTGCCAAATTATATTGAAATCCATTCACAATTGTAGAAGTTATGAACCGGAAATATTCGGATGCACACAAGCCCTAGTGAACACTAGAAATATACATGTGTGTCAGAGACACTGATGCCCCTGCTAAATGGTATTGGTCACGGGTATGTCATCTGACACTTGTAGAGAGAGAGATAAAAAATACATTAAATGACAAGCGAACGACTACAGAAAAAAAAACATAAGCATTTATTTGGTTTCAAATCAAAGTCAATCAAAGACATTTTTAAGAATCACACAGGTGTAATCTATTTGTGACAGGTGTAAAAGGTGCGAAATACATGGTATAGCTAAACAGCGAAATGAACTTCCTTTCGCTTCCTTTCGCGAAAGGAACATAATGCCCACGAAAGGAAGATTGTTTTCTATGAAAAAAGCGTTTTTTTTTGCGAAAGGAAAGTGTTTTTGGAAAATTAACGTCAAGTCTTTCTTACGGTTGAAATAAAATTGTTGGGATTGAGCGTTTGAGGCCGAAAAATCGTTTTAGTAATCGCCGTAAATGTTACAAGCCCGTGTTACTGTAAATAGCATTACCTTCCTAAAATTGAGTTTCTTTCACGAAAGGAAGATTTTTGCCCGCAAGTAATGTTTATTCCACGACATGATTTTATAAATAATGAAATATCTCTTTTGAAGTAGGTACCCCTTACAGATTAAATTTCAGCTTTTTTTCAATGATAGTGTATAGTGAATTTGTTATTTATGATTTTGCAAAGTTTCTTTTAGAGGAAAATTCCATTCATGAAAACAACGACCATATGTATTAGACTATATGTACATTTTACAATCCCTGATGAAAGGAACATTCACTCCGAGCTACGCAAGAATTCTATTCCTATCGAAAATAGGATTTCTTTCTCAAGTTTAGTACATTTTCGCAACATAAATGAGATTTAAAGGTTTAATTTAACTTTTTACATCCCCCCACAAAAAAGAAAGAGGTGTTTTAGTGGCGCTTTCTTTGTGTAAAAAAAAAAGGTTTCTTTTCTAAAATGCATGTTTTCTCGATATGATTTAAATTAAGATGTTGAACAGTTTCAAACCAAAAACTCCAGTCTTAGTGCATCTAGTAGGGTGAGCGCTCTTCCACGAAAGGAAGGTATTTTTGTTTTGCCGGCCCTTACTTTGCTATAATTTAAGGTGGGTATAATTGGCAAGAGAACGGTTCCTTGTGGCACTTGCTATATTATCTTGATATAGATGAAATTTTTGTTCATCGTGTATTTACAAGTATTGCAGCAGAGAAAGAAACTTCCTTTCGCGAAAGGAGGAATACGTTGACCCACGGAAGGAAGTATGCTGTTATGGGTAAAATTGATAACAGGACTGTTCCTTCATAACAGTTAACATATTATATCTTGATGTGGAAAAATACTTATTTAAGAAGTTTTAGCCATTCATGAATTTGTACCGCAGCACTTTATAGATCTAGATCTGAACAACATTGAAAGTTCTACTGATCCATTGAACATGAAAGGAAATTCTTTTCGCTTTTTTTTTTACAGAGGAATTGTTAGGAACAAATACATTTTTTAACGAAATCAATGGCTGCTTTTCATACTGCACATGCTACATTGTATATGAATGACTTTGTAACATTATGATCTTCTTGACGTTCTTGAAGCTCGAGGCTAGATTTTTCGGGGGTCGGATAGTTCGTCCTTTATACTTTTCGTACCTTCAGACGTTTCATACTGTTTTACAGGTGCCACAGACGCTATATACCGTGGAACCCATAATATAAAACGAGGGGGAATTCCATGTGTATTTCATTTTCAAACAGATTGTTTTACTAACCCCTTTGCCAAATTCATAACCCTGCCAGTGTCATTAAAAGCTTTTGCAGATTGCAAATAGCAAATAAGAATGATTTCAATTCTGGGATTTGCTTTTGAAAAATAAGAAACAGTTGTAGCAAAGTAAGAAACCTCTTGTTAACAGTATTGCTCCCAAATCTTTCTTCTTTTGGATTATCTGGAAAATGATGAAAGGTTGTGAGGAACATTTTTCATATTTTCTTTTCATTCTACAGATAATATAGAAAGAACGTTTAAACAAAATGCCGCTGCCCCCACCTCCTGTCAGTTTTCTCTTTATATGTTGCAGGCCCCGCTTGGCCCAGTGGTAATGTACATGTGTGTGAATTATAGCCTTGATGCCACAGGTTCGAGCCACTATGGGACCCCTGAATTATTCATGGGAGTGCCCCTTTGGCAAGACACTGAAAAATAGAGCCCATTGCCAAGAACTTGTGAAACCCAGAAGAAACAAAAATATATGAGCTTTTGCTGTGATACATGTATTACCAAAACAATGTTGAAAGTGGCGGAAAACAATTCAATCGATCTTCATTTGCAAAGTAAATATCTTTTTTTTTCTCACCCTATTTACTTAACCCATTACCAGACGACAAATTTTATGCTCTTCCAAATTGAAAGAGTTTGCAGACGACATTTTCAAAATTGACGAAAATGGCAGAAAGTTATCGAAACTGTTAGAAAACACTGGGAAAAGGAGAAATTGAAAGCATTTGCAGACAACAAAAAATTAAGTACTGAAAATGATTATTTTTGTCTTTGAAAGGGTTGAAAACATCCTTTTCTTCCCTACAATGTTTTCAAAGGGCCTTTTACCTAGGGTCGTTAAAAGTCGGGATTCTGTGGTAAAGAGTTAAAGTGGCAGAAAAGACTACAACAACAACCATTTCCTCTCTTTTCCACACTCTTGTCGAAAGTCATGATTCCCATGGACCAGTTGTTTGGTAAATAGTTAACTTTCACGAAGTTTGCTACTCTAATGATTTCATCTTAAAGTCTTAGACTTTTTCAAGAATAACAGTTTTATATCTTGGTTCTATAGACGGATTTGTATTTCGCAAAAGGAATTTCCTTACCCTAAAGAATCTCGTTACTAGCAAAAGTTTTATATAAAACTTATAAATTTGACAAGTCAAGTTCATCCATGTTGGAAAGATATTCTCAAATTTTGAAAAATCCTTTCATGCAAAAAGACTACGTTCGAGGCAAAAATCTTCCTTTCATGAACGGACTTACTTTCGCGCAAGAACGGTTATTTATAGTAACACTTTCACCGTGATAGTAAAACACGATTTTTCTAGTCTAAAACTCTCAAATTCAAAATCTAACTTTTACAAATACCTAGAATATATAATCAATAAATCAACGGCGGTTTCCTTTCGTGAGGAAAACGCTTCTTTCATAGTAAACATCTTCCTTTCGTGAACGTAATCTTCCTTTCGCGCAAGGAAGCAAAATGATTATGGTACGAAATGTTTGCATATACCATCATGATTCTTTTGATAGAAAAAGAAAAAAAACTCTGGAAATAGCATTTTATCCCTTTCCTACAACATTTCACTCCAAAATATGCTTTTCAGATAAGGACAAGAAAGAATTAAGAAGCGTGTTTTACACTTGTGATTTCAATCTCATATTTTAAACTTAAATCACGTCTAAATTATTAGAAAATCATATTTACATTTTATTTTTCGTCTTTCATAAAGCTTGCTAGTCTAATGATTTCATCGTAAAGTCTTAGACTCTTCCAAGAAGAACAGTTTTATATCTTGGTTCTATAGACGGCTTTGTATTTCGCAAAAGGAATTTCCTTACACTAAAGAATCTCGTTACTAGCAAAAGTTTTATATAAAACTTATAAATTTGAAAAGTCAAGTTCATCCATGTCGAAAAGATATTCTCAAATTCAGAAAAAAAAAATCCTTTCATGCAAAAAGACTACGTTCGAGGAAAAAATCTTCCTTTCGTGTACATACATACTTTCACGCAAGAACGGTTATTTATAGTAACACTTTCACCGCGATAGTAAAACACGATTTTTCGAGTGTAAAAATCTTAAATTCATAATCTAACTTTTACAAATACCTAGAATGTATAAGCAATAAATCAACGACAGTTTCCTTTCGTGAGGAAAACGCTTCTTTCAGAGTAAAGAATCTTCCTTTCGTGGACGTATTCTTCCTTTCGCGATAGGAAGTTCCTTTCGCTGTTTAGCTATACCGATCACGGTACATACTAAAAAAAAAAAAGAACTTTCAAAAATATTTTTATAGACAACTTGATTAACGATATGGATGAAATTTGACGTTGGGGTCGATTTTTCTAAAATTTTATTTGGGGACGATTTCACCAAAGAAATCGTCTCCAGTGGACGATTTCTCAGGAGTGATAAACATAACACGGGCCAAGCAGTTTGGGGATGATTTCTCCAGGGGCCGATTTCTCCAGCATTCCGCTGAAGTACCCTAGATTTAGTCAATATACATATGAAAAAGTGATAAACATAACACGGGCCAATCTTCTTATTATGTAGTTTGCTTTATTTACAATCGCATTTTAGCGGAGACGCGTTTTGTGACACATATGTTCAAATGTCAACACAACGTTATAGACAAATTCCGAGCAGAGTTGTCGTTCGTTACTCTCACCATACATGAATGTGAATGATCCGGAGTGCAAGAGAGAGCGTTATAGATATTAACCGTATATAGCGCGTAGGAATACACAACTGTCGGATATAGCTAAGTTTATGAGGTTACGCCTTTATTAGGTCAGTGTTAATGACAAAAACGGGATAAAAATTACATAATCATCAGTTATTAAAGGGTCGTGATACCCTTGCAATTCTATGGCATTTTGCAGATGAAAGCTTTGAGGATAGGAAAGCATTTAGACCGTGTGATAAGCAATCTCTGTAATATACTTGGGAAACTAGTTGTTTTGGCGCAGTCAGCGATATAGAGAGGACACACCGTCCAACATTTTTGTCTGAATAGGCAGCTTACGATCCCTATAGGCAAGGGAATCCCTTGAGGGATTCCCTGGCCTAAAAATGACTATGAGAATAAAATAATACTATTAGAATACCTTGAAAGACAGGAAGAAGACAGGAGGAACGAAGAGGAAAAGAAGCGAGACTTGAACAGAAAAAAAAATCAGAAAAAAAAATTAAACAGTACAAGACAGCAGAAAATCTCAACAGAAAAAGAGGTGAATAGAGAAGAATATATAAAAGATGAAGAAAACCGGAGAAGGTTCAGAAAGAAAGAAGACAGAAAGCAGGAGGAGGAAGAATAACGGAAGAAACGAACAAAATTAGAGACAGATTTAGTAATTCAAACAAGAGGAAAAGACAGCTGATACGGGAAGAGGAGAGGACAATGCTTTTAATAAAGAGTGGATATATGTAGAAACCACGGTAGTCAAAACGTTAAAATTGTTATATATATTTTTAGCTCACCTGAGCACAACGTGCTCAAGGGGAGCTTTTAGGATCACCCGGTGTCCGTCGTCCGTCGTCCGTCGTGCGTCGTGCGTCGTCCGTCGTGCGTCGTGCGTCAGTGCGTCGTGCGTCGTGCGTCGTCAACAATTCTTTAAACATCAACTCCTCCTAAACCGCTGGGCGGATTTGGACCAAACTTGGCTGGAATGTTCCTTGGGAGGTCCTCTTTAAAAATTGTTCACAGAATTTGATTCCGTCAAAAACTCTGGTTGCCATGGCAACGAAATGGAATTTTTTAGCAAATTCTTTAAAAATCTTCTTCTCTGAAACCGCTGGCCAGATTTTAAAATAATTTCACACAGATGTTCCTTGGGTGACCCTTTTCAAAAATTGTTCGCGAAATTTTGATCCGTCAAGAAATATGGCTCTGGTGAATGGGGGCTTCTTGCACTATACAGAAATGATGAAATTCTTAAAAATTCTTCTTCTCTGAAACCGCTGGCCAGATTTTAAAATTATTTCACACAGATGTTCCTTAGGTGACCCTTTTCAAAAATTGTTCGTGAAATTTTGATCCGTCAAGAAACATGGCTCTGGTGAATGGGGGCTTCTTGCACTGTACAGAAATGAAGAAATTCTTAAAAATTCTTCTTCTCTGTAACTGCTGGTCAGATTTTAAAATAATTTCACAGAGATGTTCCTTGGATGACCCTTTTCAAAAATTGTTCGCGAAATTTTGATCTGTCAAGAAACATGGCTCTGGTGAATGGGGGCTTCTTGCACTATACAGAAATGAAGAAATTCTTAAAAATTCTTCTTCTCAGAAACCGCTGGTTAGATTTTGAAATAATTTCACAGACTTGTTCCTTGGGTTACCCTTTTCAAAAATTGTTAGCGAAATTTTGATTGGTCAAGAAACATGGCTCTGGTGAATGGGGGCTACTTGCACTATATAGAAATGAAGAAATTCTTGAAAATTCTTCTACTCTGAAATGGCTGGACAGATTTTGAAATAATTTCACAGAGATGTTCCTTGGGTGACCCTTTTCTAAAATTGTTCGCAAAATTTTGATTGGCCAAGAAACATGGCTCTAGTGAATGGGGGCTACTTGCACTATATGGAAATGCAGAAATTCTTGAAAATTCTTCTTCTCTGAAACCTGTGGTCAGATTTTAAAATAATTTGACAGAGATGTTCCTTGTGGGACCCTTTCCAAAAGCTGTACATATAATTTTGATGCATTAAGAAACATGGTCTTGTGAATGGGGGCTACTTGCACTATATGGACATGATGAAATTCTTTAAAATTCTCTTTCTCTGAAACCCCTGGTCAGATTTTGAAATTATTTCAGAGAGATGTTCCTTGGGTGACCCTTTTCAAAACTTGTTTGTAAATTTTAATCCATCAAGAAACATGGCTCTCATGGATGGGGGCTACTTGCTCTTATACAGAAATGAAGAATTCTTAAAAACTCTTCTTTTTGAAACTGATGGTCAGATTTCGAAATGATTTTTACAGGTGACCTTTTGAAAATTGCTTGGCAAAATTATAAATTTGGTCCCAATGTTTGAATACCTAAAAAAAAAAATAGACTATGGTCATCTCAAAAATTCAGGTGAGCGATCCAGGGCCATCTTGGCCCTCTTGTTTTGTTCTTTTGTTCATAGATCTCCCTATTGAAAGTTTTATTAGAAAATGCTAATTTCTCACTGTAGGAAACAAGTGCCTTCAAGTTACGTGAATCTACATTGCTTTTGTTATATTGAATTTAAATTGTTAATCTTTTAGTTGAATTAAATTAATATTACTATATGATATACTTTTTTACCTACTTTATATAATATTAAAATAATATTTCATATATTCAATTTCAATTATTCTTCAAAGATAACTTTTCACTCCCTATGATGCCAGGTTCTAGAGTAATTTAGTACAGGCACTGAGACTGAGGATGCCGTTCACGATTCCAGTAACCTAAATAGATTGTTAAAAAAGTCATGTCTTATTCATAATTGTTCCAACATAACCTACATTTAGTATAATCCATGCATCTTTATTACCCAAAATTTCAACATGTCAGTCTGACAACTGATAGGTTGTGATATTAATCCGAAAACTGATATTAGATGATAACCCGAAAACTGATCCTTGTTGTAATAATAATAATGATAAAAAAAAAAAAAAAAAAACGTTTAAAAGAACCACTCGCTTACAAAAAACTTGATTCGACCAGCCTGCATAGCTCAGCTGGTACAACGTAAGACTCGTGATCATGAGAGTGTGGGTTCGTTTTCCTCGGCTTGCCATCTAAAATTTCTAAAAGTCTTTCGGATGAGACGTTAAACCGAGGTTCCGTATGTCGGTGCTTTACACCGATATATGGAGATCGATAAAGAACCAGGCGAAACTTGGGATGGGTTTCGTCCTGTATCTACACTATCCCCCGTAACAGTACTAACAGCCTTCATGGGGCACAGCCCGTATAGGAAACCGGTGGCGACGATAAATGAACGCATATTCAATCAATCAAACAACTTGATGAAAGATCACCTCATTTAACCAAAAGCTTCACAAAGAAATGAAGACTACATTCGACCAAATATAGATGATCCAGGATATAGGAAGATCTTTCACTGTTCAAATTAGAGACACTATTGAATTATTTATTTTTTAAAAATGAACAGTGTGAGGAAAGTTAACATTTAATTCATGATGTATTTTTAAGCCGCCTATACACATTCAAACTTCTCTTTCCATCAATAGAATTGACGTTGACAAACTTATTGTACGCTTTTTTGGTCATGTATGGTCGATATTGATGAACTAAAAGTATTGATGTCAAAACATCGACGAATTGGTCTCCGTAGATTATTTTTTTGCGCAAACGATCTTGAAAAACAATTAGAGCGATCCATGTGGTACTATCAATATTTTGCGCAAACTTCACTTTTTGATTCGACATCCTACGTAGGGCGAAACCATCCCTTTCGATTGATAAAATTTTGTGTATCGAACATGACGTCATTATCAGAACAAGCCGTTTGACATAGATAAACCGATTTTTCTTTAGTTGACGTCCCATCGTGCCAGAAACGGTTGCAACTGATGACCCTTTCAGAATAAAAATGATTAATCGGGTAGGGCATTAATTTTGTATTGTATTTATATCAACGAAATTAAAACTCTATATTTGCTTTTGAAGTTATTTTTTTAAACCCCCTCGGAAAGTCCCAGCAATATTTTATTAGTAGTAAATATCCGAATGTCAAAGAAAATTCTTACAATACCAGAAAATGCTGATCGAAGATTAGACTGTACGCTCTGAATTGTCCGATCTTGATCTATCCATATACAAAAAACGCATTGAGACGCGCTCAGTAGCCGAAGAGTTGATATGAAATTTATTTTTGTTATTAGGAAGACAGCCGTCCTATTACAGGATGTGTATACATTTACACAACTATGAGGTAGCCAAAAGGATTAAGAATGCTATACAGAATAAGCATCCAGAGATGATGTATCTGCTGACAAAGCATTTTCACGCTCGTAAAGTTACTGCCACGACGGGAAGCGTTCTCATTACTTTCAAGACAGCAGGTAATCTCAAGTGTAAAGCCATGGAACCAAGGGAAAGTACACACGATCACCTTAGTGAGTTTGTAAACGGAGCCCTGTCTCTATGCAACACTGACTATGAGATTCCTAACATCAGAATTACAGTACAAGCATTCGATATCAAAGGTAATTTAGCTAGAAAATAACTTGTTCCTTTTTCATTATGTAATCGATTCATTTTATTTGACCAATTTTATTTTTCATAATATCAGACATATCTTAAATCAAAGGCATTAAAATGAATGTCCATGCACAAAATTTTGGCGTGTTTAAACATTTAAGTATTTTTGCACTGATAGAAATTGACGTACTCTACATGATAAGATTCGAAAAAGTTTTACCACAGTCATAATTACACGCTGCTATTGACCGTACAAGTGAAGCAATATAGGAGCAAACTAAAACAAGATTTAAAGTAGCATATTTCTGTGAGCTTTAAGAAAACATTGTTTGTACAACTCTGCAATGTTCTGGCGAGCGAATTCTGTGGTTGCGAAAGGTTTTTATACTTGAGGCAGTCGAGATGAGTTAAAATATCTGGGTAGGTACAAGTTTGCTGATCAGAAAACGGCAGTCCTTGTCAGGCTTTGGGTTTGTTCGACCAGAACTGTCCGTCCCTCAAAAGCAATAGTTTATAAAAGCAATAGGGCGGTCTTTTATGAAAGTGACGATTTTCTGTGTATTTATAGCAGTTAGTTTATTAAAGCATCTTTTGGTTATCTTTTCAATTTGTTTTTCCCTATATGTCAGAAATAGAAAATTTAAAGAGAGAGAGAGAGAGAGAGCTTAAAACCTATTGTCACTTTGCTGGGTTCGAACAATCTAGCGTGTTGAACTTTGTTACGGGAGACTACTCCTTCATGTATGGTTTCATTCCAGTTTAAATATAACCTAATTTCATACCGACAGAAATTCAACAAAATTACCTAAAGGTTTTACAACAACTTTTTAGTTTTTGACGAAAAAAATTTAGCAGGGCAATGTCTTCGGCACTCCACTAAGTATTCTAGCAGGAGCCCATCAGTTTCACATCATGTCAGTTCTACAGTTTAGTTTCTTAGTTTGTATTTCTTATCACTCTTACTCAAATTAGCTTTCTGTTTTCCTTCCTTTTTAAAATAATCTTTATCTCTCTTCCTTCTAAAGCTATATTATTTAGTGAAATCTGCTCAGCCGCAATAAGTCATCGATCGCCAAAGAGAGGATAAGATTAAATAAAGGTATGCTTCCACCTAATCGAAATGAGACTATTTTGTCATTTACGGCTTTTCTTTTTATTTTCGTATCGTCCTTTATGGTAGAAAATCAGTCAGTCGTTTTAGCTTGATTTAAAATCTCAAGACGCGGTGTGTCTATAGAGATTCAAATTTTACAGTATCAATAAAGAAATGTCAATGCATGTTCCATTAATTTAAGCATACTTTATTCTACAGAAGTACAATATTCATAAACAGTACAATACAAGGCATTTAGTTGGCAAATACAATGCTGCAGAAATGGATTTGAACGGAAGCAAAGCTTATAGAGTTCCTCTCCAATCTCCGTGTTACTTTACAGATAATAATATTCATGAAGAATGCTCCAGACAGAGAACTTATCACATACATGTTTAGATAGTCCATTACTAAGTCTTAATATTTAGTATTTCAAAATTTGACAGAGAAAGTAGAAAACATAGAACAAAAACAGGGAAAAATAAAGACACAAAATATCCGTGACAATTAGTCACATACATGTATAGAATTATATATAACGTTTAAAAGAAGTTTATGTGTGTGCTCTTTTAATGTGAAAATTAAAAGCCATGATTTCTGGTTCTAAGAGAGAGAGAGAGAGAGAGAGAGAGAGAGATTACTCTAGCTTATCTGAAAAAGACTAATTTTGCATATCGACAACTTATTTTCTTCAGAATGATCCAACGCAGGCTACTGGACCGTTGTGTTGCAAAGGAAAATGAGGCTTTGTTTTGGGTAAAACTTAATGCTAAATGCCATTGCTGCAAAGCTATAATTTGTGTCGTTTTAATTTCGTCTTATTTAAGCTTACAGAAATGATATTAGAAACTCTTCGAGTGCAACTGACCCGGAGGAAATTATAGTACGTCGCAGTAAGATGATGGAGCTGTGTCTTGATGCAAAAAGTTATGTTGGGTGCCTGTGGCATTACATAGAAAACACGGAGGACTTAATCGATACTGTGATAGAAAATGTGACAGCAGCCAGATTTCTAAGCCATGTACAAATATTGGAAGAAGAAATGGTCTACAACAGGATCAGTTGGCTTGGTATGTTCTTTTAAGCCAAATCCTGAGTATGTCGATCACGGCTAACTTTTTTTGTGGGGAAATAGGGCCAAGGTTAGCCTCCATTGCATGTCTGTGTCGAATCTTAGTCTGCCCTGTCTAGTGCATATTTAACCGTACCCGCCAAACACAACCCAGAGTCAATGTCAGTATTTTTCACATTATTTCTAAACTCCAATAGAAGAAGTCGTTATTTAGATCGTGTTTATGATATTTTATATTCAATCTGGTACGTAGAACGGAAGGAATAAATTGATACATGTATTGAGGAACTAATAAATGTTTAAACTTTGGGGGCTGTCAAGTTCTTTTCTTCTTGTCTTTGGAAGATTTTGAATATGTCCGTCGTGAATAGATTGATTTTATTATTGCCGTGAATAAACGGTACAGAGCAAAGATTGAAATTCACCGAATTTTCATTATTGTTAACTTAAGTTTAGAATGGTGGAAAACGGATGTCTGTAATATAGACCTAGTTGCTCCTGTCACTTTATGCATCTCTAATCACTCTACATGAGCCATGTTTTCGCAAAAGGCGGTTGAACAATGCATCGCTTTGATGCATCATACAAAGCAAGTTATCGCATTATAATGGGTCCACAAAATTCAAAACTGACTGAATCATAAAGTTAAACAGTTCTTTGACAAAGAGAAAATTGAAAAATATACAAATTGACAAATAGCAAAAAGTTTCGACGTAGGTCAGCCTGCGCAGAGTGCGCAGGCTGACCTGGGTCGATACTTTTTGGAGATGCAATAAGCCCCTTTTCACAGACCACTGTTCTGATATACTTTCGCATCCTGAATTTGTTTTTTCGGAAGCAAAGATGACGCTGTTTTTCTTTAAATTATTCAACAGTTTACATTTTATCAAAGTTAAAAGTATACTTTGTTACCTATACAGGGTCTGGCAGAGAGTTAAGCAAGGGATTCAAAGCGCAAGAGAAAGCAGTCATTCATATTACGAATGCTGAGGAATTGATTGCTAATCTTGACCCGACAATATTCACGCAAGAGCTCTTGGATGGGTTGATAACAGAGTGTTCAAATAGTCCGAGCACAGCAATGATGAGGCTTCTGAAATTTACAACGGATTCAGACGGAAAAACTCGCCACAAAGGTCTGGCAAATATTTACGACGAACTGTGCAATTTGCTTCATTTCCAGCTGGTGGATAATATTCGAGAAAGTGGAAAAGAGGGTAAGAGATTTAGGTCTTTTAAAATATCTTCATTAATAGGTCTGCATAGTATTGGGTGTTTGATTTATTACTTCTGTCTGCGGGTGTAGTAACTACTTAACTCGAATCAAATGAAGATTGTAGAATAACATTATATTGAAAACTGTTTACAAATGGCTATTATAAGTGTGAAAATAATGCGTTCCACTGGACTGCTTACGTTGGAAAGACTCTGCATTATGATCACTGGTTAAAAATAGTGTCTTTGTGGATTCTTCATGCAAAGATATCTTTACAGGATTATTTAAGACCGCTATAAGCTGTAGATACATCCATTGTGGGAGCTTGAATACAAACCGCCATCTGTACCTTGTAAAATCACAAAATGTGCATGCGCAAATAATCAGGCGTATAAATAGTTTGCGCTAATTTTAGTCATTTTTGGCTTAAGTTTCTTATTAAGCAAACACCCATGTTGGCTACGATCTGGTCTTAACTGTAACCTAGTCCTGACAATGTCTTGTATGTACTAATGTCTAACCGCCTTTTATTTGTATTAATGACAGATGGAATTGGCGAGAGCAATGCCTTCGGTGCTCTCCAGGTTTTGGAACGACGAAAGAAGATGGTAATCGCATTGATTAAATTTAAGCAATACCTTCACTTTGCCAAAGCATACTTCGGAGGAATATGTGATTTCGTAAAGTTAGTTCAAAGAAAACATGAACTCCACTATTTCTTTTCCCAAATAGAAGCGACGGAAGATGGTCCTTTGTATCACCGAATTGTCTGGTTTGGTAAGTGGACGAATTGTTGTTACCTATTGTTTACCTCAGAAAATAAAGAGGTCTTCTTAAGATTATGTCAGACCCAGGTTTCTTTGGAGTTGAAATCCCAGATTTTCTTAATATCGCCTAAGATTTCAATAATGCCTTTCTTTCTGCATGTGATGTGGATCAAATGACTATAATATAAGAAAGTCCATGGAAGATGGGATATATAGGGTCTGACCCGAGTTGACGTTCGAGATGGAAATCTATTAAACAAGGCTACATTTTGAATGC
This sequence comes from Tridacna crocea, assembly GCA_943736015.1. NCBI lineage: Eukaryota > Metazoa > Mollusca > Bivalvia > Cardiida > Cardiidae > Tridacna > Tridacna crocea. The sequence goes on from OX031058.1 coordinate 13,062,569, forward strand.
CATCTGCGATCTGAATAACAATTTTGTGGAAGTTGTCAAGAGCTGTGTTCATGTACAATTATCCAGTGAAGTATTTTGTCCAGTATATGTCCTTTATTACGCCTGATAATCCAAGTCGTACACCCACCAAGCAATACTCTATATACAATGATGCTTTCTTTACAAGTTAGGTTGTATATATTTTATCCTAGTACACTTACAGTATCCAAATATATTTGATCTGCAATTCAATTCCGATCAGAGTATATCATCAGATTATATATAAGGTTACTAGCTTGCATGTTTCTTTCAATAAATGCGACTTCTTTTCTATTTCAAGGTTCATATCAAAGGCTTCTCTATGGATTTCTTGCTAATTATGACTTACTTGTCAACTTTAAGGAGGTGGATCTTCTTTTGACAAATCTCGACCTACAGAAAGTTGAGAAACAAAAAACCGAGGAATGTAAAATCATGGCAAGAAGAAACAAAAGGTTTGCAATGATTTTCCTTTTGCAAAACATACTTGAAGCTGGACCTGAAAGTATTGAACATCTGTATGATACACTATGTAATATGGTAGAGTTTGAGATCATAGACAAGATACGACAATCAGCTACTGGGATGGACATCGAGGATTTACCCGTCAACAGTGAGTGTATCCTGTACAATACTTTTCTAGCTATTATAAACCTATGTGCAGTGCCTCAACAAAGACTAAATACCGCGACCATGAATTCCTTTTCTTACAGTATAGACTATCATCTGCAAGCATGTATAGTTTTGAAACTAAGCAGACGTCATATAACATTATGAAACGTCTCGGATATTTTGATTACACGCTATAATAACAAATTTTGATTAAGAACTGTGATTGAAACGAAACTAGGAATTACAGGAATCATTGCATGACCTGTTGTACTGCATTTTCCATGATAGTGTATAATTTGTTGCCACTTGTACAAGAAAATAGTTTTGCTACGAGGCCGCTTTTACAAATATTGAGTTTGATTTGACGCACTTTATACATTTCTTCACAGATTTACTAACAAAAAATATCTGAAGAAAATCTCTCATGTGCATTCCTTTTTTAGAATAGTCGACAGAGACAAAATCATTAAACTAATGCTAAATAACCTACTTTAGAGCCTAAATTTGTGTGATTATTTTTGGGAAAACTGCGTGAAGATAGTTGCATGGAAGAGATATATAAGCCCAAGCGAGTTTTTATGTAAACTTTGAAACGACATATTGTGTTATTTAATCTGAATTACTGTAGTTCCAGCCTTCATAAGTACTGTTTCTCTTTTATCTCGTAATAATAATCTACATAGTCAGAATGGTTCTATTTACAGATCAGGGAAAAACGCCTTACATGGTCCTATTCGAGGGAACATTCAGAGTAAGAAGGACGGTGCACCAAACCTTGCGCTAGAAATCATGATTTAACATTAGAAACCTCTAACAGACACATTTGACTTACCAGCTCTAGATCGAATAACATCGGAGGTCATGCAGAACCACAAGACACCTATAAACTAGCATAATAATGAGCCAGCCGGAGAAGTGCTGTCACGCATCTGCAAACTTATTGGAAGTGTGTCGCAACATTATACTAATTAGTCTTCGTTCGGTTGTGAATGAGGACCTCTCTTTCATAAAACAATCAGCAATAGCGCTGAGTGCTGTAAGTCAGAACAGCTTTTTCATGTTGTTATAGCTAATTTCACATACTAACTAATTCATTACGATAAAAGTATGTTTCAATGAATATAAATTTATTGTTATCTTAACGGTACAACAATTGAGCACTTACACAATCCGTTTCTGAATTGACAAGCAACTCGGATAGGAATAATATGCAACACTGGAACTATTACACAACGTTGGTGCAATGAGCTTTAAATGGCATCTATCAGTGCTCATTTCGTCAGAAAACAATGTTGAAGGTCACTGTGGAAGATACTTTTTCAAGGAAAAACATAGGATAAAAGCTCAGCAGACACAGTGGGAAAAGGAGAAATTGCTCAATAGGAGTGATTTCTCTTTTTTCCAACAATAAATTTCAAAGTGAAAACAGCTGTACTTCCAATGCTTTAAATTTTCTGCGTTTGTTTCCTTGTTTGGTGTTTAACGCCGTGTCAACACCATTTTAATTTTTCCATGGTGATAGTCCAAAGGCCCTATTTCTCTCTTCACCAATACTACCCGATAAAAGTGCTACTTGTTTCAGTGCGCCATTAGTATTATCTTTTTGTGCACAAAATGCATATATGCACTTATTATTCAGTCTTTACGACAAAAATACATGTGCAGTACGATGCGCACGAACATTTGTCATATACATCGTTAACCTGTCTTAACACTTCTCCTGCTGGATAAATTAAGTGAAACTTTTCAAGCCAATAGCAAAAACCCAAACTATGCTATTTCAAGTGCATTTTTTTAAAGAAAAATATCTCTTATCGGACAGTGTAGATCCAAGATCAGACTGCACGTTCTGTGCAGTCTGATCTTGATCTACGCTGTCCGCAAAGGGTCAGCAAGTCGCGATAAGCAGCTTAAGAGTTAATTTTTATGTGATTGATTTGTTATATTACTTATGTCAACAAAGGATAAAATTATCATCTGAGAGCAATACCTAAAGTGTATTAATGTTCTTCGTTTCTAGAAGGTGATGGCTTTCCAAGTCTCACATTCTTATTGTCAGCCGTCAGACTGAAATACCGTGACGACGAATCACTCTTTTGTTGCAAGAAAAGTAGGTCCTTAGAGATCAAATTTAAACAGACGCGTCTGTGTCATTTGAAATGAGGAAAGAACATGCGGACAGAAAAAAACTATGTTGGTCAATTATACGATTAACCTAAGTTTTGGTATGTATATCAAACACACACACACACACCCACCCACACACACACACACACACACACACACACACACACACAAACACGAAAGATACCCTACCCACCGTCATTACACCCAAACTACTATACTTATACCTGAAACTACCTACAAAATGCTTAGATGTACAATAAAGCTGGCAAACTAACAAAAAAGAAATAAAAATTGTAGTCATCCGTCAGATGAATGAATATGTGATAAATCAGTCCATCATTAAATCATATTTGTCCAAAGTCATAATTATTCAACACCACTTAAATGCTATGGTAGAAGTAACCAGTGATTGCGAATTGTTGTAATCAATTGTGGATTTTTCAGTTGATTTAAATTATACTACTAAAAGTCGCTATGCACCAAGATTTCTTTGCACCATTGCAACAACAACAACAACAATAACAAGCAGAGTCTTTTTTTTACATTTTTGTTATGTTATGATCGGAACTTATTCAATGTTGTATAGAGAAGGTCGTCTGTACACTCACTGCCACATTCCTCTTGCAAGTCTTGCAAATGCAGCTTCTTTAATTTTCATAGTGTTTTGAGACACTGCATACAGAAGTGAAAGTTTTCTAAACTCTTTATCATTCACTTTCCTTTTAAAGCTAAACGTTTTTAACGTTAACTAATATGACAAACATGATTGTCACAAGACATTTATCAGATGCAGACATGCGACGGGCAGTTGGAATGTTGGAACAAAGCGCTCTTTATCAGGGGGTAGGTGAGACACTTGGTGTACACCATAGAGTTATCACCAGAGCCTGTGTGAGGTACCAGCAGTATGGTACACCTATCAGACACGTGGTGGTGGTAGGAGTACGGCCACTTATTTCATGTTTTCCGGTAGGATATCGAGAAATAGCAGTGAAAATATTTTTCGATCTTGAACTGGTACCACCAGTGAAAATACCGATTTTCATTTTCTTGTTGACTAGGTTAATAGCGCGTGCCTCACAATCAGATGAAAATATAGCGTCATTTACCAAGTACATTTCTCGCGCTTGACGTAATATTGTAATGTGTTGCTATGCGGGGAATAACGAAAAAGCTGCTCCCAGAAAAGGTTAAAAGCATGAAATAAATAGAATATTTGTTTTTTTAGGTGAAAGATCGAAATTTATTTCATCTCGTGAACACCATCGGTAATATTTTCATTCGTAGCTGCGTCACTCCTGAAAATATTACCGATGGTGTCTACTCGATGAAGTAAATTTCAATCTTTCACCGAAAAAAAAACCCCAAATATCCTCTATATCTACAGCTGATGATCGATGTTTGGTTATCTAGGCTTGGAGAAACCGATCGAGAGAGATTAGTATAAGTTGTAAGAACTTGTTTCTCAATCGATGTAAAATAAATATGTTTATATTAACTAGAAACCGATTGTTTTTTTTTCAGTCAATCAGGCTCCTTACCCTTGCTTATGCTATTTTTGACATCGTCGTATAATACATATCTTAACAGCACAAATGAATGTGTAAAATGAATTTTTAAACCCACGTAGTCGCGTAGTAAATATCCCGTGCTTCTGGTTGGAGAGAGAGAGAGAGAGAGAGAGAGAGAGAGAGAGATTTATTACGTGATAAGTATTGATCCACGTATTAATTATTAACGATTTATCTTTTGTTTCAATAAATTGGCATAGGTCCCCTATCCTAGCTCTTTACCACATGAGAAAATTTTAGACTGGTCCAAATTGAAAGCATTTGCAGACGACAAAATAAAGGTGACTGAAAAATTAAAATTTGTTCTGGAAAGGGTAGAAAAAACTGTGGGAAAAGGAGAAAATGCTGGTTACCAGCATTTTCTCCTTTTCCCACAGTGTTTTCAAAAGGCTTCTTTCTCAGGGGCGTCAAAAGTAGGGATTGTGTGGTAATGGGTTAATTTACATCTTAACCATAACCCTGCTAAATATACTACTCAAAATTTGCTAGGGACCACCCTAAGAGATTCACCCTAAATACCCCGGTATATATGTGGCATGTATCATGTACGGTGTTACAGATATGTTACACTGCCACACTGATCAATAAAATGACCAGTGGAAATGGATCTGTAAGCCTTTAGCTCACAATGGCGACTCTTAAAGACACTGAGAAAGAAGCCTTTGGAGAATATTGTCGGAAAAGGAGAAAATGTTGGTATCCAGCATTTTCTCCTTTTCCAACAATGTTTTCTACCCTATGACAGACAGCATAGTGCACGTTGCATATAGGTTTTGGTCAGCAAATACTTTCAACTTGGACAAATCTAGAATTTCACAGTATGGTAAAGAGTTTATGCAAAACTGTTATAACATATAGACCCATGCAGAAATATGTAAGTGATACCTATCAAAGTTTGAGTAGTGTAACTAAAATCAAATTTTAAACTTGAAATTATGAACCGAAATAATACTATAATTCGAAGATATGCTTTTGGCAATAATATCTCCTCATCGGACAGTGTTGATCAAAGATCAGACTGCACGTTCTGTGCAGTCTGATCTTGATCTACGCTGTCCGCAAAAGGTCCACTAAAGTGAGTCGCGCTTTACAGCCCAAGGGTAACCAGCATTTTCTCCTTTTTTCAACAATGTTTTCTTCCCTTCCCAACACAAATTTCAAATTTTCTGTCACTTTTACTTTTTCACCTGCAAATGCTTTCAAGTGGGCCCTGTCTAAAATTTTGTTGCTTTGTAAAGAGTTATTGCATCTGCGAAAAGAACCGACCCGTTTCCGCCTGCGCATGGGACTGCGCATGCTGACATGGGTCGAAACATTTTGCCATTGTATCAATTTTACGCGTGTCAAGGGACCACTCTACCCATCAAGATACACGAAGACACTTTAAGCCCCCTTTTGCAAGAGCCTTGCTCAATTATAAATCGGCCAGTTACTAAATATGTCAGTTAAAACAAGTGCCAAAACTTAATATGTGTCGTCGGTTTACTTCGAAAACCTTGTAACTTCAGCTTGTTACAAGCTGTAGTTACGAGGTTTTCGAAGTTAACCGACGATGAACTTAACCCTTGACCCATCAATCCCGAGTTTGAACAACCCTAAGCTAGAAGCCTTTGAAAACATTGGGAGAAAAGGAGGAAATAATTTAACTCTTTACCACACGAGAACATTTTAGACTGGTCCAAATTGAAAGCATTTGCAGACGACAAAATAATGGTGACTGAAAAATTGAAATTTGTTCTGGGAAGGGTAGAAAACACTTTTGGAAAAAGTGAAAATGCTGGTTACCAGCATTTTCTCCTTTTCCCACGGTGTTTTCAGAAGGCTTCTTTCTCAGGGGCGTCAAAAGTAGGGATTGTGTGGTAATGAGTTAAATGCTTTTCAAGCCGATAGCAAAATCCCAAATTGTTACTATTTCAATTTTTTTTGGACGTGGGGGAGGGGGAGGGGGGGGGGAAGGGAGAACAGGGAAGTATGTCTTTATTCTTTATCGGACAGAGTAGACCCGAGATCAGACTGCGCGTTCTGTGCAGTCTGATCTTGATCTGCATTGCCTGCAAAAGGTCATGGAATCGTACCTAACAGCTGTGATGCTAAAATCTGTAAAAAAAATTAAATTTTCTGCAATTGTTACATTGTTTTCATAACAATAAAAAGACTTGCATTATTTCAAGTATGATGTCCACTGCCCTTCTTTGAAAGGAGATCGTAGATGGACACCGCAGTAATAAGGGTGTAAAATTAACACTTATTCTGCGAAAAAACCTAGATAGTAAAAAACCAAGTCGATAGTAAAACCCTGAATGTTGCAATTTCAAACTTATTTCATGCAGGAAAACACCTCCCTATCTGACAGTGTAGATCCAAGTTCAGACTGCACATTCTGTGCAGTCTGATCTTGATCTACACTGTCCGTAAAAGGTACTTTAGCAGCATTAGAGTTAAGGCTTGTTTTCATAGGGTAGAGAATCACCCATTTACTGCCTGCACAACCCCGTAATTCAAGAATCTTAAGGAACATAACTTCTGAAAACATTTTCGGAAAAAAAGGATACATTGCTGGTAACCAGCTTTTTCTCCATTTCCCAAAAATGTTTCCTACCCTCCCAAAGTCAAATTTTAATCATTTGAGAGGCTTTCGATTTGTCGTTTTGAATTGCTTGAACCCTTTACTCCATAGATACTAATTTCTACGCATTTCTTACTGGAGCCTTTGGAAAACATTGTGGCAAAAGGTGAAATTGCTCGTGACGAGCAATTTCACCTTTTGCCACAATATTTTTTATGCTATCAAAAGGTGTCATATACACATAAGAAACAGCTTCATCTTTGCTGTTACTTAGTGTCAATTAGAGATACCATAGAAATGCCTTATAGGGTAAAGGGTTAAATTTGACTGGCCTTAGATAATATCATTCGGTTTAACCTTTGAGAAGCCCAAATAAATGTTGACTTGTTGAGATTTCTACTAATGATTACGCCCAATGCCTTTTCAATAAAGGATATTAGCTATGCTCTGGCAAAAAGGGGTTTAATGCAACTCGATACAGCACTGTATTAAGAAAGTATTCACGTAATTATGGATCCATAACGTTCACTTTATCTAACAACCAGTTAAAACCATGAGGTTGACTGGTCCTTTTACAAGCTAAGAATTGACTTATGGCGGACAGCACAGGCTTTCCTGTTTTGGTACTTTTTGCAGGCACATTTAACTCTTTACCACACCACAAAATTTTAAACTGGTTCAAACTGAAAGCATTTGCAGACGACAAAATAAAGGTGACCGAAAAATTAAAATTTGATCTGGGAAGGGTAGAAAACACTGTGGGAAAAGGAGAAAATGCTGGTTACCAGCATTTTCTCCTTTTCCCACAGTGTTTTCAAAGGGCTTCTTTCTCAGGGGCGTCGAAAGTAGGGATTGTGTGGTAATGGATTAATACCCTTTTTAGAGCGTGACTGATATATCTGATATGGTATAATTTTTGATAGACGGAGACACGAGTATTGCATAATTCAAATAGTCTATTTTAATGATGAATGAACATAACGGTGATATGGTATAAGGACTACAATGGCAATGTAAAGGAGCGATGATTGGCTGGACGAAAAAAGTTGAAAAAGAACGTGAGAAATTACTGAAACAATACTTTGAACAGGTACGTAACTCTAAAATATTCTTTTATTCCTATTTTAGGTACGTAACTCTAAAATATTCTTTTATTCCTATTTTTTGATACTTTTATTTCGGTTTAATTGATAACTGTAGGACGTATTTTTAGAGCTACATGTACCAAAAAATCAATTAATACAAACAAGAAAAAGTTGATGCAAAGCATCAAAGTCGCCGCAAAAAAATGTTTAATGCTTCAAGAAAGCCAGGGCAAGTAAGTAAATGTCAGTTTTCATCAGCAGATTTTTTAACACATCATGAAATTGATGTGAATGTGAACCTATATCAAAACTTGTCTTCTGATACAGTATCTAATACCCTAACACAGCGCTCTCTTAGCTCTTTTCCAAAGGACAAATATCAGACTTTTCCAAAGTCAAAGAGTTGGCAGATGACAATTTAAAAAGCTGCAAAAATGGTGGAAAATTCTCTAGTAGTGGGAAAAAAGTATGTAATAAAGAAGAAATTGCTTATAACGAGCAATTTCTCCCTATCCAACTTGTTTTTCCAAAAGAATTTGACAACAGATGTGATAACCCGTGTTTATTTGGAAAAGTGTTGAAAGCAGGGCTAAGTTACTAAAATGTTGCTGTCCTAGGAAAGTATGATTCAAGAGGATGTAAGTTTGCACGGCATACTTTCAATTTAAACAAGTCTAAGACTATACTGTTTTTTGAAAAGTGTTAATAAAGAATCATGGTTTTGCATCGCGCTTTATGAAAAACACAGCGAAAAAATGGCTTCTCTCCAGATTGTTTTCCACAAATTAAATTTATGCAGAGCTCGTTGAGAAATAAAAAAAAAGTTCTAAACTATCTTTGTTTTAACAACTAAAGTTTGACAGAACTAACCGATAATGGTCAGATACAATCATAACCATCATACCCGTTCTTCGGCGGAATTTAGAACAATTTGAGCAATATACAATTTTAGCAGAAGTCATTCAACAACAACAACAACAAAAAAACACACACAAATAGTAGGAAAAACTATCTACTAATCTACTAAACCTGTGTACGAAGTTTGTACGAAATGACCAAAATAGAAAGTATAAGTAGGTACGAAATGACCAAAATCGTACGAAATGACCTAGGTACGAAATTAACATGGTACGAAATGACTGGAAAACTGTACAGCCTTGATTAATGGAAGGCATTTATGTGGACGAGTCCATTTCTCACGAATAGCGAAAATAAAAGTAAAATTGGGCGGATTTTTTGATGTTGTAAGTATTAACAGAACAAAAATAATATCGTATTGTAGTTTGGTTGTTTAAGAATGAATTTAAAAGCTAGTTTAAGGCGACGTAGAAAGATTCCTTGTTAAGTTAACCTAACACCCCTATAAAAATGAAATTCCCACTATCCATGTGCTAAATCGAAAAACGATTAAAAATGTAGTCGCGCGCTACTGCGCGGCGACTAATAAGGACTGTATTTAGGGAAGGAAGACTTCAGTGCTTTAAGAATAATTTAAAAGTAATGGTGGACATTTCACATGCTGAATGTGATTTAACCCTTTACCAAACAACAACATTAAAACCATTCCCAGATTGAAGCATTTGCATACAAGTTAAGACTAACTAAATCCATGTTTTTTTCTTTTAGATAGAGATAGAAAGAGAGAGAGGAATGCTGGTATCCAGCATTTCCTCCTTTTCTCGTAATGTTTTCAGAATGCTTCTTCCTCAGAGTCGTTAAAACCTGGGATAGTGTGGTAAAGTGTTAAAGGTAAAGGTTGTATTTATATGAACGTCAAGTCGAATCAAGTATATTTCATATACAAAGATAACATAAGCTCTGTTGAGCTTTTTACACCGACTTGACAATATATTATGACATATACAATACACACATGTACAAGCACATAAAACAAGAGGGCCATGATGGCCCTGAAATCGCTCACCTGAGTCTATTGACCGAATATGAACCATTTTCATTCTAGTTTTCCAGTGACCTAGTTTTTTTATCAGACATAACCCATTATCAAACAATTTTGAGATATCAATAAGACAAACATTTTTACCAACTTTCAAGAGTTTTTGACTGAAAATGTGACCCCTAGAGCTTACACAAGGTTTTTCTAAGATTTAACCTAGTGACCTAGTTTTTGAACCCACATGACCCATTTTCGAACTCGTTCGAGAAATCGGACTGAATATGTGACCTCTAGAGCGTACACAAGTTTTTTCTAAGATTTGACCTAGTGACCTAGTTTTTGACCTGACATGACCCATCTTCAAACTCGTCCGAGATTTTATCGAGGTAAAAATTCTAAGTTTCATGAGTATCGGACGAATACGACAGAGGACGGACGATGCACAATGAACGACGGACACAGCACTATCACAATAGTTCAGTTTAAGCACTTCGTGCTCAGGTGAGCTAAAAAGCCCATTTCTGCAGGGGAAGAAACTCTTATGAATGATCAACATTCCAGCTATTGTGCCCTCCCCTAACAAGTAAAAATTTTGAATCATAGTGTAAGAAGGTATTTGCAGTAATAAAAGTCACTTGGCAAAAGTACAGGACAGCAACAAAGTTAAAACAATTACAGAAATCAAACACAACAAGAGGGCCATGATGGCCCTGAAATCGCTCACCTGAGTCTATTGACCAAACATGAACCATTTTCAGTCTAGTTTCCCAGTGACCTAGTTCTTTCTCAGACATTACCCATTATCAAACACTTTTGAGATATCAATAAGACAAACATTCTTCATGAGTTTCATGAAGAAACTTCAAGTCTCATGAGTATTGGACTGAAAATGTGGCCTCTTCAGCGTACAAAAGTTTTTTCTAAGATTTGACCAAGTGACCTTGTTTTGGACCCGACAATTACCCATTATCAAACTCTTATGAGACATCACCAAAACAATTATTCTGACCAAGTTTGAAGAGTATCAGGCAGAAAATGTGGCCTCCGGAGTGTACACAAGGTTTTCTCTAATATTTGACCCAGTAACCTAGTTTTGACTCCACATGACCCATTTTCAAACTCATTCAAGGTATCACCAAGACAAATATTGTGTACAAGTTTCAGGAGTATCAGACTGAAAATGTGTCCTCCAAAGCATACATATGGTTTTTATAACATTTGACCTAGTTACCTAAATTTCGACCCGACATGACCCATTTTAGAACTCATCTGAGATATCATCAAGGCAAACATTCTGACCAAGTTTCACAAGTATCGGACTGAAAATGTGGCCTCCACATGCGTACACACTGTTTTTCTAAGATTTGGCCTGGTAACCTACCTTTTGACCCAACATGACCCATTTTAAAACTAATCCGAGAAATCACCAAGACAAACATTCTGATCAACTTACAAGAGTTTTGGACTGAAAATGTGGCCTCTAGAGCGTACAAAATGTTTTTCTAACATTTGACCTGGTGACCTAGTTTTTGACCCGACATGACCCATTTTCAAACTCATGCAAGATATCAAGACAAACATTCTGACCAACTTTCAAGAGTTTTGGACTGAAAATGTGGCCTCTAGAGCGTACATTAGGTTTTTCTAACATTTGATCTAGTGACCTAGTGTTTGACCCGACATGACCAATTTTCGGTCTCGGCCGAGATATCATCGAGGCAAACATTCTGACCAACTTTCATGAGCATCGGACCGAAAATGTGGCCTCTAGAGCGTACATGTGTAACGTTTTTCTAAAATTTGACACTGACCTAGTTTTTTACCCTACATGGCCTAATTTCGAACTCGTCCGAAATTTCATCGAGGAAAAGATTCTGACCAACTTTCATGAGTATCGGACGAAAATTTGGCTTCTAGAGCGTACACAAGGTAAAAAAGTTGACGACGGACGCCGGACGCTGCACTATCACAATAGCTCACTCTGAGCACTTCGTGCTCAGGTGAGCTAAAAAGCACTTAGATTATCATCTCATTCTGTTTCACTATGTGAGAAGGCTCCAGCTACATTTATCATCAAAGCAGCGTTTGTCGTCTCCACTAGTGAGATTTTTCTTTCCACAATAAGAAATAATATTCATGCATATAAAAACAAAATGTACATGCAATTCAAGTCTGATAACAAACCAATCTATGCAGATAAAGCAGCAAAACAAAAGTACAAACCAAAGTAGCACCAGAAGAACAAAACAAAAAGACACATGAAAGCACAAGCAGAAGGATTAATTTTTAAGTTCCAGTTCTAAGGCTTTACTTATTTATGACAAGTAGAGCAATGACATATCTCTCCCTTCCATGAATTAATAAGATTGCGGATCTGATTAAAAGATGAGGTTTCTCTAAAATGGCCAGGGGGAGAGTTCCATAGAACTGCCGCTATGTATCTAAAAGATCCACCATACCTTTCTATCCTGCGTTGTGGGATCTCTACTGTATTTTTGTTCCTAAAATTATAGTAAGAGTCTTTGTATGTAATTAAACCATGCAGATACTCAGGACTGAGTTGATGTAAAATTTAAAAAGTTTCAGCAGCAATGTCTTAATCATCTAACTTTGAGTGATGGTAAGCCAGATTTCTTAAGAACTTGTTCATAGCTACTGGCATGGTCTTCATAAATCTTAATGCACATTCCTGAATTTTTTCACATGATTTTCTTTGTATTCGTCTCATTTGTAAAATGCCAAGTTAGGGGACAATAATTAAAATTTGACATAATGAAAGAATAGTAGATGGTCAGTCTTCCTAGTTTATTAAGATATTTGCCAAGAACTTTGAGCACATTTAGTTGTTTTGAAGCTTTTCTGCATATACTACTTATGTGTGAGTTAAAACTAAAAAGAAAATCCAAGTTTACACAAAGTAATTTGATCTCATCTTCACTCTGAATTATGATATCATTGAACCTGAAATTAAGATTCTTTTTATGAGTTTTATGGCCTAAGGCGACAGCTTGGAATTTTTCTGAATTTACTTTCATTTGATTTATAGAGAACCATTTCATCAGGGAAAGACTGTCTTCTTCAAGTGTTCAGACTAGATCTGGTATAGAGCAACTTGCACAAGATAGAGTATTATCATCTGCGTAGTTAAAAAGTTTTGATTTTTGTACAAAGTGGAAAATATCATTAATGAAAATGTTGAAAAGTACTGGTCCTAAGATTCTTCCCTGTGGGACGCCCTTAATTATTTTGAAAATCACCACAGGTTTTACCTACTTTCACCATTGTTTACGATTTGAAAGATAGCTATTGATAAGATTTGTAGCTGATGTTGTGAGACCATAATGTTCAAGTTTTCATAAAAGTAAGTCATGAGGTAAGCAGTCAAAGACTTTGGATAGATCCATCAGAATAGCAGCAAGGTATTTATTATTATCTAGATGTATTTTCCAGTCCTCAACTACTTTGAGAAGAGCAGTATTACAGCCAAGGCCAGGTCTAAAAGCAATTGAATAAGGGTAAAAAAAAGCGTTCAAAATGATCCATAAGTTGAACATATATGGGTCTTTCAAATACTTTTGACATTACAGGCAAGAGACTAACAGGTCCATAATTACTCATATCCATTAAACTATTTTTCTTATGGATAGGCACAACGTGCGCAATTTTCATATTGTCAGGGAAGGTAGGTTCATCTAAACTGCGGTTTATCAAGTCAGCTAGGGGTTATGCAATAACTGGTGAACATATTTTAAGCATCTTAATGAATTAAATTTACGTTGAAATCTTTTTAAAAAACAACAATAAATGATGCAACATTTACTCCACCATTAAGGTTCATGTAAAGTGTTTATTTTGCTTAATTTCATACGTCAATAATTCTGTAATTATTAAAATTTGTCCGGGAAAACCATATATCAAATTAAAGCTCTGGATGAGTACAAGCTGTTTTACATAATTATACCTACTGGCCTTACATAATAAAACTAAAACATTGCAGAAAAAGATGACATCGTTTAAAACCTACAAAATAATAATGACATAACAAAATTGCTTAAGTTTTGGAGAAAACATAGGCTATGGTACATACCAGGTACTGCTACTACCAAAAATCCTATAGTTTCTTTAAAAAGGCACATATTTAAGTCAGAAAGTTTGACATTTTTCCCTTATTGAATTGTCAACCATGTTTGACCTACTTTGTTTTAGTAACAGGTATGGTGTCTCCACAGGATCAAAATGTACAAGTGGTTGTGCATGATAAACTTTCATTAGTAATTTTAGATAATAAAACAAATAAAAATGACCTGTACAAGTGAAATGTCCATGTCTACGTCCAAACCCTTTTAAAAAACAGCAGTTACAAAAGGTGTCACCAGTCTGGTAGATAGGATTAAGGTGTCACTAGTCTGGTAGATAGGATTTAGAATCAATTTTTGACATAAGCATTTTTTTCATTGTTCTTTTTGTGTGTGTGATGGGGTAGTGGGGTGCTGTTTTTGAGAAAGGGTTTGTAAGTGGACATGGAAATTTCACTTGTACAGGTCATTTTTATTCTAAAATTATTACTGGAATAAATTGACCTGAAATTGACCTTTATGCAAAGAGTAATTAAAACGTGAATATTTAAGCCATCTGGTATAATCGGACTGTACGGAAACTGTTATCAGTAAATGTCGGGTTTGACCCTTACTGCGCCTTAGTCAAAATAAAACGGTTTTGCGGATGGCATAGATTAAGATCAGGCTGCATAGAAAGTGCATCATAGATCTAAGTCACTCACCATGTATTACCAATTTAAACCAACAATATAATGGTTATTTCAGGTATTTCAAGTATTCTTTGAAAACACTATAAATCTATTAGCAGCATAAAGAGTTTAGAAACATGCACATAGTTCCGCATGCAGACGACATTAGCCGGAGCCAAGTTAGAACAATAAATCAAGCGTGTAATATATGGTAATTGAGGTCATTTATTTCATGTCAATTTGTTCAGGTAATACTAATGAAAGTTTATTACACACAACCACTTGTACATTTTGATCCTGTGGAGACACCATACCTGTTACTAAAACAAAGTAGGTCAAACATGGTTGACAATTCAATAAGGGAAAAATGTCAAACTTTCTGACTTAAATATGTGCCTTTTTAAAGAAACTATAGGATTTTTGGTAGTAGCAGTACCTGGTATGTACCATAGCCTATGTTTTCTCCAAAACTTAAGCAATTTTGTTATGTCATTATTATTTTGTAGGTTTTAAACGATGTCATCTTTTTCTGCAATGTTTTAGTTTTATTATGCAAGGCCAGTAGGTATAATTATGTAAAACAGCTTGTACTCATCCAGAGCTTTAATTTGATATATGGTTTTCCTGGACAAATTTTAATAATTACAGAATTATTGACGTATGAAATTAAGCAAAATAAACACTTTACATGAACCTTAAGCACAGCAGGCAAGAAACTGAATGTTTCTCAAATGACGATTTCTGTGATCCATGTGGGAATTCTGTACATCAATTAGATAAAAACAGATCTGCGATAGTGTAGGTCATTTTAAGTTGATAATTCAAAAATGACTGTATAACAAGGTACAATGACCAGTTTTCATACAGAAAATGTCATTAAAGCGAAAAGTGACGGGTCGCATTTTTGAAAAAGAAAAAAGAGAAAACAGCCGGTCTTAGATACGGAGCCCGGTAGGTGTCATGCTCTACACATTTTTTATTTCGAAATACTAGTATTTCGTTTTAACGATTTAGCATTTCGTTTTCTCGAAATAGTATTTCGTTATAACGATTTAGCATTTCGTTATTTCGAAATAAATAAATGTGTACAGCATGACACCTACCGGGCTCCGTACTTAGATACTATAATTTTTTTGGGTTAATTTTTGTGATTGCTGAGAGGTGGTTAATACCTGAAAATCGTTTTTTTTTTAATTATAAACTGAACAAATACAACAAGCCTGTGGTTGAATGCTTTCAACGACACATTGTAGGAAAAGAGAGCAGTCCTGAACCAACGAAGAACAAGTAATTTCTTTGGCATCCCCAACATTTTATCTATTCCAAATATCTAAAATTATCACGAGTTCCTCTTTGACCATTTTTGAATTCAAAATTAACATTTTGAATGGTATTTGTTGTTAACATATAAAAATCCAGCTTTATCTAAGCATTCCTTAATTCTCGCAGACCAATTAAAACTAATTCTACTCGCAAATTGAATATAGAAATTTCCGTTGAATATCATAGCGTATTTATAAATGAGCGAAGTTGTGTTACTTTTAATCTGTAAATGACATTTAATTTTTTTTCTGCGGGCGGGGGCGAGGGTTGGTTGTTGGCGCCAATAGTTACGTTGGATATCATCAAAGTTCGCAACTGAAACACAGCAAAGTTTAGCTCGAGGAATTACGTTATTTAAAGAACCAGGCGAAGCTCTCAGTAGTTTCGACTTGTATCCTTGCACTATCCCCCGCAACAACGAACCGTCTTCTGGTGGCGTCGCTCAGATGGGCAACCGATAGCGACGATAAATAAACGGAAATAGCCAATCTGCATGGCCATAAAGTACAACTTCACATAGGTTCTTCTGATCATGACGTGATTTTTAGTCATGAACGCCTTTATCTCATGTTGCTAAATTTCTACTGTGACCTTTACCTTTTTTGCGTAGTTTACATATATTTGACCAATCACAGAATGAGTAACAATCATTTCCTCCTAGTACTTATAGTAGGTCAAAAGTGAGATCATATAGCTACGGCGAAAAAGGTATCCATTAATAACTTGGTAAGTCTTAACTCTTTACCACACAGTCCCGACTTTTAACGACCCTGAGAAGGAAGCCTAAAGAAAACATTGTGGGAAAAGGAGAAAATGCTGGTAACCAGCATTTTCTTCTTTTCCCACAATGTTTTCTATCCTGCTGGACACAAGTTTGTCGTCTGCATATGCTTTCAATTTGGACTAGTCTATAACTTTGTCGTTTGGTAAAGAGTTAATATAACCCTTTATGGGTTATATAAATATATATCTACGTACTCCATAGATACTTATTTCAACGCATTGCTTGTACGAGGCTTTTGAAAACGTTGTGGCAAAAGGTGAAATTGCTCGTGACGAGCAATTTCACCTTGTGCCACAATGTTTTCTATGCTATCAAAAGGTGCCATATACACATAAGAAACGGCTTCATCCTTGCTGTTATTTAGGGTCAATTAGAGATACCATAGAAATACCTTATGGGGTAAAGAGATATGCAGCCTTTTCAAAAGTTTGTAAATGTGAAGCCGTGTCTGTGTATGAGTTTGTGAAATGGAAGTTTGTCCTTGTAGAACTGGAGAGAGAGAGAGAGAGAGAGTTTCAATTTGCGCTGAATTTTAACAAATTCCCCCAAAACTTTGAAAACGTCAGATATTTTAAACTGGAAAAAAAAGGGGGGGTTTAAAAAAAAAAAAAAAAAAAAACCGTGTCATCCACATGTTTTCATCTTTTTACTTAGTTTTACTTACTTCCCGAAATTTAAGTCCAGCCTAGCTAAGCTCAGATTGAATGTCAAAAACCTGATGAAAGCCTAGCTAGAGACACTTCCTAATCCCTTACCAAACAATACAGAGTTTTAATGACTTTTGCAAACACTGTGGGAAAATGGGGAGAAAATGCTTCCAAACGGCATTTTCTTGTTTCTCTAAATATTCTCTACCTGCTTAAAGAAATCATGTATTCTACCTTTGAGCTACAATGAATATGTCGTTTGCTAACGCTTTGACTTTGGTTTATTCTAAAGCACGGTCTTTCTGTAAAATTTGAAAATATACCTAATAGAGGAAATGCTTCCAAACGGCATTTTCTTCTTTCTCCAAATCACTCTCTTGCACTCCGGATCATTAGGTAACGAACGACAACTCTGCTGGGAGATTGTCTCCAAATCTTCTCTACCCGTTTAAAGAAATATTCTACCTTTGAGTCACAACGAATTTGTCGTTTGCTAACGCTTTGACTTTGGTTTACTTTAAAGAGCGGTCTTTTTGTAAAATTTGAAAATATACCTAATAGAGGCTATTAAATTGTAGAAGCATGACGACATAATGAGTGGACGAAACGTTGTGGACAAAGGAAAGTGCCAGCAAATAAAATGTTTGAGAAACACGATTTGAGTTCTCCCTAACCAATATCCTGTTAAATAACTAAAATGAAATTTTCAATTCGATAGCAAAGATCCAAATATTGCTTTTTCATAGTTATCTTTTAGAGACTGATATCTCGTTAAGGGACAGTGTAGATCCAAGATCAGCCTTCACATTCTACCCGATCCGATAAGCACTGGCTTATTTCCCTCTAAAATACAACTGACATAGCAAACGCATTTTTTATAGGCTTGAAATTCTCATATCACTTAATTAGTAGGTTTAAGGTAAACTCATTACCAAACGACAAAAAATTAGACTAGTCCAAATTGAAAGGATCTGTAGATGACAAATGAAACTGAAATAATAGTTTTTGTGTTGGATGGGGAAGAAAACATTGTGGGAAAAGGAGAAAATGCTGGTTACCAGCATTTTCTCCTTTTCCCACAATGTTTTCAAAAGGCTTCCTATACAGGGGTGTTAAAAGCCGAGATTTTGTTGTTAAGAGTTAAACTGCCGATCAGTAAATGTATAGAACTGTTCCACTCAGATTTTTGGGGTATAAGTAAGGTTACGTATCTATTAAGAGTACTATTATTTAGAAGCAACATTATGTGGCGAGGCAGGACAGGCTCCTACAAAAATTCTAGACAAGTCGGGTTCAAAGACTCTAATACTGCGTGACTTTAACCAAGAATTTAGCATCGGCTACCCGAGCTGATTACGTCACAAAAATTGTAGTTTAATATCAGCCTAAATGATAACTTGGGCTGTTCAGATTTGCGTGTTGTGCACCAACACGGTGAATTTCTTCGTCGAAACCAGACTGATCTACATGTACCTTTCTCAAATTCGTAAGGCTTCATTTCGTTGTCTGTGCATGTCATATTCTTCGAAGATTTGTCCCCCCCCCCCCGAATATTTGGGGATTGTAGTTATACGCGCTATAAAGTAGCCATAGAGAAAATGGCTTTTATCAATACGTTTGAGGAGAAATAAATCGGGCCTGTTTTAGCTCCAGGTTTCTCTAAACTGTTGATTATATATAGCTGAATGAATCGCACGAGGTAGCGTTTTATTGAATAAACATTCATATTAGTTTAAAATTCAAAGTAACGGTTGTCGCGTAAGAAAAGTAGTCCGATTCTGTACCCAGAATGCCCAAATTAGATAGATATGTATTTGCCACCTATAGCGGGAGATAATGGATTTCTTTTATAATATTCGGGCGTTGTCTGCGCATGCCATATGAAGATTCGACCTGTCCTATATGAAGCATCACTCTCCCCGATATTGGGAGATTGTAGTATTACGCGCTATAAAGTAGCAATGGAGAAAATGGCTTTTATCAATACGTTTGAGGAAAAATCAGGCCTGTTTCAGCTCCAGATTTCTCTAAAGTGCTGATCATTGCTGAATGAATCGCAACAGGTAGCGTTTTAATGAGTAAACGTTTATTTTAGTTTGAAATTCAAAGTAAAGATTGTCGCGTAGGAAAGTAGTCCGGTTCTGTACCCAGGATGCCCAAATTAGATAGATAATGATATTCATATCATATTCTATTGAGATTCAGTTTCGGAATCGACCAAGTTGTGACGAGTGCTCTCTAGGTGTGAGATCAAAGGTCGGGTACCGATTCATCTGGTTCACTTGCACGGAAGTTTACTTGTTAGTTTTCTTTAACGAAAAAAGTTTCCGTGACCCCGATTGTTTTTTATTTACATGTAATTCATTCTTGTCTGGCAGCATTAATTTTCCTTCCTTATTAAATACGTATTTCGTTATTAAATTGTTGGAATTTCAACAATAAAAACCCACTTTTTCCCCCCAAAAAAATCCATTATGAAACGACGAGGAAGAAGAGGTTGGCGACCAGCATTTTCTTCTTTTCTCACGATGTGTTTACCATTTCAAAGACAAATACCATCACTTGAGCCCTATTTTAGGCGCCGGTGTAATGCGGAAAAATGACCCGGGTCATTTTGTAAGGGGGTCATTTCTCTGCATTACACCGGCAACAGCTTTCAATATACCAAATGTTTAAAATCCTGTCGTCTGGTACAGTGTTAAATTATAGATACGTTTACAATGAAGGTTTATTTATGCGTTTCGTATCTATGTTAGGTGATAGCTAGAAAAATAAGTTATACTCTGCATCATACCATATTATATATCTGTTATATATAATGATATTCAACTGTCACGTTCACGAACCTTCTTTCTTGATTTTTTCTTTTATATATACCGTCCGCAATATTTTAGTTCAGAACTGAACAAAGAGCTCCAGATAAGAGTGAGTGATTGTATCATAAATTCATTATTTTTCTGCAAAACCATATGTTGTGGGTACTCATTAGAATCGTCTCGATGAGACGATTCTAACGAGTACCCATAACATAAGGTTTAAATGAGAATAATCAATATTTTCAATTTTGAAATAAAAACCACTCCCTCTATCTGGATCTCTGTTAACACGAAGTGAGAAATTGTTGGTGAGTGGCCAACTGTGAATAGCACTGACAGAAGCGATGGAGTCATACTACTAAGTCAAATATATCCCTTTCCAGATGGCCCAAATATATACAAAGAATACATGACATTAGTCTCGTTGTCTTTACTTTTTTTTTCGTAAAAATACTTGAGGTTGTTGGATTAAAAATTAAGTGATACTCAAGAATCAAGGAAAAAAAAAAAAAAAAAAAACAAAGAGATATGATTTGTGCTGTAGGGGAAGGGCCAATTCTAAGTTGTGAGGACTTCTTGCCCAACCCCATTTCAACTTGCGTAATAAAATACATTCAAACTAAACTAAAAAAAGAATGCTCTCCATTTCACCTGACTGTCCAAACTTGGTGACAGCTCATACACCACTGATTGAACCCTCTGTATCTAACACAGGTAAAGCCCGCTCGCCACAAATTGGCCGATTCCGTACCTACATCTAGCGATATGATGGTATGATGGCTCCCATCACCCGAGGTAAGCCGAATGAGGTAAAGCCAAGAAAAGTCGCCTTTCAAACGAATGCTTCGGCCAGGACCTTCTCGTAGCAAAGTTTACCAAACGACAAAATTTTAACCTTATCAAAATTGAAAGCACTTGCAGACGACAAAATAAACATGGCTTATAAATTGAAAATTGTTTCCAGCAGGGTAGAAAAGATTGCGGGAAAAAGAGAAAATGCTGGTTACCAGCATTTTCTCCTTTTCCCACAGTGTTTTCAAAAGGCCTCTATCTCAGGGGCGTCAAAAGTAGGGATTGTGTGGTAATGGGTTAACTAAGCCCATACTATCAAATTCTTTGTAAGTGTCAATAGACTTGGAATGCTTATAGCCCCGTCACACCAAGCTCGTCCTCACTCCGTTGCAAAAATTGATGCCGAACGGACTCAAACTTTGTTCGAACGTAATGGACGCATTAGCAACCTTTTACGATTTGTTTACGAACTTAATGGTTTAGGACGGGAAGGATGCTGCAGAACTTTGAGCCTACTCAAAATCTTTTGCCGTCTATCCCGTCCTGTGTGGAGTGACAACGTATATACTTACTGGTAAAACGAGATGGACGTACTGCAAACGGAACTACCATACTTTGATCTCAGTAAAGACGCACTGCAACCGCATTATCTCGCGCCAGATGGCATTCTACAAATACACATCTATCTAATTTTGGGCATCCTGGGTACAGAACCGGCCTACTTTTCTACGCAACAACCGTTACTTTGAATCTCGAACTGAAATAAACGTTTACTCAATAAAACGCTTCCTTGTGCGATTCATCCAGCTATGATCAGCAGTTTAGAGAAATCTGGAGCTAAAACAGGCCTGATTTCTCCTCAAAGGTATTGAGAAAAGTCATTTTTTTCTCCATTGCTACTTTATAGCGCGTATTTCTACAATTCCCCGAATATTTGGAGGTGGGGGGGGGGGGGGAGTGAAGCGTTACATAAGGCAGGTCGACTCTTCGAGGAATGTGACATGCGCAGAAAACGACTGCAATCGGGCATTGATTTGGTAGTGCATTTGCATTGTACCGACCGAAATTACACGTCTTTCCCGATCGCAGTCCGTTTTAACCCTTTACTCTACAGATACTGATTTCTACGCATTGCTTGTAGGAGCCTTTGGAAAACATTGTGGCAAAAGGTGAAATTGCTCATGACGAGCAATTTCACCTTTTGCAACAATGTTTTCTATACTATCAACAGGTATCATATACACATAAAAAAGGGCTTCATCCTTGCTGTTATTTAGGGTCAATCAGAGATACCATAGAAATACCTTATGGGGTAAAGGATTAAGATTTTGTTGATTGGGATAAGACTTTCTAAAAAACAGGTTTGATGAAACAGGAGCTTCAGGCATTATCAGACCAAAATTGAAAGTCGTTTTCCGTTTATGTCAGGACGGGGTAAGACGTTATAAGAACTAGTTTGGTGTGACGGGGGCTTCAGCAGTTAAACGAAACAGAACGTTTTGTAGAAGTTCTGTACAGAACCCAGTAAAATACATCTGTTCTTACTGCACCATCAGCGGAAACAAGGGCTGTCTCGATAAAAATAGACTAAGATCAGACTATATATAACGTCTGATCTCGGATCTATACCACCATGTTTTTAACCCTTTACCATACAGTGATGATTTTTGACGACCCTGAGGTAGAAGCCTTTTGAAAACATTGTGGGAAAAGGAGAAAATGCTAGTAAACAGCATTTTCTCCTTTTCCCATACTGTTTTCTACCCTGCTGAAAACAAATTGGAATTTCTGAGTTACGTTTATATCGTCGTCTGAAAAATGCTCTCAATTTGGACCAGTCTAAAATGTTGTCGTCAAAGGTCAAAGGTTAAGGATCAGATTGCACGTCGAATCAACGTATACTGTTGACTGTAAACGTTGATTCAACAAAAGGCACGATTACAGCGTTTTGATAGTCCTTTTGTTCTAAAGTTTCACCTGGTGATGTAAGTAAATTCAGTTACTTACATCACCAGGTGAAACTTTAGAACAAAAGGACTATCAAAACGCGGTAATCGTGCCCTTTGTTGACAAACACTGGATCAATTCAAAACATTCAAATAGTGAATACCAGGTACGAAGCAGTTACTAATCGTTAATTTTCAAAGCAAAATGAATACATAGCATGGTGGCACAGTGGCCTTAGCGACTCTGCTACCGCCCATGTGGATCGAGTTCGAGTCACAGAAAAGCTTTTCGTCTTTAGAACTAGCATTTGCTTTTTTAACATTTTACCAAACGATCCCTGGTTTTTACGACCCTGAGATAAAAGCCTATTGAAAACATTTTGGGAAAAGGAGAAAATGCTAGTAACCAGCATTTTCTCCTTTCCCCATACTGTTTTCTATCTTGCTGGAAACAAATTGCAATTGTGTCCACTGCTAGTGCTCTCAATTTGGACCAGTCTAAAATTTTATTGTTTGGTAAAGGGTTAAGGTTAGTCATTGCTTACACAATCTTTTATATCATAGGGAATATTTATACTTGTAACTAGTAGTCTCATTCATATCTAATTGACATCACACGAGATTGCACGATGATCCTCGCGAAATTTGGGAAAAACGAACCAAGACATTTCTTGCAAAGGAACTGATGCAAGAAATAGCTAAAGTGTTTTAGACTTCTAAGATGACTATAGCCACAAACTTACATCTTCGCAAGCCAAGACTGACGATTCACTACGTAAATCTACCCTTGGCGGATCGAGCTTGATTTTTACATTCAGCCGATACGCTTTTTCATTGGATGCAGCTAGCTCTAGCTGCAACGAATGAAATCACTCGTAGCATTTCATCTTTGATAAAAAATAGAACAAGGTCTCTACCTTTCGAATAGAAAGTAAACATGGAAACCTACGTGGATGTCTGCTTATCGCTTCATGTGTATTCGTAGGTAATAACCAACATCCAATAGAGGGCGCATCGCAGGAATCTCGAAATCGGGCTCAATCAGCCAAGGTAAGATCCACGTAGTGATCGTAAACTTGGCTCGCGAAGATGCAAACTTGTGGTTACTAGTTTTCTTCCTGTTTCAGGGCTTTGACAGTAGAGAACTATCTACTAATATTTCCCTATAGTTGGGAACTTAACCATCTCGTAAGTTAAACCGGACCTGATTTAATTTGGAGCATTATTTGTAAAATAACAGAATGAAAACTAATGCAGTCTGAGTGGAAAAGTTACTGCAGACTTGCGGTCTTAGTAGAAGAAATACCTTTTTTTTAAAAGCAGACATTGCAGTTCAAGAAGCCTTTGAGGAGTGAATGATTGAGGTCAGCGATGAGGAAGCAACAGATACTGTATGTTACGAGGCTTGGGGTACCGATACGGCCATGCAGTGAAAATGTAGAGATACAGATACTGTCAGTGAATGGAATGAGAGTTGCGTACTTATCATTGTATTGTAGTATTAATCATATAGAAATTTAGTAATAACAAACGAATATCAATAACAAAAAGATATGCAAGTCTAAAAAAAGGGAAGAGGAAAGGAAAAGGGGGAAAACACACAAAAAGACAATCAGACAAGGAAAATAAAAGGAAAAGACCGAAAAAATATATAAATTTCTTCCTAAGAAAAAGTAGACTTAATGGCTTCAACCAGGATAGACGGTTTTAGAGGCAGGGATCTTTCCATTACACCACTGCACGCTTAGTATAATCGATGACTTGTAAAAGTTTAAAGCTTTTCAATGTACATTTTAATTGAAATTATAGGATAATTTACCTGTTCATCCATATAAGAAGATAGAATGCTCTGAATTGTTGTAAACAAGGGCCACGGTTATCGCATTCCGTTAATACCTACATTTTTTTTCAGTCTATAATGCGGAAGTTTTAATAAACAGGGAATTTCTTTCATAAGAATGTACTGTTAGCTGGATTGTATTAATTATGCACACTTGATAATGAGAGATATACCTTATTTATACAGGTTTAATCGTTGTTGCAGTCGTTATTATACCCCCCAAAACTCTGTATGGGGGGTATATAGGAGTCAGCTTGTCGGTCGGTCCGTTGGTCCGTCCGTCGGTCCGTCCGTCCGTCGGTTGGTCGGTCTGTAGCTTTTTGTCCGCTCTATTTCTCATAAACTACTAAACGAATTTTATTCAAACTTCACAGGTAAACTCAGTATCAAGCAGAGATGTGCATATGAAATGTTGGTTATGGTTCATTGATTTTTCACTGAGTTATGGCCCTTTCATGAAATTTCTTGTCCGCTCTTTTTCTCATCAACTATTGGACAGATTTGGTTCAAACTAAACAAATAGACTCAGTATAAAGCAGAGATGTGCATATCCTATTTTGGTAATGGTTTATTTAGGTTTCATGGAGTTATGGCCCTTTGATGATTCTGGACAAATTTCTTTTTCATACTTGAATTTTGTCTGGAGCATATCTCCAAAACTATACTAGCTAGGGTTATGAAATTTCATGGGTGGATAGATCTCATCGAGGGGGAGTGCAGTGCACAAGAATCATAACTCTTGCTAGCTTAATTTTTGAGTTATTGCCCTTTGTTGTTGTTTTTATACTTGAATTTTGTCCGAAGCGTATCTCCAAAACTATACTAGCTAGGGTTATGAAATTTCATGGGTGGATAGATCTCACCGAGGGGGAGTGCAGTGCACAGGAATTATAACTTTGCTTGCTTAATTTTTGAGTTATTGCCCTTTGTCATTTTTAATACTTGAATTTGGTCCGGTGAATATCTCAAAAACTATACTGGCTAGGGTTATGAAATTTCATGGGTGGATAGATCTCATCAAGGGGGAGTGCAGTGCATAAGAATCATAACTCCTGCTCCCTTAATTTTTGAGTTATTGCCCTTTGTTGTTTTTCATACTTGAATTTTGTCCGGAGCATATCTCCAAAACTATACTAGCTAGGGTTATGAAATTTCATGGATGGATAGATCTCACCAAGGGGGAGTGCAGTGCACAGGAATCATAACTCTTGCTCGCTTAATTTTTGAGTTATTGCCCTTTGTCGTTTTTCATACTTGAATTTGGTCCGGTGCATGCCCCAGCTTAACAACTTGGGGTAAGATGGGCGTATCTTGCGACAATTTGCCGCTCATGTTCAACTCTTACTTTTGTACTCAACCATTCTGCATTCTGTGACAAAGACCTGTTTGGTGGCAAGGAGCTGGTGGGGGGTATGATCACGTTGAGTGATAGCTCTAGTTATAATCAACATCATTATTATCATTTAAATTTTTATTATTTTTCTTTCTTTCTCTTTCATTTCATTTACTATCATGGTGTGATTATCAGTTACAAATAGGACTTTGTGTTGACGACCAAAGCTCTTCTGATTTAGTAACGTATTGGCCAGCTAGGTGACCGACCACCAACCAGGCCGAAAGGCGAGCCAGCCAGCCAACAAACTTTTACAATAATTTTTCACCTACTTGCTCACTTGTTTAACCCTTTACCCCATAAGGCATTTCTATGGCATCTCTAATTGACCCTAAATAACAGCAGGGACGAAGCCGTTTTTTATGTGTATATGACACCTTTTGATGACATAGAAAACACTGTGACAAAAGGTGAAATTGCTCGTTACGAGCAATTTCACCTTTTGCCTCAATGTTTTCCAAAGGTTCCTACAAACAATGCGTAGAAACAAGTATCTATGGTGTAAAGGGTTAAGATATGAATACTATATGGACGGACAAGTTAAAAGTTAATAGATAAAGGTTAAAATGGATAAAAAGTCAATAAATAACCGGGTTTTTCAGTAATAACCAGGAAAACCTTTTTTGCCCAGAGATACTTATGCGCATGTTTCGGCGTAGCTGTTTTAGACTGCTTTCAATCTACCTCCAAGTAATATTTGATAAACAGACATTTCCCAGTGGTCAAAAATTGATGACATGACATTCAATCTGCGGGCCACTCTGTATATGCAAGTATATTTCCCCTTTCCAAATCTTGTCTTCAAAAATATATCTAATTGAACATTTCGCCTTTCAACAATATCCACCCATTATATTTCAAATGCTTATATTTAAATAAGTAACTGCATGTTCTGTTATTGATAGCATCCAATATCTATTGATATGTGATGGTCATGGAGGAGGTCAATTGTTTGCGAAAAATTCCTCCCCGTTCCCACAGTGAAACACTCCACACCAATGCAGCTTATAATTCAGCTTATTTTTCAGCTTATTTTCCTGTTCTGTTTTTGTTTCCCACGGTTTTCTTTCAATAGCAATCAAAATACCATTATGATTTTTAGGCCAGAGAATCCCTCTCAAGGGATTCCCTTGCCTATAGGGATCGTAAGCTGCCTATTCAGATAAAAATGTTGGACGGTGTGTCCACTCTATATCGCTGAGTCCGCCAAAACAACTAGTTCCCCAAGTATATACAGAGATTGCTTATCACACGGTGTGAATGCTTTCCTTTCCTCAAAGCTTTCATCTGCAAAATGCCATGGAATTGCAAGGGTATTACAATCCTTTAATAACTGACGAGTGTGTGTTTTTATCCCGTTTTTGTCATTAACACTGACCTAATAAAGGCGTAACCTAATGAACTTGGCTTTATCCGACAGTTGTGTATTCTTACGCGCTATATACGGTTAATATCTATAACGCTCTCTCTTGCACTCCGGATCATTCACATTCAGGTATGGTGAGATTAACGAACGACGACTCTGCTCGGAGTTTGTCTGTAACGTTGTGTTGACATTTGAACATGTGTGTCACAAAACAAGTCTCCGCTAAAATGCGATTGTAAATAAAGCAAACTACATATAGAATATTGGCCCGTGTTATGTTAATCACTTTTTCTTATGTATATCGACTAAATCTAGGGTACTTCAGCGGAATGCTGGAGAAATCGGCCCCTGGAGAAATCGTCCCCAAACTGCTTAGCCCGTGTTATGTTTATCACTCCGGAGAAATCGTCCCCTGGAGACGATTTCTTTGGTGAAATCGTCCCCAAGTAAAATTTTAGAAAAATCGACCGCACCATCAAACTTCATCCATATCGTTAATCAAGTTGTCTATAAAAATATTTTTGAAATTTCGTTGTCTTTAGTATGTACATTATGCGTATTAGTTACCTTTATCCAAGAATTATTTGGTAGTTTTGTCATTGTTTATACTGCCTATTTCACACTGATAGGATGTATTTCACACCTTTTACACCTGTCACAAATAGATTATACCTGTGTGATTCTTAAAAATGTCTTTGATTGACTTTGATTTGAAACCAAATAAATGCTTATAATTTTTTTCTCTAGTCGTTCACTTGTCATTTAATGTATTTTTCTTTCATCTCTCTCTCTCTCTCTCTCTCTTTCTCTACTAGTGTCATATGACATACCTGTGACCAATACCATTTAGCAGGGGCATCAGTGTCTCTGACACACATATTTCTAGTGTTCACTAGGGCTTGTGTGCATCCGAATATTTCCGGTCCATAACTTCTACAATTGTGGATGGATTTCAAAATAATTTGGCACAATTGACGTCCATGACGGTTAGATGTGCCATTTGAAACATCTGTTCAAGTAGGTTCAAGATTAAGGCCACATTGAAGGCCAATTTTTCGTCCGAACCATAACTCCTACATTTTTGGATAGATTCCGATATAAATTAGCATAATGCATTGTTCTCCATCATGAGCAGAAGTTCTCTTTGAAACATTTATTCAGGTCCAGGGTCTAGGTCAAGCTTGAGAGTCAAGTGTTCGCGGGCTTGACACAAGTTGTCCTTGGACAACGATTATGAATTAGGATTAACGTCTTTTTATATTATGTAGATATAAGTATCGAAGCTCAAGTCCCTGTGACTTGTCCGTAAAATAGGCAAGTAAAATAGGAAAACAGAACCTAATCGTTTTCCTAAAACAATCCAACCTTTTCAAAGTATTTTATTGAGAAAATATTTTGGCTAAAAGAGAATTTGCTTGTAACAAGCAATTCCTCCCAATTTCCCCAAAATCTTACTTTTCAATATACACGAAGAACTACTTTGGATTTTCATCTACAACTTCCTTCAAATATGACCAGTTCAAAATTTCGTCGACTTGTGGAAGGTAGAGACAACATGACCAACTGCCATATCACTCCAATCTTTATTATTCATTACATTTTACCTTGATATCTATCTTACATGTATTTTCATTGAAATCAATAAAAATAAATATGTTCTTGCGTCATAAATGTAAAAAATAACGTCATTCAGGACTACAAGACATCACATGTCTCAGAAAATTTAGATAACCAAAGTTGGTATTGCGCCGATTGAATACGGTTCAATTTTGACTTGGGATTGTTTACAAGCACGATAAATTACTAAGTATTCTAAGCCATTATCAAGCACCCCATAACTGTGAGCACATGCCTAGCTGTGGCTTAATTAGTTTCTGGCTGGTGCTTTCTAGTATCAGTTCAAAATTTCCTGATAAAACCAAGAATTCCAGGGGCTTAGTGGAATCCGCTTGTATCCCTGTCCGTCTACCTGTTTGTATTAATTAAAATTGACCTCATGTGTTGTTTCGTATCCTCAATTTCCTGGCCTTCAGTACTATCAGTACTTTGATTTATACGTTATCAACCTGTAACTGTGTACCTGAAATTTTGGAGAAGAACAATATAAGCTGAGCTTTCGTTCTGATCCATTTCGTCAGTTATTGTTTGTTATTTTGTTGATTTGTCTTTAGATCTTTGTAATTACATGTAATTAATGAATAAAATATGTTTAAACTAATATCCACCCAATGACGAAATAAAGCAAATGCCGGTATGGCCACTTTTTCTTTACACTCTTCATCTTGATCTACAAATAAGCTTCAATACTCATATTCACGTGGCTGTTACGCCAATTTGTTTTCTTTCATAAGATATTTATTGTAATTAGTAGTTTGAAATCCTGATAGACGTGTACATTTCTTGAATCCTTATAAATACGTAAATTTCCTTGTTGGGTAGGCCTATGTGCAACAACAGTCAGGAAAATATTACTAAAAATAGTACTTAGATAATGCTTTTTACTTATACTTCCTGTATACACAAACTGAGGGTTAAGAAAATTATATCTACATCTGTTTTAGACCAGTGATAACTTTACAAAAAAGAACCTCTTGTCTTGGAGACACAAATCTTGTAAACAACTTGGCAAAAAAGAAATCATTCGTAACGGAAAACTCTGTCTTTTGATTTTTCACAGGTCTTAACTACATTTTAGAATGACAATCCAGTTTTTTTCTTTTCAAAGGAAGTTTTGAAAGTCGGAGATAAAGAATTTTATGGGATTATAATTGGTGCCTCTGAAATTTTGGATAATGATGTTTTTACTTTGAATAACTTAGTGCATAAAGGACACGATAACAAGAAATACATGAACGTACAGCGGGCTTTGATGACCTCCAGAGACAAACATGGCAAATGTTTCAAGCGGCTACGGTTCACGTAGGTACAATTTTTACTTGTCAGACATACACAGACTGCTGTATATGATATGTAGCGGCTGCTTGCAGCCCGTCGTCCATCAGTCAATAAGTTGATTGACTGCATGGTGTTTATCGCTGTTTTCAACATTATTTCAGTTAAATCGGCCAGTACACCTATCCATGTTTTCCTGGAGTTTCTGTAACCAGTACTCCACACAATATTCTTTCCAAGCCACTGGAGCTTTCCCGCAAAACCATCGTCGATACCTGTATACCGAATCAGCACAACAGTAAGACTCCTACGGATCTGTGAAAGAAAATTTTCGAAATACTCAGGGGCCAGACCAAAGCTGTCATAGGCACTTTAATCGACCACCAAACACCGTTTACCGCAAGGAACGGAAGTAAAATAACATACAAATAGTTTATACAAAATAAGCATTGAGGGTTCTGCAACAAATGAGGACTGTAGGTTTATGCTTGACTTGTTTCAAATAGGCGAAACTTAGGCTTCGGTTAAGGTGTCCAACAAATTTTTGTATGGAAAAGGTCATTCTACCGCCACCTGCTTGATACTATAACGCTTACTTTCTGGATTTTTTTTGTGGCATCTAGTGAGCATCTTTAATCAAAATACAAATATGGAACTCTAGATCTTATATCATCTAGTGGTTTCTCGACGGATGCTCTTGGGTAGAGGATGGCCCCGCCCACCTGGGTGTTTCCTCTTCACTTATGCCATGTGCATGCAGAAATCTAGTATGAAACCATAAAGCCGTGACTTTTTTTTGTATTTATGTGATATAACTTGTTGTCTTGTTTGTAATTAAACATTCAACTTACGGTTTTGGGATGAACAGTTATCGTAGTTACCAAGCGGGCAACAAATATTGCTTGTTTGAACCTGCTCGGATTAAATAAGAGCACTGAAACGCATTTGGGTAAAAAATTCCTCGTGCTTAACCCTTTACTCCATAGATACTCATTTGTACGCATTGCTTGTAGGAGTCTTTGGGAAACATTGTGGCAAAAGGTGAAATTGCTCGTGACGAGCAATTTCACCTTTTGCCACAATGTTTTCTACACTATCAAAAGGTGTCTTACACACATAAGATAGAGCTTCATCCTTGCTGTTATTTAGGGTCAATTAGAGATACCATAAAATACATTATGGGGTAAAGGGTTAAACATTGCACAGTTTACATACATGTACATGCAGCTCCTACCTTCCAAAACTCCTATTGTATCTTAGCTGAAATTTAGTAGACTATATGGGAGACAAGAGAGACAACTATTTGACTGTCGAAGATTCAGGTCTGATGGTCGAGTCATATATCAAGACAATTGTTTTAAAAGTTGACTGGAAAACTTTAGAAAAGCTCGGCTGTTTTTCGTTATCGCCGTCTCCGTCTACGTTGTGAAAAGAAAAAGCTTTGACGTTTTGTAATGTCTCAATAATTACTGAGTATAATAACTTCAAACTTGGACAAGTTGTTGACTATAAAACGGGAACGTATACAATAAGGGCAGGTAACTATTAAAGTATTTTGATACTGTTATGCCCCGTTTTCGACTCGAAGGTTTCAAGCACTTGCAGCCTAGTGTTGGCACCCTACATGGGGTGATCTTATCAAGAAATGTATCAAACAGAATTTTGAAAGTCAAGAATGATACTGAAGCTTATTGACAATACAAAAGCAAGTATCAAATAGAGGATACTTGATTTTTACTGTGAAAGATTGAAATTAATTTCATCGAGTGAACATCATCGGTAATATTTTCACGAGTGAAGCAATATTCTATTTATTTCATGCTTTTTAACTCTTTCGGGGGAGGGGAAACTTAATCAAAATCCAGCATGGGTACGACCAGTGAAAATACCGATTTTTATATTCTAACTCTTCAATTGAAGCCTTACCAGCCAGATGGAAATATGACGTCATTTACCTTACATTTCTCTTGACATCTACGCTTGACGTAATATTGTTGAAAAATATTTCACCGATATTTTTCGATAACCTACTAGAAAGCATGAAATAAATACCGACTATCTGGTAAACCATCTCATCGGGAAAAGCTAGAAAAATCAACATGGCTCATTTATAGATAAGCCACACTCTGGCAAAAGGGGGCTTAATGCATCTCCGTAATCTAGCAAACCATTAACGTTACATACATGTACATATGGATTCATATCAGCAACCGTTATTGATAATCGACTAAATCATGAGGTAGACAGGTCCGTAGACATACAGAAAATTATTCAATAGCAAGCTGATCTAAGTCGATACGTTTTACAAATGCAAATGCATTAATTCACAGAGCATGGTTCAGATTATTGTGTACATATTTCTAATGCATTGACTCAGGTTGGTTTCACACTAGTCCATATATTTAGATGTACACATGCTTATTTGCCTTTCAACATTTATTTTTCGGACATATCACATTTTACTTTTCAAAATGTGAAATAAATAGGACTAGTTTCAGTCGTTGATAAGTACCTGGGTTAGGCACTTACGGTCAATACTGCCGGATAAAGAGATATTTTTCTTCCCAAACTACCTTTGAAATAACATTATTTTTGGTTTTTACGCGTATTATTGTCTTGAAATTTCGGCTTGAAAGTTTACCAAGGGATATATTTGTACACAATAAAAGGTTATTAAGTCAACATCACATGAGAAGTGACATGTATTACTCTCAGACGATATTAGTGTCTTTTTAGGGTCGACTGACTTCATAAATATAGGGGAAATAGGTATTACTCACAGCTTAACCCTTTACTCCATAGATACTAATTTCTACGTATTGCTTGTAAGAGCCTTTGGAAAACACTGTGGCAAAAGGTGAAATTGCTCGTGACGAGCAATTTCACCTTTTTCCACAATGTTTTCTACACTATCAAAGCTGTCATATACACATCAGAAACGGCTTTATCCCTGCTCTTATTTATGGTCAATTAGAGATACCATAGAAATGCCTTATGGGGTAAAGGGTTAAATACCCGCTGTACTGTCAATATAATGAGGCGATGTATTACTCTCAGATGATAATTTAAACCTTTGTTGACAAACACAACACAACAAAACAAACACATAAAAGGTAAGACAGGTAAAATACATCGCTTCATTACAAAGACAGTACTGCGGGTATTTAACCCTTTACCCCATAAGGCATTTCTATGTTATCTCTACTTGACCATAAATAAGAGCAAGGATAAAGCCGTATATGACACCTTTTGATTGTGTAGAAAACATTGTGCAAAAGGTGAAATTGCTCGTCAAGAGCAATTTCACCTTTTGCCACAATGTTTTCCAAAGGCTCCTACAAGCAATGCGTAGAAATGAGTTTCTATGGAGTAAAGGGTTAAGCTGAAAGGAATACCTGTTTCCCCTATGATTATGAAGTCAGTCGACCCAAAAAAGACACTGCTATCGTCTGAGAGTAATATTTTACCTGTTTTACCTTTTATGTGTTTGTTTTGTTGTGTTGTGTTTGTCAACAAAGGTTTAAATTATCATCTGAGAGTAATAGTAATGATAATCTAAAGCTTAGAATAGCAAACGATAACTCAGTGACAAATCGATTTTCAATAACAAAGGTCTTGTGATTATGCGTAAGGTCGAGGAAAAATATTCCCACTGAAAGGTCACGTATTTTAGGTCCGGTCGGCATTTCGTAATATAAGGCAGCTCAGTTGCAAAACATTGAAAAGGTTCCTTGGTGATGTATATCACAAAAATGTTCGCGCTCAACTTCCTGCGCATGTTTCTTTCTCGTGGACATGAATCAAAACTGCGTCTTTGTACTTTTTACGCATAGACGAAGACATAAAAGGGCTTGCAATACGCAAAAGGGGCATTCGGACATTTGCGTAAAGTGTCGTCTCGGATCAACGACTACATTATAGATTTTGTGCTTCACTAGACTTGTGCAAAACAGAAAATTACAAAAAAAAAATGGAAAGTGTCGTCTCGGATCAGCCTTCGCAGTCCGCGCAGGCTAATCCGAGACGGCACTTTACGACTGAATTAGATTTTGTGCTAGAGTAGACTTGTGCAAAATAGAAAGTTACAAAAAAACCCGGCAAAGGCTGATCCGAGATGGCAATTTACGCAAATAATCGAATGCCCCTTTTTGCGTGTTGCACTTCATAATTATAAAAGAAAGACTGTATAAAAACTGATAGAAAATAACAAAACCAAACCGAATCGAAACCGAAATAGGTATAGACTATAAAAATCGGAGGCAATCGAAAATGAGCCGAGATCAGTCAAAAGAGAGTTTAGTGGATCTGCAAAAAGCATCGAGCCAGATCAGTCTGTTCATTTTGCACAGTTTGACCTGGATCGAACGTTTTTGCTATTGGTCAATTTACTGCATGTCAAGGAACCAAGCTACATCATGATGTGGTTAGTTGGTGGGAAAATTGATTTTTTTTTATCCAAAGTTATGTGCCTGCAACACGCAAAAACGGGGATTCGGACATTTCCGTAAAGTCTTGCCTCAGATAAGCCTGCGCAGTCTAATCCGAGACAGCACTTTACGACTACATTAGAATTTGTCCCACAGTAGGCGTGCACAAAACAGAACATTAGATATACCTAAAAACGGAACGTGTCATTTCGGGTTAGCCTACGCGGACTGCGCAGGTTGATCCGAAACGACACTTTACGCGAATGTCTGTACGCCCCTTTTGGCGTGTTGTAGGTAATATAATGCCTTGTTTAATATACATGTAATAATACAGTGAGTTGCGATACGCCCCCGTTTGTCAGAACAACGCTCAAATACGAATGTCAATGGTAGGTCTAAAAAACCCAGGAAGTAAATTTATGACACAGATATAAACATACTTTAATACGTATATACGTATTTTTGTAATATAATGAATGATTTTACCATATCTGTGGTCATGTGACGTGTGCAAAACAAACATACATACATGTACATAAATATCTTTATTTGCATTGAATATCTATTTATTCATAGCACTGTGATTAACAATGGTAACATATAATAATTTACCTGCAACACACGAAAAGGGACATTCGGACATTTGCGTAAAGTGTCGTCTCGGATCAGCCTGCGCAGTCAGCGCAAGCTGATCCGAGACGACACTTTACGACGATGTTATTTGATTTTGTGCTACAGTAGACTTGCGCAAAACAGAAAATTTCATATAAACGGAAAGTGTCGTCTCGGATTAGCCTGTGCAGACTGCGCAGGCTGATCCGAGACGACACTTTACGCAAATGTCCGAATGTCCCTTTTTACGTGTTGCAAGCCGTATATTGCACAAAGTATGTAGGACATGAAAGATTTAGAAGGGAGAAAAAAATAGAAAAAGGTGTAACAGAGAAGGGATATGTTGTTTACTATTTCTGAATCAAGGGCGGGTAGGTAGTGTTGGGATCAATTAAGCATGTACATGCATATTGATCACAGCCCACACCTCCAGCTCCTTCTAAATAAAAGGCGAGTAGAAAACACTGAGATCGAATCTGGTTAAGGGTTAAACACTTAAATCGAGCTTTTCTGGTCTGAATGCAATGATAATATACATAAGTCATGCCCTGTGAAAAAGGTGGCTTAATGCATCTGCAAGAATGTATCGACCTCGATCAGCCTGTGCAGTCCGTGCAGGCTGACCTTGACCGAAACTTTTTGCTATTAGTTAGTTGTTTTGCATGTCAAAAGACAGTCCACCTTATGACTCAGTTGATTGACAGATAAAATGGATTTTATAAATCGTGATCATATGATCATATAGCGACTGGCTTGGTATAATGCATCAAAGGGGGAAATTAAGCCCCTTACGCCAGAGCGGAAAGGGGGCATTCGGATATATGTGTAAAATGTCGTCTCGGATCAGCTTGCGCAGTCTGCGCAGGCTAATAGGAAACGACACTGTCCGTTTTTATGTTTTTTTTTTGTTTTGCGCAAGTCTATTGAAGCACAGAATGTATTATTATACTGCAAAGAAATTACTCGTGATCTGATTGGTTAACATGCCGGGAACATAATATCATGTTTCCTGGCAAAAACCACGTAAAACCAGATTCCCTTTTGAGTGCCCCGTAAACATCACTACACGTGCAATACAGCATCCAAAATGGCGGCGTCGATCGATCACTAGACTGCACATTTATGCGCCAAACTGCACGTTTTAGTGACGTCAGTTTTCATTGAATTGGGGCACACAGAAGAGCATTTCTATTTCATCAGCATACTCGATTCGTGCAATTATAAAACAGGAAAATTTCGCTTTACGCGCTTTGAAAGGGTAAAACTTTGCAGTATAATAAATTCGTTGTACGGTCAGGTGTCAGGGGACTTGGAAACTTATTCACGGCTGTGGTGAATCATGTCGCCACCTCCCCTTCGGCTCGGGGCGACATGATTAACCACAGCCGTGAACAAGTTTCCAAGTCCCCTGCCACCTGACCGTACAACTAATAATGTACTCGTAAAGCACCGTCTCGGATTAGCCTGCGCTGACTGCGCAGGCTGATCCGAAACGACACTTTACGTAAATGTCTGAATTCTCCCCCCCCCTTTTTTTTTCGTTTTGCAAGCCATACTAAACTGACTTTATAAGTACGCTTTGCTGTTTCACTGGTGTTTTTCCCAGAATGTTTCACAAAATAGCCATTAATGTAGATACATATGGCCATACTGCACGCTCTATGCCATGTGATCTTCATCTACACTGCCTGAGCTGATCAGTGGTCCCACAAAACAACTCGTGTTTAGCACACCAAGGCATTATACAAAATTCAGATCAAATAATGGTCATAAAGATCGAGGAAACAAAATTACTCAGGACTGTCTGACATGAATAGAAACTCTGACCTCTTTACCAAACGACAAAATCTTAGACTGGTCCGAATTGAAAGCATTTACAGACGACAAAAAAAAGTTACTCAAAAACTGAAAATTGGCTTTGGAAGAGTAGAAAACATTGTGGGAAAAGGAAAAAATGCTGGTAACCAGCATTTTCTCATTTTCCCACGGTGTTTTCAGAAGGCTTCTACCTCGGGGTCGTTAAAACCAGGGATTGTTTGGTAAAATATTAAAATAATTCCCCTAAATATTTTTGAAAGACAGACAGGTTTTGTATACATACTCGTATATTGTACCATCTTAGGAGGATGTTCAGCGCGAATCAATTACCTTTTATCGGACCGTTAGATCAAGATCAGACTGCACAAAATGTGCAGTCTGATCTTTGATCCACACCATCCGATATAAGCCATATTTTCCCCTAAAAATACCATTGAAATAGCAAAATTTACTGTTTTAATATCGGCTTAGAATTTTCATTTCATTTATTCGCAGATCAAGGGTTTTAAAATAATTCCCCCGATATTTTTTTGAAAGAAAGGAAGGTTAATATACCATTGTTAGATGTTACTGGAGACCATCCCTTCATGCATAGCTTCGTCCCGAATTAAATACAACACTTGACCACCGCGTTGGGGAAATATCTCTTAAGCTCAGTAGTTATGGTATTGGCCTTTTGAACCTGAAAAAAACGAGGCTATTTACCCCTCATGGGTTCGAATCCCGTCAGAGGCAGTTTGTATTTTAGCTATGCATTTGTCATTTGTTTCTTTGCAACGGATTTTGTTCGCAAGAATGTGTGCTTGAATGCATGTCTATTTTTCTGTTGAACCATAGGATGTTCTGCGCTACTCAACGACCTTTTGCGAATAGTGTAGATCGAGATAAGATTGCATAGAATGTGCACTCTGATCCTGCACTTGCACTGTTGGATAAGGATGAATCTTTCCTCCAAAATTACCTTTGACTTAGGAAAATTTTAATTTTCACTATCGCCTTGAAAGTTTCACTTCTTTTAGTTAGCAGAATAAGGGTTTAAGGGTATTCAACAATATTTCAGCCAGAGCATGACAATCAGAGCACACCATCTATACATGGGTTTCTTTTATCAGAATTAGCAAAGCCAAGGGCAGTTTTTCCATGTCATCCACATTGTCTAGTGCCGTCGATAATCCATTCAGCTGGTCATTCATCCAGCCTATTTCTGTCAAATCATTCAGTCTGGATCAGTCAGTCAGGTCGAAAAAAACAAAAACCAAGATCCGTTAACTCTTTACCAAAAGACAAAATTTTAGACTGATCCAAATTGAAACCATTTGCAGACGACAAAATAAATGTGACTAAAGAATTCAAATTTGTTTTAGGAAGGGAAGAAAACATCGTGGGAAAAGGAGAAAATGCTGGTTACCAGCATTTTCTCCTTTTCCCACAATGTTTTCTAAAGGCTTTTTTTAAGGGTCGTCAGAAGTAGGGATTGTGTGGTAATGAGTTAAGCCACATCTTGTAGGAGCACGGCTTGTATTATTATTAATTTACATCACTGTAGAAATATTTAAACTTTCGGTTTCTATTACAGTAAGCTGTGGTCATGAGATAGACTATAGTCCAGAGGAGAAAATACGACGGAATTTCAACTACCTACGAGACACGCTTGATACGTCATATCTGTGCGATCACCTCTATCAGAAAAAAAGGTTGAACGACGAAAATATACAGTCTATACAAGCAGAACGCATTGAGTGTAGAAAGGCAGACCGTTTTCTACAGATACTGTTGGTCAAAGGCCCTCCAAAGGACTTGTACAACGATTTTCTTATCAGCCTGAAAAAATGTGGTCAGGAATATATCGTCACCGAGCTGGAAAGCACCATTCGTGATTCACCTGAAGGTATATCGTCAGTTTACTTTCAAAACCTCGTAACTACAGCTTGTTACAAGCTGTAGTTACGAGGTTTTGGAAGTAAACCGACGATATGGCCTGTAACACCCGAAGAAGGGCATTCGGACATTAAGTATCGGACCAACCTTCGCAATCCGTGCAGGCTAATCCGAGACAGCACTTTACGACTACATTATCACACTGGAGAGACCTTACGTACTTGCTCCAGGTTTACGTTACTGCTCTTGTCAATTTTACGTACCCACTCCAGTAAAAAACATGGCTGCACCCATAAGATTTCACAAGGTAAGCACAAAAACATAATATTTTTTACATGTTACTGAATAGATATGCAGTTGCAGGTTGTCGCACGGAATGTCTTGGATGTCAGTGCATGTTAATCTTTATTTCTTTTGGTGGTTAATCCTTTGTTGAAGACGCTTAATCCGACAAAGTTCCGTCGGCGACTACAATTTCTGGAAAAAACACTACTTCAGTTCTCTAAAAACCTTTGTAAAGCATATACATTTGATATTCTGAGGTTTGTGCCGTATCAGAAGACCAATACAATGATTATCCTCACAACCGTAAACCGAAAAAAAGTCAAATTGCAGTTATTAAATGATATTTTGTCATTTTTGTATTACAACGTACATATGCTCCTAAACTCTATACAACGATCCAGTTCCTGAGCTGAAAATACGGTAAGCCTATGGGTCAGTGTTACAGTAAACAATTTTGTTATTTTGGTCAAGATTCCATATTAACTATCGTAGTGACAGTCATAGGTTCGTTATCTCTGATAATAGCAATAATCATCATTATGCAAGACCGATTAAATACCAAAATCAGTTGAACATCTATAGACATCGGTATATGTGATTAGTTAGAGACTAAAAATAGTAAATTTTATAGGAATATAATACACCCAAAAGAACAAGTGCAGTGTCTGTTTTAACCCTGTACCAAATATATCCTAATTTGAATAAACTGATGTAGAATGAGCAACATTTGGCATTCTTTCCTTTTCTCACATTGTATTCTATCAATGAGATAAGTATCTTTCAGTTAAGTCACAATTCAAACTTCTCTGCAACTAGATCCCTGTCTATGTAGATCGCTTTTCAGATAAGTAGTTTAATAAATACTTGAGTGGCAGTACAATTCTAACACACGTTGAACCCTTCTTTTCTCTCTATCAATAGGCCTAATCTTACTTATTGGGCATGTATTCAGGCGATCTCGGTTCACTTTTTCTCTCCCAAATTTTGTTAAGCTGTCAGAATCTGACACCAATCGTGAAAAAATGGAGAGAGAGAGAGAGAGAGAGAGAGAGAGAGAGAGAGAGAGAGAGAGAGAGAGGGAAGGAAGAAAGGAAGAGAGAGAAAGTGGGAGGGAGGGAAGAAGGAAGGGAGAGAGAGAGAGAAAAGGTGAGAGAGAAAGCGAGCGTGGACAGATTTGGTTAGTAGGCCCTGAAGTCTTCTCAATTTGTTTCACGATATTAAGTTGTTTGTAACAATTTTATATACACAGTTGTGTATGTAAGTGGTCAATGCTGAATACATTCATTTCATACATTATTAACGCTTACTTATAAGTCGCAAATACATAACTTTTAAAAACATAGAAATATGAAAGCGAAAAGGATTTCGGAAAATTATCACTTTGTTACGAAAGCCTAGCATTCAGTACTTCTTGAAACACTCCCATTCACTTTGTTACCATTTCGCTACACGTGTTCTTTTGTTCTTAATCTTACAGGTACAAAGTGATACCCCCCTATCACTAAATACTATTGCATCTTTAAATTAAAAAAAAAAAAAAATCCTCTTCCATAAGTAAAAATTGTTTAATACGATAGCAAGAAAAAAGAAGTATTTTTCCTTGAGTATTATTGTTTGCATTGCACAATTAAATTCTGGGTTATCACAAAATGGGACTCATCTTTATTGTTTCGGTTTTTCCCATGAATTTCCAGTTACTGCATGTACATGTACACATACCACACACCCTATCGAATTAAGCTGACGAGGCATATAAATGGTTGTTCGTTGATTATCAATATTATCAATTTATATTAAAGAAGAGGAGTCTTGTGATGACGATATCGAAGATGATAGCTATAACAGTTATGGATCTTCTGCATGATAGTTATGATAGTAATCCACCTTATGTATGATACTTCATGTCATTAAACTCTTCATGTAGGCTATATAATGATAATTCATTTCAAAAGCATCAAAAGGACAATAAACCTGACGGACAAAAAAAAAAAAAAAAAAAAAAAAACAACGAAAGACGGACAAATAGACAGTTATAGGCCCTATATACTGATCAAAAAAGAAAAATGGTTTGATAAAACTCGTAAACATTCGCATCATTCTCTGTTTCACTCAGGAGCAGGATCGTTTTATTGAATTCTGAAGCGCGGAGCGTTGTCTACAAAAATTGACAGAAAGTTGCTCTTTAATGCATTTCGTGTAGTTTTTGTTTAGAGCTTTGGTGAATAAAGCATATATGAATCACTTGGCAAAGCACAAATTTCAGATTATTGTGTTTGTACTTTTAACCAAGCTTTTAGCTGACTCCCGCGTGTTGATTATGCAGAAATCGTAGTCGCTGACGAAAGTTTGTTGGATTAAACGTCTTTAACAAATAACCAACCGCCAAACGAACAATACAGAAATATGCACTGACATCCCAGACATTCCGTGCGACAACCGTATACTGCACACCTATTCATCTGATCGTTATAGAAGTATGTTTTGGTGCTTGCCGAGCAAAATTCTTGGGCGAAGCCACGTTTTTTACTGGGGCGGGTACGTTCAATTGATAGGAGCAGTAGCGTTGACCAGGTGCAAGTACGTAAGGTCTCTACAGTGTGATTATTAGTTGTACGGCCAGGGGGCAAGGAACTTGGGAACTTGTTCACGGCTGTAGTGAATCATGTCGCCCCGAGCCGGAGGCGAGGTGGCGACACAATTCACCACAGCCGTGAACATGTTGTCAAGTCCCTGCCACCTGACCTTGCAACGAATTTATTACACTGCAAAGTTTTACCTTTACA
Organism: Tridacna crocea; assembly: GCA_943736015.1. NCBI lineage: Eukaryota > Metazoa > Mollusca > Bivalvia > Cardiida > Cardiidae > Tridacna > Tridacna crocea. The sequence continues at coordinate 13,104,794 of OX031058.1, forward strand.
ACGTTTGTTAAGCGGATTTTACCTTTTTTTTGCAAAAAAAAAAATGAGGACGGTGGGGAAGTAGAATTTCTCTTCTGAGTGCCCCAATTTCAATGAAAACTGACGTCAGTGGGAACTGATGTCACTGAAACCTTGGTTATACGTGCTAAAACGTGTGGCTTGTTGGTGCATAATCTTGATCGACGCCGCCGATTTGGATGTTGTGTCGATAGTGAAGTCATGTATACAGGGCTCCCGAAAGGAAAACTGCATTTACATTGGTTTTGTCAGTGTACATGCTATATATGTTCGGGCATATTATCCAATAAGATCGCGAGAAATTTCTTTGCAGTACAATGATAAATTTTGTCCAACAGTAGACTTGTAGGAACAGAAAATCACACACGATAGAAAAGTTTCGTTTCGGATCTGACTGCGCGGACTGAGCAGGCTGATCCGAGATGACATTATACACAAATGTCCGAATGTCCGTTTTCGCGTGTTGCAGGCCATTAAATATGTCAAGAGGTTCCGTGTGTTATTCCTCCTTGTTAACATTTTTGTATTTTTACAACCTGGTAGATCCCATTATTTTCCGGTAGGTGGCACTGTTCAAGTACATTCCTATCTGATTTGGGCATTCTGGGTACAGAACCGAACTACTTGTCATAGCTATTTCCGAAGTAAAATACACGTTTACTCACTTAACCGCTTTCTAGTACGATTTTTCCTGACATGGTTGCCTAGCATATAAACTGTGCACCAACCACTTTTAAACACAGCCACCATAGGATGGGGAATAAGCCTAGACATCTTTTGTCGATAAGTTTGTAGAAAAACCCGGGACAAATCCTGGTTATTTCCCAAATCTATATATAGTAACTGTATACAAAGATTTGCAGTAATCAATATTATTTTCAAAATTCTTGAGCCCAGTTGAAATGAGGGTCATTCTTTAGCTAGTTCCCTTTATTCTTCTCCAGTACTACATTGGTCCTGATAAGAGGATTAATTAGATTTTATCCTTGATTTCCTTGCACTGAAGAACTAAGTTTTTAACATAATAGTGTAAGTAAATCTAGTTAGATTGTTTTACAAATCAATGTATGCGTAGTTCCTGGTGATTAAGAATAGAATTTGAATTGTATTAAATGTTGGTGTAATGCAGAGAAATGACCCCCATTACAAAATGACCTACGGTCATTTTTCTACGTAGAGAAATGACCCATGGGTCATTCCTGTACGTCGAGAAATGACTCGTGGGTCATTTTGTAATGGGGGTCATTTCTCTGAATTACACCGGGCATACTAAATCATTGTTATATTTATCGCAACATCCCCAAGGGAACCAAGTATAAAAAAAAAGAAGACATGTAAAAGGACCAATCTGTTATTTGGATACCTTTAGTGTTTATCTGGCAAGGGGGATGATTTTATTTCCAAAAATGGCCCCCATTACTGTTTTTTTTTTCAAAAGCCACTTTTCTTATAGCATAGTTTTAGTTTACGCACTGCGTATTAGTATTTATCCTCTACAGGGTAGTGTTCAGCGTCTTAGCAGACGACACATAGAACCAGGCTTTTCTGTGGGAAAACAATATTAAAATGTGATTCATCACGCAAAAAGGTATCCGTTAATGTTCCTTGGCCATTTTTTTCCTATAACGCATTCCAAAGCATGGTAAGAAAATAGAATTATTGTGGGTAGATATTGCAAAGCCAAATGTGCGATCACTACATTGATTGTTACTCTGTATGGCCAAATCCTGCCTTTATGGTATTATCACAAAAACTGATCTCAGCCAGCTCAGTGGCTCATAATAGGGTTTAAGCCCCTTTCACAATTGGCGCACGAGCACTTTACAACACTTTGTGATCGGAATTCTTTAGCCTCGCACGAGCTTTCGCATACGTTGCACGATGTCTCGCATTCGTTGCATGTGTTATAGTGGTCGCATCAAGTCTCATTAAAATAGTGGACATGCAAACTATTCAGACGCGACCGAATGCGATCCAAATTATCGCAATGCAACGCACGAACATTAGTACGAACGTCTTGCAGCGTTGTGTGTACTCGCAAGAGTGATGCACGATTTTTAAAGATCGTATGATGAATCGCAGCAGTCCATGCATGTGTTTTGCGAACCATGAGACTGTTGCTCAACGTGTCTCATGTAATCTTGCAACGTTTTACTATCATTGCACGATTCATCAGCTTCAATTTGCCATACTTTGCAACAAATATATATATACCCTGTATAAGCATTTCTGCTTCAGACCACAATTGACATGGATGCTGCTGCGCCAATACCTCCTCGCCGTCTGCTGGGTTTGCTGAATCTTCCCTCGCATTCAACTATATCAACTGAAAAGCATTGGAAACGGGCGGTATATAAACCCCCTCGCACGAGCATTTGTACCATTAAACGCAAGATCGCACGAGCGCCCACGTCCAATCGCATTGACGTACGTTCAATTGTCCGATCCACCTCAATCGCACGATCCTATCGCATTATCTTACAACACTCGCTTTCATTGTACAACAGTCGTACAATTATAGACGCAAGATATATCGCAAGATTTAATGCGTTTGCATTGCACAACGGTCGCTTTGGATCGTGCGAATTTCGTACGAATATTTTTTTATATGCGATTATTTCGGCAACAGTTTACGATCCAAACCAAAATTTATCGGTCGCACTAATATTTTGTCACTTCTGCTCGAGCGCCAATTGTGAAAGGGGCTTTAATTTCTTCCAAAACATTAAAGGAGAGTCGGGAGAGTCAGAGGTTGTAGGCCAAGATCTTATCGCAGGCTGAACATGGCTGATACGCACAATGATATTTCGCTCACAGTCAACCACTGTATGAAAGGCGAAAGAGAGAATTGAATGGAAGTAACTGTCTAGTATGTATTGTTACAGATGTGCCAGAAGAAGTTGCTCAGTGTGCAACAGACTATTTACTGATTGAATCACACGAAGTAGTGTTACAAGGTATAGATCCTCAACAACTCGCTCGAAATTGTCTACAGCACGGTGTTATTAGGATTGATGACTATATATGTGTTTTTAATGAGGAACGGAGTTCCCTTGCACGTGAAAAACTGTATTATGCATTGATTCAAATGCCTCAGCTAGCTTTGAAAATCTCAGACTTCCTTCTAGCCATCAAAGAAGAGCAGTTTTCCAGTCTCAGGAACAAAATAAGACACTTCAAAGAAAGAAAAGAAAGACAGCATTTAACGAGAGGTAAAACTTTGTTTTGCAGTTATCATTATCATTATATTTTCCATGATAATATTTTCGATGATGTTCATGCACCACTCAAAAATTATTACTGATATGTCCCGGTATGTTCCCTTGAAGAAATAAAATATGGTTTTCACAAAAAAAAAACATACAATACCGCCACTCGTGAAAAATTACCAATGGTATTCATTTGATGAAATAAATTTGGATCTTTCAAAAGAAAAAGATCATGCTTCAAACGACTTTTTTAGGGACTTACATTTAAAGGTGGCCCTTCAGAATTTGGGACGAAAATTTTACAAAAATACAAAAATATCATCCTTATACTCCCAAAGCCTTATAATCGTCATTCAAAAAACCCCAGTAGTCGAAAACCATCCGAAAACACGAGAAATTAGAGATTTACTACGGCCAAGGTCGACATCGACGGGAAAACCGCTCTATTTTTACATGAACAATTCGCTCATTTTCATACTGGAAATACACAGACAAAGCTTCAAACATAGCGTCCGAAGAATATATTATGAAAAATAATTACATGTTTGTTATGTAATGGAATTTAAGCGTCATTAGTCACGTGACAGTCACTTTACATTCGCACAATGCATATTTTTATTTTTGGCGCGAAATCTAAAAATAACTTAAGAGGCTACGTAGCCTTTTAGAGGAATACCATCAAAAACAATTTTTTTTGATAATTTTATGATTTTTCATTATTGATGATTTGTATTGTTTTTTCATATAAATTTTAGTGATATATATATTTTTTGATTTGGTGTGATGTGAAAATTCTAATTACCCACCTTTAAAACCAGTACAGTTCTTTTGGGTAATTTCCCGTGGCGTACCCCCTCCGCATAACAACGCATTACAATATGGCTTGCATCACACGAACAGGGGCACTCGGACATTTGCGTAAAGTGTCGTCTCTGATCAGCCTGCGCAGTCCGCGCAGGCTAATCCGAGACGGCACTTTACGACTACATTAGATTTTGTGCTTCAGTAGACTTGCGCAAAACAGAAAATTACCTAGAAACTGAAAGTGTCATTTCAGATTAGCCTGCGCAGACTGCGTAGCCTGATCCGAGACGACACTTTATGCAAATGTCCGAATGCCCCTTTTCGTGTGTTGCAAGCCATATTACGAAAGGACGAAAAATGTAGGGTAGATTATGTCATGTCATATTTCGAACTAGTTGAATAGCACGCGTTGTAACTAGTGCGCCGGTGTAATGCAGAAAAATGACCCCCATTACAAAATGACCCCCGGGTCATTTCTCTACGTACGTCAAGAAATGACCGTAGGTCATTTTGTAATTGGGATCATTTCTCTGCATTACACCGGCACTACCCTTCCATCCTTGAATTGAAAATTTAGAAAAACAAGTTGGCTTCTTTACAAAAGAAGCCCGGAGAGGTCAGCATAACATGTGTATTTTGGTACATATAAACAAGCAAGCATGGCAAACAATCTCTTATGCTTTACATGATAGTCATGTGACCTTCTTACCGCGTTTTCACGTCACATGATCTTGTGCAGCGGTCGTCTTCCTCTCTTTATCATTTCTTTTTTCTTCTGCATAGATTTATTTGCCTAAAGGAAAGTTACAATTATTTGAGAAGTCATTTGCAACCATAGCATAACAACTCAAAATACTAAATACCATTTACTTTGGACTCACAATCTATTTCCCTTTCGTAGATTATTTGCCCTTTATTGGCCATTTTGATGACTCACGTATGGCTATTCATTGTTAAAAAAAATACTGGATTGCATAAAAGAAGTTGTATTCATAAAGGTTCCTTGTAGGAAATAAAAGGTCAAGTATTTGCATTTGAGTTTGCAAAGACACCTAACCCTTTACCTGTTAAGCGCGACTCGCTGACGTTTCGAGGACAGTGTAGATCAAGATCAGACTGCACAGAACGTGCAGTCTGATCTCTTATCTAAACTGTCCAACAAGATGATATCAATCGCCCAAAATTAACTCTGAACCAGCAATATTCGGTTATTAATATCGAATTTAAAATTTAGTTTTAGTAATTAAGCAGAATAAGGGTTAAAACGGGACTTAGGTTGGCGTTCTGGGTGCAAGAAGAATTCTTTTCATGTCTGTAAAAAAGACCAAAATTAAAGGTCGTTTTATTTGAGAATTTCTCATTTAGCACTGGACGGATTAGATCCAAGAACAGATTGCATGTTCTGTACAATCTACTCTTGATTTTGACTGTCCGAAAAAGGAAATTAAGATATGAAAGTGAATGTATCTCCTTTTCGATTTCAGTGACTGTGGAGATTGCAGAAGGCAGACACAATCATTTGAAGAAAGGTAAGATCGCAGCCTAGTTTCTGTTACCCGTTATAGACATTATGCCACTCATTTGAACAGCGTAGTTCAAGATTTCAATGCAAAGAATGATGAAGTAGAACTCAGATTCAGCGTTACCGTATATAATAGTGCGCGAGTGGGCGACTGTTCTGATAAAAGAAAAAAAAAGGTGTGGTAGAGATATTTTATGACTTTAACATATTAAATAACTATTAAATAAATGTATGATTAGCAGGAATGACTCATGTCGCCAGTATGGTCAGCTATGCTGAAAGGGCTTTGACCGAGCTTGATTGACACATATAATCCTGTGTTATTTGCCTTGTCCTTGACCTATTCTTTGCTTTCAAAATCCTGACGTCTACTTCTATAAATATATATTTCTAACCTACTTATTCATTTCTATTTGATTTACCTTTAAAGCCGCTCGGAGAGTCTCGACAAATGGTGACAGACGTTAAAACGTTGCAGTTTCAAGAAATCAATTCATTTTCAAGAAATCAATTCAATTGAAACTCTTGAAACAGAGAGAACAGATTTTTTTCTTTCATTTATCTTTTTTTTTTTCAATTTTCAAGAGATTGGGATTTTTCTTTATTTAGTAGGGACTGAATTTTTCCAATACAATCTTATCAGTTCACGTTGAATTATTCAGATATTTTCTGAAGAACACTAAAATTTTTCAAGCTTAATTTGCGCTTTGGAAAGAATTTGTACAAGGAAAATGAGAAAACATTTTTATTTATTAATTTTTTTACTTCTTAAATATCTGTCGTTTCGAATAGTTGTATTTTAGAGCAAAATTGATACCAAGATATTGAAACACGATGAGCAGATAGATAATGAAGACCCAGTTCGAGAAAAATTGTCTGTACATAATGACACAGGAAATGAACATAATGTAAGGCAATTACATGACCATATGGATGGATAAATTTGAAATGTTGTGTACGGCCGTCAGTGAAAATTATCTGAAATTAGACATCCTGACATTGAAATAACATTTAGATTTAATTCAAGAGACACTGTTCAAAATGACCGTGGGAGATACTGCTCAAATCATCACATGTAAATCAACGTACACAGAGTACAAATTTCTCAATACCAATAATAATCAAAATTGAAATCATGTTTTTCCAATGAATGCTCTGAAAATGAAGCCTTAGACATTTGATGAGACCCCCATATTTAAGTTAATACTTAAAACAGTTTAAAATCGTGGCTGAAATTAATAACTACAACTAATGGTGTACCATATAATAATAATAATAATAATAATAATAAAGAATGTTAAAAAAAGTACATAATGACATAAGAAAATCGTACATAACTATGTTAACCCTTTTGTCTCTCCCTTTTACTTTTGTTAGAGAGTCCAATGTTCGCTGTGTCAAAATCTTCACATTTGGAAATAAGAAAGCATGCATTTCGCATTTGAAAGAACAACATTCGGGTATATCATATAAATGTAAGAAGTGTTCTAGAATATTTAGAAGAAACGATAACCAACATAACTGCGAGACAGCAAAATTTATTATTTCTAGTTCAGTCAAACAACTGGAGCAAAATGTGAAGAACCTGAAGAAGACCTAGAAATATTCATGAGAAGAGCAGAAAAAGGACGTTGGAAAGATTTATAGAACCCAAATGATGACATTAAAGCAAAGGATACCGTTAGAGGTATAGGAGCAAAAGAGAGATAACTGAGTAGGTTGAAAAGAGATTTAGAGTTAAGCGAAGACAGCTAAAGCGATGAGGCAGATAGTTGTATAAAAGTTTTAAAAAATGACTATGAGAATAAAATAATACTATTAGAATACCTTGAAAGACAGGAAGAAGACAGGAGGAAGGAAGAGGAAAAGAAGCGAGACTTGAACAGAAAAAAAATCAGAAAAACAATTAAACAGTACAAGACAGCAGAAAATCTCAACAGAAAAAGAGGTGAATAGAGAAGAATATATAAAAGATGAAGAAAACCGGAGAAGGTTCAGAAAGAAAGAAGACAGAAAGCAGGAGGAGGAAGAAGTAACGGAAGAAACGAACAAAATTAGAGACAGATTTAGTAATTCAAACAAGAGGAAAAGACAGCTGATACGGGAAGAGGAGAGGACAATACTTTTAATAAAGGGTGGATATATGTAGAAACCATGATAGTCGAAACGTTAAAATTGTTATATATATTTTTTTGTTCTTTTGTTCATAGATCTCCCTATTGAAAGTTTTATTAGAAAATGCTAATTTCTCACTGTAGGAAACAAGTGCCTTCAAGTTACGTGAATCTACATTGTTTTTGTTATATTGAATTTAAATTGTTAATCTTTTAGTTGAATTAAAGTAATATTACTATATAATATACTTTTTTACCTACTTTATATAATATTAAAATAATATTTCATATATTCAATTTCAATTATTCTTCAAAGATAACTTTTCACTTCCTATGATGCCAGGTTCTAGAGTAATTTAGTACAGGCATTGAAACTGAGGATGCCGTTCACGATTCCAGTAACCTAAATAGATTGTTAAAAAAGTCATGTCTTATTCATAATTGTTCCAACATAACCTACATTTAGTATAATCCATGCATCTTTATTACCCAAAATTTCAACATGTCAGTCTGACAACTGATAGGTTGTGATATTAATCCGAAAACTGATATTAGATGATAACCCGAAAACTGATCCTTGTTGTAATAATAATAATGATAAAAAAAAAAAACGTTTAAAAGAACCACTCGCTTACAAAAAACTTGATTCGACCAGCCTGCATAGCTCAGCTGGTACAGCGTAAGACTCGTGATCATGAGAGTGTGGGTTCGTTTTCCTCGGCTTGCCATCTAAAATTTCTAAAAGTCTTTCGGATGAGACGTTAAACCGAGGTTCCGTATGTCGGTGCTTTACACCGATATATGGAGATCGATAAAGAAGCAGGCGAAACTTGGGATGGGTTTCGTCCTGTATCTACACTATCCCCCGTAACAGTACTAACAGCCTTCATGGGGCACAGCCCGTATAGGAAACCGGCGGCGACGATAAATGAACGCATATTCAATCAATCAAACAACTTGATAAAAGATCACCTCATTTAACCAAAAGCTTCACAAAGAAATGAAGACTACATTCGACCAAATATAGATGATCCAGGATATAGGAAGATCTTTCACTGTTCAAATTAGAGACACTATTGAATTATTTATTTTTTCAAAATGAACAGTGTGAGGAAAGTTAACATTTAATTCATGATGTATTTTTAAGCCGCCTATACACATTCAAACTTCTCTTTCCATCAATAGAATTGACGTTGACAAACTTATTGTACGCTTTTTTGGTCATGTATGGTCGATATTGATGAACTAAAAGTACTGATGTCAAAACAGCGACGAATTGGTCTCCGTAGATTATTTTTTTCCGCAAACGATCTTGAAAAACAATTAGAGCGATCCATGTGGTACTATCAATATTTTGCGCAAACTTCACTTTTTGATTCGACATCCTACGTAGGGCGAAACCATCCCTTTCGATTGATAATTGTGTATCGAACATGACGTCATTATCAGAACAAGCCGTTTGACATAGATAAACCGATTTTTCTTTAGTTGACGTCCTATCGTGCCAGAAACGGTTGCAACTGATGACCCTTTCAGAATAAAAATGATTAATCGGGTAGGGCATTAATTTTGTATTGTATTTATATCAACGAAATTAAAACTCTATATTTGCTTTTGAAGTTATTTTTTAAACCCCCTCGGAAAGTCCCGGCAATATTTTATTAGTAGTAAATATCCGAATGTCAAAGAAAAATCTTACAATACCAGACAATGCTGATGGAAGATTAGACTGTACGCTCTGAATTGTCCGATCTTGATCTATCCATATACAAAAAACGCATTGAGACGCGCTCAGTAGCCGAAGAGTTGATATGAAATTTATTTTTGTTATTAGGAAGACAGCCGTCCTATTACAGGATATGTATACATTTACATAACTATGAGGTAGCCAAAAGGATTAAGAATGCTATACAGAATAAGCATCCAGAGATGATGTACCTGCTGACAAAGCATTTTCACGCTCGTAAAGTTACTGCCACGACGGGAAGCGTTCTCATTACTTTCAAGACAGCAGGTAATCTCAAGTGTAAAGCCATGGAACCAAGGGAAAGTACACACGACCACCTTAGTGAGTTTGTAAACGGAGCCCTGTCTCTATGCAACACTGACTATGAGATTCCTAACATCAGAATTACAGTACAAGCACTCGATATCAAAGGTAATTTAGCTAGAAAATAACTTGTTCCTTTTTCATTATGTAATCGATTCATTTTATTTGACCAATTTCATTTTTCATAATATCAGACATATCTTAAATCAAAGGCATTAAAATGAATGTCCATGCACAAAATTTTGGCGTGTTTAAACATTTAAGTATTTTTGCTCTGATAGAAATTGACGTACTCTACATGATAAGATTCGAAAAAGTTTTACCACAGTCATAATTACACGCTGGTATTGACCGTACAAATGAAGCAATATAGGAGCAAACAAAAACAAGATTTAAAGTAGCATATTTCTGTGAGCTTTAAGAAAACATTGTTTGTACAACTCTGCAATGTTCTGGCGAGCGAATTCTGTGGTTGCGAAAGGTTTTTATACTTGAGGCAGTCGAGATAGAGTTAAAATATCTGGGTAGGTATAAGTTTGCTGATCAGAAACCGACAGTCCTTGTCAGGCTTTGGGTTTGTTCGACCAGAACTGTCCGTCCCTCAAAAGCAATAGTTTATCATAAGGGCGGTCTTTTATGAAAGTGACGATTTTCTGTGTATTTATAACTTAGTTTATTAAAGCATCTTTTGGTTATCTTTTCAATTTGTTTTTCCCTATATGTCAGAAATAGAAGCAGAGTAAAAGGGAAAACATCAAATGTCACAACAACACAAACAAATGAAAAAAAACTGAATTTCACACACCCACACCCACACACCCACACCCACACACCCACACACACACACACACACACACACACATATATATATATATATATATATATATATATATATCCAACTGTAAATTTAAAGAGAGAGAGAGCTTAAAACCTATTGTCACTTTGCTGGGTTCGAACAATCTAGCGTGTTGAACTTTGTTACGGGAGACTACTCCTTTATGCATGGTTTCATTCCAGTTTAAATATAACCTAATTTCATACCGACAGAGATGAAATTCAACAAAATTACCTAAAGGTTTTACAACAACTTTTTAGTTTTTGACGAAAAAAATTTAGCAGGGCAATGTCTTCGGCACTCCACTAAGTATTCTAGCAGGAGCCCATCAGTTTCACATCATTTCAGTTCTACAGTTCAGTTTCTTAGTTTGTATTTCTTATCACTCTTACTCAAATTAGCTTTCTATTTTCCTTCCTTTCTAAAATAATCTTTATCTCTCTTCCTTCTAAAGCTATATTATTTAGTGAAATCTGCTCAGCCGCAATAAGTCATCGATCGCCAAAGAGAGGATAAGATTAAATAAAGGTATGCTTCCACCTAATCGAAATGAGACTATTTTGTCATTTACGGCTTTTCTTTTTTTCTCATTTTCGTATCGTCCTTTATGGTAGAAAATCAGTCAGTCGTTTTAGCTTGATTTAAAATCTCAAGACGCGGTGTGTCTGTAGAGATTCAAATTTTACAGTATCGATAAAGAAATGTCAATGCATGTTCCATTAATTTAAGCATACTTTATTCTACAGAAGTACAATATTCATAAACAGTACAATACAAGGCATTTAGTTGGCAAATACAATGTTGCAGAAATGGATTTGAACGGAAGCAAAGCTTATAGAGTTCCTCTCCAATCTCCGTGTTACTTTACAGATAATAATATTCATGAAGAATGCTCCAGACAGAGAACTTATCACATACATGTTTAGATAGTCCATTACTAAGTCTTAATATTTAGTATTTCAAAATTTGACAGAGAAAGTAGAAAACATAGAATAAAAACAGGGAAAAATAAAGACACAAAATATCCGTAACAATTAGTCACATACATGTATAGGATTATATATAACGTTTAAAAGTAGTTTATGTGTGTGCTCTTTTACTGTGAAAATTAAAAGCCATGATTTCTGGTTCTGAGAGAGAGAGAGAGAGAGAGAGAGAGAGAGAGAGAGATTACTCTAGCTTATCTGAAAAATACTAATTTTGCATATCGACAACTTATTTTCTTCAGAATGATCCAACGCAGGCTACTGGACCGTTGTGTTGCAAAGGAAAATGAGGCTTTGTTTTGGGTAAAACTTAATTCTAAATGCCATTGCTGCAAAGCAATAATTTGTGTCGTTTTAATTTCGTCTTATTTAAGCTTACAGAAATGATATTAGAAACTCTTCTAGTGCAACTGACCCGGAGGAAATTATAGTACGTCGCAGTAAGATGATGGAGCTGTGTCTTGATGCAAAAAATTATGTTGGGTGCCTGTGGCATTACATAGAAAGCACGGAGGACTTAATCGATACAGTGATAGAAAATGGCACAGCAGCCAGATTTCTCAGCCATATACAAATATTGGAAGAAGAAATGGTCTACAACAGGATCAGTTGGCTTGGTATGTTCTTTTAAGCCAAATCCTGAGTAATTCGATCACGGCTAACTTTTTTTTGTGGGGAAATGGGGCCAAGGTTAGCCTCCATTGCATGTCTGTGACGAATCTTAGTCTGCCCTGTCTAGTGCATATTTAACCGTACCTGCCAAACACAACCCAGAGTCAATTGTCAGTATTTTTCACATTATTTCTAAACTCCAATAGAAGAAGTCGTTATTTAGATCGTGTTTATGATATTTTATATTCAATCTGGTACGTAGAACGGAAGGAATAAATTGATACATGTATTGAGGAACTAATAAATGTTTAAACTTTGAGGGCTGTCAAGTTCTTTTCTTCTTGTCTTTAGAAGATTTTGACTATGTCCGTCGTGAATAGATTGATTTTATTATTGCCGTGAATAAACGGTACGAATCTGATTGGTCAATGAATATCTACTTTGAAATAACGCCATGATGCTATGATAAGTTTGTCCAATGCAGCATATTCGGCAGCTCTAGTGGGTCAAAACAATTTATAAGGCTGATATTCACCAATCGGATTCTCTCAATATATCCACTGCAGGATTACAAATTCAACCTCTGGAAAGAGAAAAAAATGTTCCACCTTGAAAGTTTCGTCCCCAGTTAAAGACGTTTTCTACGGTTTTGTGAAAATTTAATCCTTTCATAGAATTTTCTAATTCTTTCATATGTATGGTAAAATTCAATGGCAAACTCAAAAATAAAAAGGAAAAAGTATGTTGCAGTGTTACATTTTCTACAAAATGGCTGTTTCTATGGTAACCGTTTGTATCAAAACATCTAAAATGACTATATCTTCATAAAAGACAGAAATACAGTGATAGAAAGTTTTATATACAACGCAAACATTATTTTCCATATTTAATATATTATTTCTTGATCTTGTATGATTGAAATAATAATCTGAATTCATTTTCTTTTTTAAAAAATATTTTTCCTATTTCTTGATTCGCCAAAATGTAAGCAAAATCAACATGTAGTCTTCAATTAATTGAAAATTTTGAAAAATTCCTTTCATAGAATTTTCTAATTTTTTGATATATACAGTTAAATTTAATGGCAAGTACAAAAATGAAAAGAAAAAGATATGTTGCCGTGTTAGATTTTTTTTTAAATGGCCGTTTCCATAGTAACCATTTAGACGCTCAGACCGATCGGCACTGTCATGTTCAGTAGACTCTAGTCTCTGAGAGTCGATACCGCCGAAAAATTGTACTGTATTCTTCTGATCTTTTCCCCTTTAGATCTTTTTGCAAAATGTCCGTTAAGTCGATATTGTAGACTCATTCTTCGCTTCGAAACGTACCGTATCCGAAATTCAAGGTATTGTCCGAACGATATACAAGTTCCTTCTTTGAGAAGAGTTACTGTCTGTTATTGTCTCCCTTGAAATCGCCAAAGTGATGTGCAGAAATTACTACCGCAAACGTCGTTAATCGCTTAAGCGATTAACTGAAGACAAAACTTTTAAGGTGGAACATTTTCAAGATATTAAAATATTTATCTTCTGTTTAATTACATCTAAGATAAAATTACCGTAAACGCGATGAAAGTTTCGTCCTCAGTTAATCGCTTAAGCGATTAACAGAAGACAAAACTTTTATGCTGGAACATTTTTAAGATATTAAAATATCTATCTTCTGTTTAATTACATCTAAGATAAAATTACAGTAAACGCGATAAAATTCCAATTCAAGTTTAGAAATGTGTAAAATGTACTGACAAAAGATAGGTCATATGCAGCAGGTGATACAGGTGGACAAAAGTAGGCGTCGATTTTCAAAATCTGAGTGCTGTGTCTAAAGGTGGCCCTTCAGATTTTGGGACAAAAATTTTACAAAATTACAAAAAAAAAAAATCATCCTTATACTCCCAAAGCCTTATAAGTTTCATTCATTAAACCCCAAGTAGTCGAAAACCGTCAAGAAACAAGAAAAAATAGAGACTAACTACAGCCCAGGTCGACACAGACGGGAAACACTGTCCATTCTTACATGAGCAACTTGCTTATTTACATACCAGAAATACACAGACGAAGCTTCAAACACAGAGTCCGAAGAAGACATATGGAAAATAAATATTTTTTTATGTTATGGAATTTAAGCGCCATTAGTCACATACCAGTCAGTTAACATTCCCACAATGTTTTTTTTTTTTTTTAATTTTTGGTGCGAAATCTAAAAATAGCTTAAGAGGCTACGTAGCCTTTCAAGGGAAAACCATCAAAAAAATTTTCTATTGTAATTTTATGATTCTTAATTATTGATGATTTGTATTGCTTGTCATGTAAATTTCAGTGTTACATATATTTTTTGATTCGGTGTGATGTGAAAAGTCTAATTACCCACCTTTATAATGCTCAAAACTGTGGTTGCATAGTTCTGCTATAAGATCGTGGTTAATATTGCGGAATATTTACGAAAGTTATAGTGATATAACAACCTTTCCTGGAAATATTTTCCAGATAATAAAAAGTTTTGTGATAAATTGTGAAAATGCTAGTTACAGATATCGAGAAAGGAGTAGAAATATCGCGATAGTTTTATCTGAAGAGTCAGCTTTGTTCACGAATGAGATTTGTATTAAAATACCCACTAATCAATGTAAAAATCCTCCAGATAACAAGGTTTGTTGTTCGGAGACCTTATCACTTTCTGGATAAAAATTTCAGGAAACTTTAATTCACCGAGAAAGTTCTCTAAAGTTATCCGGAGAGTTATTTTGTATTTCGTGGTAGAAATATGCCATCATGCAAAACAAATGCTTTTTTGTTTTCCTAAGTTGAAGCGCCGCCATCCTACAAATACGCCTGCTTCTTTCAGAATTAGTCTAATCAAATTTAATTGTTTGACGCCTGACAGTACCTCTTTTGCGACCAGACTTCTTCACGTGAAACGAGTTAAATACTTGTAGAAGTAACGAAGTCTCGATTATTTATATTCAAAGTGAAACAATGAGCAAAGATTGAAATTCACCGAATTCATTATTGTTAACTCAAGTTTAAAATGGTGGAAAACGGATGTCTGTAATATAGACCTAGTTGCTCCTGTCACTTTATGCATCTCTCATCACTCTACATGAGCCATGTTTTCGCGAAAGGTGGTTGAACAATGCATCGCTTTGATGCATCATACAAAGCAAGTTATCGCATTATAATGGGTCCACAAAATTCAAAACTGACTGAATCATAGAGTTAAACAGTTCTTTGACAAAGAGAAAATTGAAAAATATACAAATTGACAAATAGCAAAAACTTTCGACCTAGGTCAGCCTGCGCAGAGTGCGCAGGCTGACCTGGGTCGATACTTTTTGGAGATGCAATAAGCCCCTTTTCAAAGACCACTGTTCTGATATACTTTCGCATCCTGAATTTGGTTTTTCGGAAGCAAAGATGACGCTGTTTTTCTTTAAATTATTCAACAGTTTACATTTTATCAAAGTTAAAAGTATACTTTGTTACCTATACAGGGTCTGGCAGAGAGTTAAGCAGGGGATTCAAAGCCCAAGAGAAAGCAGTCATTCATATTACGAATGCTGAGGAATTGATTGCTAATCTTGACCCGACAATATTCACGCAAGAGCTCTTGGATGGGTTGATAACAGAGTGTTCAAATAGTCCGAGCACAGCAATGATGAGGCTTCTGAAATTTACAACGGATGCAGGCGGAAAAACTGGCCACAAAGGTCTGGCAAATATTTACGACGAACTGTGCAATTTGCTTCATTACCAGCTGGTGGATAATATTCGAGAAAGTGGAAGAGAGGGTAAGAAATTTAGGTCTTTTAAAATATCTTCATTAATAGGTCTGCATAGTATTGGGTGTTTGATTTTTTACTTCTGTCTGCAGGTGAAGAAACTACTTAACTCTGTAACATTATGAGCTAAAACTCAGATACCAAGAACTCTTGACTGACCGAGGAGGCGTGGTTTTAGAGAATCGAATTTCTCAGATTTTGGCTGTTGATGCCTTATTTGCCTGGTTGGCATTATGAATATTGATATTGAGAGTGGGAGTATTTTGGCTCCCTATATAGGTGGTGTAGGATGCTTGATCTGGGGGAGAGATGTGAGGACAGAGAGTGAATTAAGATCTCTGTGGAGAGAAGGTTAAGATCAGGACAGATTGTGTTACCATCTAAATGTAGTGATAAGACCTGGAATGAGAGAACAGTTGGCTTTAACAACTAAGAAGAGTTTTACTGAGTAACTGATTCATGTTTGAATATCATGTTTGAGTAGATTGTTTGTGTCGTAATTAATAAACACATAGAATAGCAGATTCGTATTGATTTTATATTTGACGTACTAAAATCCACTATTTATTTTGGTGCCGTGACCAGGATTGGTGATCCACCAAGTTACGAACAGGGGACTCTTAGACTATCGTTTTCGGTGAAAGAAAAAATTGGATTTTATTACCATAAGCACAAATGGAGAAGAAAACCCTCCCGTCAAAAAGTACAGACAGAAAATTGGGACACTGAGAAACAAATGGTTAAACAAGAGCCAACAAACAGTTCAGATTCGTAATTAAAAAACATTATGGTGACTTTGGTTGCCTGTCCTTTTTGCCGAAGTTTCTTATGTCACGGACAAAAGTGCTGGCGCTCAGTGTTCGATTAACATTGGTACATCTTTGTTCCGTCGCTAGTGAAGCCGAAGTGTAGACCCGAAGCCGGAGCTCTGGACCCAACAACCGAAGCCAAAATTATTTGGATTTCCACTGAATGTTTTATCTAGAAACGTGTTCTAAGACGGTAAAAGATATGCACATGCATTAACACCTGCATACACCAAGTTTTGCTGAAAATGGGACAATCCCTGAGAAACCCAAGAATCCTTACCTGACAAAGCTAAATGTGTTCTAGTAACGTTGGACTGACAACCATTTATTTTCACGAAGTGACAGAAACAGGAAAAAAGAAACAGTGTAATTGTGGCAACTATTTTTGCGGTAAACGCGAACTGTGAGTAACCATCATTTTCTTTGATTGAAACTTGCAATACAAAAGAAAATTATCAGTCAGCCAGATTTTTATACAGCTCTTGAAAATTTAAGAGATCTTAAAGTTATAATTCAAGAAGGATTTCCATTTTTTCATAGTAGGACAATTGAAAAATATGCCATGTTGGCTAGGTTGCAATCAGAGCAAAGAGAAAAATATAATAACAGCTACAGAAATCCGTATAGGAATAGTTGCCGATGTTTTGCAGCTCTTTTAGGGGGTCGAATCAAAGTTTTAGGTATCAACAGGTAAAAGCCAAGTTAAGTTCTCAATTTGTGTTAGAAGCAGATTACATAAAAATTATATGCTTTAAATTTGGTTGGCCAAAATCATATAAGGCAAGAGGGAAAATATTCAGGTATTTGCAGATAGGATGTTACATTTACATGTTAAAGGATTTAAACATCAAGGGGGTTCCTTGATAGAATTGCAGGTAATTAAATTGTTTTGTTGATTGGTCGAATTTCAAATTCTTCTAAAACGAAAATAAGGAAAGAGAGTCCAGCATAAATTTCAGGACGCCGCTACAAGTGCATCAGCGGAGAAAAATTTATAATTGAGAAGGCATATCATTGGAATCAAAGTTCACTTGTAGTGAGGAAAAATCGGAAAAGAGTTTCATTTGGGAAATGGGTTAAAGATTAGATGGATATCGGATAACCGGATTTGACTCCGATAGTAATATTCCCTTGTATGTGCTGAAACAAAGATTGTTGGATAGGAAAATTATAAAGAGCGTGTTCTGAATCCCTTTCCAGTATCGGAAAACTCTTAAGACTGCCATTTGATAGTTGTCTTTGTCCTTGAAGAGAAATGATGAGACAAACTGGATCAAAACTGATCAGAAAGAGATATATTTGGGTTTTGTATGTCATCTAACCAGTCTTTATCATTTAAAATAAAAGGCGAAATTTGGACTAGAAGAGTAATAGCGTTTTTTTTTTCGCGTTAAAGGATTACCTACATGTAGATCCACAGATAAAGGTGTCATATATCTGGTGTAGGTATTAAGGGAAAACAATGTTTAATGATGCTATAGGTTTTATTTCACAGAGGTAGAAGGACGAAACTGTGAAATGTTGTATATGTTGTACTGTTAGGTTGCATATTTTCCAGTCAAAGTAAAATGTTAGAGTCGAAGTGTGTGCAGTTGACTTAGAAATATCCCTGAATCATTCTAATTGGAATATCTGCATCTCATTAAAGGTCTAGAAGCGGAGTTAGCCATAAATTTCTGAGAAGATAAATTTATGCTAATGAGCCACAAAACATCTAACCAATATCTCCCTCCACTCATAAAGTACTGCGAGACAGAAATCCAATCTATTTTATTGGCACTAGTTATGCACGTAGGTTGATTGTAAAGAAAATAGAGTCAGAACAACGTTCAAAAATGATCAATCTAAATGTCATATTTCTGTTTTATCCAAGAAACTAATCGCAAAGCCAGGATGGTATTTACAAAGATTCCTATTCAATTCACTTTTCTTTGTTATCGAAAGGAAAACAATTATTTGCGGAATATCAGTAAGGCGACCCATAGGAGAAGTTAATCTGGAGTCTGATTACTCTGATCACAGGATCACAAAAAGAATATGATTTATGATATTGCGCGGAGCAAACATAGAAGAAAAATGACTTTCTAAACAAAACACGTGAATTAATAACAAAGTTGATCTTATGATTTTGAAGCAAAAATACTACCAGAGAAATCTATTGCCAAGTTGAAGATTGACAAATTCCATTATTTTTTTCAATAAATGAGTTTATGGGAATTTCATGAATGAGTGTTTTTGTAGTAAATTTGTAATAGTAGCTATCATACTTGTCAAGTTTAGAGAGAAAAAAAAAATAATATGTATAGCTGGCTGGAAAATTGCAAGGTTCAACAAGGAAAACATGGTTCAATTGACTTGGAGCTACGTAAAAGTAGGAATGCCGTAGTGCTGCATTAGAGGACCGGAGCCGTGTCACCTCCAAAGTAGTCGACGAACCAGAAGGCAGTGTTGCCGATAGAGAACCACACAATGGACTTTATGGGTTCAGAAGAAAGTTTAGATTCTAGACTTTTATTGTATTGTGTATTGTTATTTGAGATGTTGTTTGTACCCTATAGTTTTATGGCTAAAGCAGTATGTACCTTTAACCAAAGGAGCTTGACGACCATAACGGTTTTGTTTAATGAGAAAGCACATTAATCTGATGGAAAAGGATTAATTATGTCTCATAGTTTTATTGTTAAGGCAGTATTTTTCCTTTAACATAGGAAGCTTTAACAATTAGTCATAAAGGATTGGGTATATTTTCGATGAGGTTCTGAATCGTTCTTGTTGAAGATAATTGATTTAACCTCATAGTTTTGTTAAAGCAGTTTTGTCCTTGGAATCAAGGAGCTTTTACAAGTCGCCCTAGCAGCCTGTGACGATTTAGACTAGAAACTAGTAAATTAATCTGGATGGGAGTGATTAACTGTACGTTGTTCAAGAGTAGAGGTTTCTGATGATGTTTTTGTTTTTGAAGTAATTAATATTATGTATTGTGAGGTGTTACTTGTATCGTCTTGTCTCACATGTTATCGTATTAGAAATCCTTTTGACCATTGGATGAAAACATCACAATGTTACTGTTTTGTGTGATATTATGTCTAGGTAGACAAAATATCTTGAGAAAGGGAGATGTGTAACATTATGAGCTAAAACTCAGATACCAAGAACTCTTGACTGACCGAGGAGGCGTGGTTTTAGAGAATCGAATTTCTCAGATTTTGGCTGTTGATGCCTTATTTGCCTGGTTGGCATTATGAATATTGATATTGAGAGTGGGAGTGTTTTGGCTTCCTATATAGGTGGTGTAGGATGCTTGATCTGGGGGAGAGATGTGAGGACAGAGAGCGAATTAAGATCTCTGTGGAGAGAAGGTTAAGATCAGGACAGATTGTGTTACCATCTAAATGTAGTGATAAGACCTGGAATGAGAGAACAGTTGGCTTTAACAACTAAGAAAAGTTTTACTGAGTAACTGATTCATGTTTGAATATCATGTTTGAGTAGATTGTTTGTGTCGTAATTAATAAACACTTAGAATAGCAGATTCGTATTGATTTTATATTTGACGTACTAAAATCCACTATACGATCGAGACAAGACGCATTATGTTACAACTCGAATCAAATGAAGATTGTGGAATAACATTAATATAATGAAAACTGTTTACAAATGGCTATTATAAGCGTGAAAATAATGCGTTCCACTGGACTGCTTACGTTGGAAAGACTCTGCATTATGATCACTGGTTAAAAATAGTATTTTTGTGGATTCTTCAAGCAAAGATATCTTTACAGGATTATTTAAGACCGCTATAAGCTGTAGATACATCCATTGTGGGAGCTTGAATACAAACCGCCATCTGTACCTTGTAAAATCACAAAATGTGCATGCGCAAATAATCAGGCGTATAAATAGTTTGCGCTAATTTTAGTCATTTTTGGCTTAAGTTTCTCCCCCCATGTTGGCTACGATCTGGTCTTAACTGTAACCTAGTCCTGACAATGTCTTGTATGTACTAATGTCTAACCGCCTTTTATTTGTATTAATGACAGATGGAATTGGCGACAGCAAGGCCTTCGGTGCTCTCCAGGTTTTGGAACGACGAAAGAAGATGGTAATCGCATTGATTAAACATTCTGAGCAATACCTTCACTTTGCCAAAGCATACTTCGGAGGAATATGTGATTTCGTTAAGTTAGTTCAAAGAAAACATGAACTCCGCTATTTCTTTTCCCAAGTAGAAGCGACGGAAGATGGTCCTTTGTATCACCGAATTGTCTGGTTTGGTAAGTGGACGAATTGCTGTTACCTATTGTTTAGCTCAGAAAATAAAGAGGTCATCTTAAGATTATGTCAGACCCAGGTTTCTTTGGAGTTGAAATCCCAGATTTTCTTAATATCGCCTAAGATTTCAATAATGCCTTTCTTTCTGCATGTGATGTGGATCAAATGACTATAATATAAGAAAGTCCATGGAAGATGGGATATATAGGGTCTGACCTGAGTTGACGTCCGAGATGGAAATCTATTACACAAGGCTACATTTTGAATGCCATCTGCGATCTGAATAACAATTTTGTGGAAGTTGTCAAGAGCTGTGTTCATGTACAATTATCCAGTGAAGTATTTTGTCCAGTATATGTCCTTTATTACGCCTGATAATCCAAGTCGTACACCCACCAAGCAATACTCTATATACAATGATGCTTTCTTTACAAGTTAGGTTGTATATATTTTATCCTAGTACACTTACAGTATCCAAATATATTTGATCTGCAATTCAATTCCGATCAGAGTATATCATCAGATTATATATAAGGTTACTAGCTTGTATGTTTCTTTCAATAAATGCGACTTCTTTTCTATTTCAAGGTTCATATCAAAGGCTTCTCTATGGATTTCTTGCTAATTATGACTTACTTGTCAACTTTAAGGAGGTAGATCTTCTTTTGACAAATCTCGACCTACAGAAAGTTGAGAAACAAAAAACCGAGGAATGTAAAATCATGGCAAGAAGAAACAAAAGGTTTGCAATGATTTTGCTTTTGCAAAACATACTTGAAGCTGGACCTGAAAGTATTGAACATCTGTACGATACACTATGTAATATGGTAGAGTTTGAGATCATAGACAAGATACGACAATCAGCTACTGCGATGGACATCGAGGATTTACCCGTCAATAGTGAGTGTATCCTGTACAATACTTTTCTAGCTATTGTAAACCTATGTGCAGTGCCATAGTAAACAAAGACTAAATACCGCGACCATGAATGTCCTTTGCTTAAAGTACAGACCATCATCTGCAAGCATGTATAGTTTTGAAACTAAGCAGACGTCACATAACATCATGAAACGTCTCGGACATTCTGATTACACGCTATAATAACAAGTTTTGATCAAGAATCGTGATTGAAACAAAGCTAGGAATTGCAGGAATCATTGCATGACCTGTTGTACTGCACTTTCCATGATTGTGTTTAATTTGTTGCCACTTGTACAAGAACATAGTTTTGCTACGAGGCCGCTTTTACAAATCTTGAGTTTGATTTGACGCACTTTATACATTTCTTCACAGATTTACTAACATACAATATCGGAAGAAAATCTCTCAATGTGCATTCCTTTTTTTGAATAGTTGACAGAGGCAAAATTATTTAAACTAATGCTAAATAACCTACTTTAGAGCCTAAATTTGTGTGATTGTTTTTGGGAAAACTGTGTGAAAATAGTTGCATGGAAGAGATATATGAGCCCAAGTGAGTTTTTATGTAAACTTTGAAACGATATATTGTGTTATTTAATCTGAATTACTGTAGTTTCAGCCTTCATAAGTACTGTTTCTCTTTTATCTTGTAATGATAATCTACATAGACAAAATTGTTCTATTTACAGACCAGGGAAAAACGCCTGACATGGTCCTATTCGAGGGAACATTCAGAGTAAGAAGGGTAGTGCACCAAACCTTACGCTAGAAATCATGATTTAACGTTATGAGTCTCTAACAGACACATTTGACTTACCTGCTCTAGACCGAATAACTTCGAAAGTCATGCGTAACCACAAGACACCTCATGAGCTAGCATAATAAAGAGTCAGTCGAAGAAGTCTTAGAAGACAGTGCTGTCACGCAGCTGCAAACTTATTGGAAGAGTGTCACAACATTATGCTAATTAGTCTTCGTTCAGTTGCGAATGAGTACCTCTCTTTCATAAAACCAATTAGCATTAGCGACGAGTGCTTTTAGTAATCAATAAGAACAGCTGTTTTATGTTGTTGTAGCTAATGTCACAAACTGACTAATTCATTAAGATAAGTATGTTTCAATGATCATAAGTTTATCGTTATCTTAACGGTAAAACAATTGAGCACTTACGAGTACACAAATCCGTTTTTGCATTGACATGCAACTGGGATAAGAACAATATGCAACACTGGAACTATTACACAACGTTGGTGCAATCAGCTTTAAATAGATAGATATGTGGAATATTCAAACTTAGTAATAGGGTTACACGTACCGATGAACGACCTGATAAATGTTATACAGAATGTTGGTTCTAGTTTATTCTGCTTGCAAATCTCTACCACCTCTACTTTGAACATCTTCTTTGTATTCTGTCGTGTCTTTCTGACCAAGATTGAATGTCACTTTTTCTGCTAAACAGCACCGCACAATTCTCTTTCTGTATATTGTGATAGGGATCGCTGTTGACCAATACAACAGACCGAGGTGGCAAACTCGGTACAAGTTTCACTATCAGCGACTTAAAAAAGTCCTTCCAGTTTATTTCAGAATGGTAGTCTTCGGTCGCAGACTTGAAAATGACACAAGCGTCTTTGATACAATCTGACTCTGATATGGCAGGCACAGTAGATAATCATTATTCCTTGAAGGCAGGCACCTTAAGTGATAGTTCATCAGTCTGCTAGCATTTTTGACGCTGTGAGAAGTATGGACCAAAGTTTCGTCCGTGTATCCTGTAGTTCTTCCTTCCTCACTTCTTCATCTTTCCCAGAGAGTCCAATTTAGCCGCAGCATTATTATATCGGTCTATTCCATAAATACTGATCAATTATTTCGCCTTTCCTCCAAACAAACCCGAGTTCTTTCAGTATTTTCTGATAGAAGTCAACTTTTCCGGTGGAATTTATCTTTTCCTGTACAGAGAATTGTTTTAGTCATAGGTTCCACATCACCGCGCTGCAACATTTCCTCGAGAGTTCCCCTGATCACATCTCTGTCAAAGCTGTCTACATGATAGCATTTACAACATGGTTTTCGAGTCGTTTTCTTCTTTGTCTTCTTGTTCAACTTCACCGCAGAAACGGGGAGGCCAGTGTGGTTGAGTAAAAAAAAGTAGCCATTTAATGTTACAGTGCAATCGTGATAAAATTTTATGTACATGTATTAATAGGGTTCTAATCTTGAATGATAAAATGCAAGACCTTAAGAAGATTTCGGACCAACGCAGTCTTAAAACTAATATTGCTATATATTTTTGCAGACAGATTTGCGTGGACAATAGACTCTACTGTGACTCTTTTTATCGGCAAAAAACAAATATCTGTTGGTAATGTTTTGTCCTCCGCGCTCCTAACACGTCCACAGCGCCTTTTAATGCTGAAGTGACATGTTTGCCGAAATGAAGGAATGCATTTAACGACGTATATCACATTTTTTTTCCAACAGACACATTTATTTTTTTTTTAAGCTTTGCACATTGATTTAAATTATACTACTAGAAGTTCGCTAAGCACCAAGATTTCTTTGCACCATTGCAGAGTCTTTGTTTTACATTTTTGTTATGTTATTATCGAAAATTATTCAGTGTTGTATAGAGAAGGTCGCCAGTTCACTCATTGCCAAATTCCTCTTGCAAATCCATCTACTTTAATTTTGATGGTGTTTTGAGACACTGCATATATACGCCAAAGTTTTGTATGTACTCTTTCTTGTTCACTTTCTTTTGAAGGCTAAACGTTTTTAACGTGAACTCTTTACCACACAATCCCGACTTTTAACGTGTGTGTTGAAAGAAGCCTTTTGAAAACATTGAGGGAAAAGGAGAAAATGCTGGTAACCAGCATTTTCTCCTTTCCCCGCAATGTTTTCTTGGCTTCCCAAAACATATTTCAAATTTTCAGTTAGGTTTATTTTGTAGTCTGCAAATACTTTTAAGTGGGACCAATCTAAAAAATTGTCGTTAGGTAAAGAGTTCAACAATATGGCAAACATGATTGTCACAAGACATTTATCAGATGCAGACATGCGACGGGCAGTTGGAATGTTGGAACAAAGCGCTCTTTATCAGGGGGTAGGTGAGGCACTTGGTGTCCACCATACAGTTATCATCAGAGCCTGCGTGAGGTACCAGGAGTATGGTACACCTATCAGACACGTGGTGGTGGTAGGAGAACGGCTACATCTACAGCTGATGAACGATGTTTGGTCATCTAGGCTTGGAGAAACCGATTGTTTTTGCAGTCAATCAGGCTCCTTACCCTTGCTTTATTCTATTTATTATTTTTTTGACATACCTATAATACATATCTTAACAGCACAAATGAATACATTTAAAATGAATCTTTAAACCCACGTAGTCGCGTAGT
Source organism: Tridacna crocea (assembly GCA_943736015.1). Classification (NCBI taxonomy): domain Eukaryota; kingdom Metazoa; phylum Mollusca; class Bivalvia; order Cardiida; family Cardiidae; genus Tridacna; species Tridacna crocea. Next base: position 13,130,134 of record OX031058.1, read on the forward strand.
AAATATCCCGTGCTTCTGATTGGAGAGAGAGAGAGAGAGAGAGAGAGAGAGAGAGAGAGAGATTTATTATTACGTGATAAGTATTGATCCATGTATTTATTATTAACGATTTGTCTTTTGTTTCAATAAATTGGCATAGGTCCCCTATCTTAATTTACATCTTTACCCTAACCCTGCTAAAAAACTAAAATTAAATCTTAAACTTGAAATTTTGAACCCAAATAATACTATATTTTGAAGACTAAGGGTAACCAGCATTTTCTCCTTTTCCAACAATGTTTTCTTCCCTTCCAAACACAAATTTCAATTTCTCAGTATCTTTTACTTTTTCATCTGCAAATGCTTTCAAGTTGGCTCAGTGTAAAATTTTGATGTTTGGTAAAGAGTTTATGCAACTGCGAAAAGAATCGACCCGTTTCCGCCTGCGCATGGGACTGTGCATGCTGACATGAGTCGAAACATTTTGCCATTGTGTCAATTTTATGCGTGTCAAGAGACCACTCTACCCATCAAGATACACGAAGACACTTTAAGCCCTCTTTTGCAACAGCGTTGCTCAATTATAAATCGGCCAGAACTTTACTATATAACTATGTCGGATAAAACAAGTGCCAAAACTTAATACACGTCGTCGGTTTACTTCGAAAACCTCGTAACTACAGCTTGTTACAAGCTGTAGTTACGAGGTTTTCGAAGTTAACCGACGATGTACTTAGCCCTTTACCAATCAATATCCTAGTTTGACCAACCCTAGGCTAGAAGCTTTTTGAAAACATTGGGAGAAAAGGAGAAAATAAGTCAAATGCTTTTCAAGCCGATAGTAAAATCCCAAATTGTTACTATTTCATCTTTTTTTGGACGTGGGGGGTGGGAAATCGGGGGAAAGAGAGAACAGGGAAATATCTCTTTATCGGACGGAATAGTCCCGAGATCAGACTTCACGTTCTGTGCTGTCTAATCTTGATCTGCATTGTCTGCAAAAGGTCATGGAGTCATACATAACAGCCGTGATGTTAAAATCTGTAAAAAAACCCCAAATTTTCTGCATTTTTTACATTGTTTTCATAACAATAAAAAGACTTATTTCAAGTATGATGTCCACTGCCCTTCTTTGAAAGGAGATTGTAGATGGACACCGCAGTAATTAGGGTGTAAGATTAACACTTATTCTGCGAAAAAAAACCTAGATGAAACTTTCAAGTCGATAATAAAACCCAGAACGTTGCTATTTCAAATTTATTTTATGGAGGAAAACACCCCCTTATCGGACAGTGCAGATCCAAGATCAGACTGCACATTTTGTGCAGTGTGATCTTGATCTACACTGCCTGCAAAAGGTACTTCAGCAGCATTGGAGTTAAGGCTTGTTTTCATAGGGTAAAGAATCACCCATTTACTGCCTGCACAACCCCGTAATTCAAGAATCTTAAGGAACATAACTTTCGAAAACATTTTCGGAAAAAAAGATGCATTGCTGGTAACCAGATTTTTCTCCATTTCCACCCTTCCAAAGCCAAATTTTTGTCATATGAGAAGCATCTAATTTGTCAGCTGGAATTGCTTTGAATTTGGACTGGTCTTAACTCTTTACCAAACGACAAAATTTTAGACTCGTCCAAATTGAAAGCATTTGCAGACGACAAAATAAATGTAACTCAAAAACTGAAATTTGTTTCCAGCAGGGTAGAAAACATTGTGGACCATAATGTTTTCAATAGGCTTCTATACGAGGGTCGTAAAAACCAGGTTTTGTTTGGGAAAGGGTTAAATAATGTCATTCTGTATACACTTTGAGAAGTCCGAATAAGTGTTGACCTGTGGAGATTTCTACTAATGATTACGCCCTATACCTCTTCAGTAAAGGATATTAGCCATGCATGATCTTGCCAAAGGAAGTTTAATGCATCTCAATACCTCATCGTATTAACCCATTACCACACAATCCCTACTTTTGACGCCCCTGTGACAGAAGCCTTTAGAAAACATTGTGGGAAAAGGAGAAAATGCTGGTAACCAGCATTTTCTCCTTTTCCCACAATGTTTTCTACCCTTCACAAAACAAGTCGCTTTTATTTTGTCGTTTGCCAATGCTTTCAATTGGGACAAGCCTAAAATATTGTCGTTTGGTAATGAGTTAAGAAAGTATTCACGTAATTATGGATCCATAACGTTCGCTTTCTCTAACAACCAGCTAAATCATGAGGTTGACTGGTCCTTTTACATGCCAAGAATTGACTTATGGCGGACTGCACAGGCTGTCCTGTTCCGGTTCTATTTGCAGGCGCATTTAACTCTTTAACACACGACAAAATTTTAAACTGGTTCAAATTGAAAGCATTTGCTGACGACAAAATAAAGGTGACCGAAAAATTAAAATTTGATCTAGGAAGGGTAGAAAACACTGTGGGAAAAGGAGAAAATGCTGGTTACCAGCATTTTCTCCTTTTCCCACAGTGTTTTCAAAAGGCCTCTTTCTCAGGGGCGTCGAAAGTAGGGATTGTGTGGTTAACACCCTTTTTAGAGCGTGACTGATATATTTGATATGGTGTAGTTTTTGATAGACGGAAACACTAATATTGCATAATTCAAATAGTCTATTTTAACGATGAATGAACATAACCGTGTTATCGTATATGGACTACAATGGCAATGTAAAGGAGCGATAATTAGCTGGACGAAAAAAGTTGAGAACGAATGTGAGAATTACTGAAGCAATACTTTGAACAGGTACGTAACTCTAAAATGTTCTTTTATTCCTATTTTTTGATACTGTTATTTCGGTTTAATTGATAACTGTAGCGTGTACTTCTATTCAGACATACATGTACCAAAAATCATTGTATGAAAAGTAACAAAATTTTTAACGATTGTATATCTAGAAATAGCTCCTTTAAAAAAAAAAAATGTTTCCTGATGCTGACGCCTGCGGTGGCGTCAAATGTCGCCTTTGTAAACAATTGAGCCATACCCTGTGGAAAAAGAGTCAATGCATGTGAAAAAAAAGTATCGACCGATGTCAGCCTGCGCTGCCCGTGCAGGCTAACACTTATCGAAACTTAAATCTGTTCGTTAATTTTCTCCATATCCATGGACCATCCTTCCACGTGATTAAGTCCATGACAGATGTTACGTATTCATAAAGTGATGACATGCCTAGCTTACGGAGATGCATTAAAACATCTTTTCACAGAGCATGGTTCAGTATGTGTACCATAAAGGCTTGCAACACGCGAAAAGGGGCATCTGCGTAAAGTGGCAGTCCGCGCAGGCTGATCCGAGCGACACTTTACGACTCAAATAGATTTCATGCTACAGTAGACTTGTGCAAAACAGAAAATTACATAAAAACGGAAAGTGTCGTGTTGGATTAGCCTGCGCAGACTGCGCAGATTGATCCGAGACCGCACTTCACGCAAATGTCCGAATGCCTCTTTTCGCGTGTTCCAGGCCATTTATCAAAGAACCGCTAGGTTAACCCATTACCACACAAGAAAATTTTAGACTGGTCCAAATTGAAAGCATCTGCATACGACAAACTAAAGGTGACTTAAAAAATTAAATTTGTTCTGGGAAGGGTAGAAAACACTGTGGGAAAAGGAGAAAATGCTGGTTACCAGCATTTTCTCCTTTTCCCACAGTGTTTTCGAAAGGCTTTTTCTCAGGGGCGTCAAAAGTAGGGATTGTGTGGTGAAGGGTTAAACAGTATGAGGAATAAGGCTTTTGAAGCATGGTGGGGAAAGGATTAACTGGATACAAAATATTCAAGAATATCCATGAAAATAAGATATTGAAAATCTTATTTCTACTGGCTATGAAAATGGTTTATACCTTTAAGCCTTTACTAGACAATCACGGATTTTAACGACCCTTGGAAAAGAAGCCTTTTGAAAACATTGTGGAAAAAGGAGAAAATGCTGGTAACGAGCATTTTCTCCTTTTCCGAAAATGTTTTCTAATCTTTGAAGGATAAATTCCAGAATTTGAGCCAGTTTTTAATTTGTCGTCTGCAAATGCTTTCAATTTGTACAAGTCTAATATTTTGTCGTTTGGTAAAGATTTAAAGAGAGACCAACGTAGAAAAGCTTACACAGATCTTTCGAGTGATAGCTTCGAATTAACTCCTTACCAGATGAAAAAAAAAATCACAAACTCGTCAAATTAAGAAGCAATTGCAGACGATAAATTAAAAGTCGTTTTAAAACATAGGAGTGTTCATCATTTTAAACACAAAACATTGGTCTTTACCAATGATGTTTTCAAAAGGCTTCTTTCTCGAATTTTCAAAACCGGAAATGGTAAATGGCTAAACCATGTTCTTGAAAGCAGTGAGGTTTAAATATTCGAGATCTTTCTATACAGATACAATCCAAGTTAAGGGGGACACATGATGTCTCCAGAGTTTGAAGTGACTAAACAGCACATATTTCACAGAATATAAGTGCCCAATCTATCTATTCACTAACATGGACTATATATATAATTTATATGAAAGAATTTTGTACATAAAAATTTGATTCGTGATGAAAATGGTTATCAACCGACCAACGGGGTATTAAAAAAACCAATGTCTCCAATCAATTATTATTCTTTTCAAGCTGAAAATGTGATGTTTATCAATGAATCTAATTGCGAAATATACCAAAATCGTGTAAATCTTACCAAAATTTGTAAAGAAATCAAAAATCTAATTGTAAATAAGAAATCCAGAATTTGCATTTCAACCAGAACTTCATGTCCCCAAAGTCAGAAAACGTACGGGACACTTTCTATAACGACACGTAACTGCCACACCAATCTGATTCAAAATCATTAATTTGGCGTAATGCTCATCGCTATAAATATATATCAACGAAAATACTCCGTATTTCGACGCGGAATTATCGACATCGCAAATTTTTGAAGAAAACTATTCATTCATAAACCGTAATTTTGATTCCCTAACGTTCGAGACACGTGATTGAATGCCTGTAACACATTATCACGAAGCTATAAATAGCTGATATTTTACTGAAATGAGCCATCATAGTGACTGAGAATATAATGATAAACTTTCTTTCGGGTTCTTTAACGATAATGAAGCTGTCGTCCAAATAAGGACGAGTCCATTTTAGAAAGTGACGTACGAGTCCAAAACGTTCGAGACTATCCTTGCTTAAACAGCTTATGAAAAATGATTCCTTTTCTCTAGTTAATTGCCTTCGGTTCCTTTATGTATAGCTATCCTCCATTGATGTTTACAAAGTGATGAGGCGCCATTTTATTGAAAGAACTACCAATCGAAAGTTTTCATAAGTACCGTGCAGTGAAGGTAGGTGAAACAAGACATAAAACTTAATTAAATGTCGGGTATTTTGTATTTCACAATTAATGACATTCAAATTATTACAAATTGATCTTTTAGAAATAAAGATCACGTACCACATGTGTGCTAGCTTTGCTGCAAAGTTTGTCCCGAACGCAACATAAAATTGTCCCGTACGTTAGGAAATAGCCTACCTTATAGTTTAGTGTGACAATTGTGTTTCTTTAAAAAAAATATGCTTACAAAAACAGTTGCTTTGTGGCTACAATAATCATATTTGATATTAAATAAGAAATATATTAATTCCTTTCTAAATCAATTAGGATTCATTATAAAACTAAGCACAAGTAAGACTAATTCATTTGTATTTGAGCTCACCGCAACACATGTTTATCTCATCAGTTACTTTGAACACAAGTGTCATAAATTGTTTAAATAGTGTGTCCGTTTCTGAGATGGAAAACGTGTGTGTCTCGAAACACGATACATTTTTTTATGTAAGACATTAAATAAGAAAGACAAAAGTTGCATACATGTAGTGTCCCGCACGTAACTTAATTTTGTCCCGAACGTTACTTTTCAATTTTAGCAATTTAAGCCTTCATTATTTCATTTCAGTATGGCAAAATCAAAGTCCCAGCGCATGAAAGAATACAGAGAAAGAAAGAAACAAAAGCTTGGTGACAGATGGCTAAAAATAGAAAGAGAAAGAGTGAAAAAATACAGGCAAACTGCACACATAGATCCTGCGAAAAAGGAACAAATCCGAGAGTTAAGCAGAATCAGACAGGCTCGATATAGAAACAGAAAGAAGAGAAATAATGAAGCTGATGGTAATGCTCCAGAAGATCCTGAGCCAACACCATCGACAAGTGATGATACTGTTTCAAGTACAACCGATTCACTGACAGTAAAGATGCCGTTCAAATCTACAAAATCCAGTTCTTCTGTGAAAGGCAAAAAGCGTGTGTCAAGAGCTTTGTCAAGATCTTATCGACGGATAGAAACATTAGAAGATAAGAACGAAGAACTCAAACGAAAATTGAAGAACGCACAGAAACGTCTCCAGAGATATGAAAATAAGAAACACGAGCAACCTGTTCTGACACCAAAAAGCAAAACAGATAAGCTACTTAAAGAGTCAGGAATCAAACCAGATGATGTTCCAGAAATCAGAAAGAAATTAGTGTTTGGAGAATGTCTTAGTTCAGAAATCAGAGAAGCTAAAGCTGCACAGAAAGTAAATGAAACAGAGATAGTTCATAAAATAGTATCAGGAAGGATAATCAAAAAGTACAGAATGAGATCTGCTCTACAAAATTCAACTGAATTAAACAGGAAAACGCAGTATGTAGGAAAGAAAGTTAGTCGGTACCAAAGGTCGAGAATGAGTCAATACAGAAAACGGGTAACTGACAGTGTTACTCAGTTTCTAGAACGCGATGATAATTCCAGAATGCTACCAGGCAAGCAGGATGCTGTAAAAAGCGGGAATGTAAAGGTACAGAAAAGAGTGTTAAATGATTACATGTATAATCTACACCTCAAATACCTAGCAGAATCACCAATGAAAATATCAAGAACGTGCTTTTATAATACAAGGCCAAAACACATTTCCCTGGTGAACTTTGCATCTAGAAGCGTGTGTCTGTGTTCAAAACACCAGAACTTTAGTTTCCTACTACGTGCTCTGAAAACCTATAAAGTACATAATTGTACTAACCCAGACAAGTTTGTAGAACTATACAGAGATAACCAAGCACAACTTGATGAAATACTCGAGAAGATCCCTGACAATGAAGTAGTCAAATTCCAGCAATGGAAACGAGTAAAGCTTACAAATGGGAAGGAAAGGCAAAGGGTTGTTGAAGTCAACATGAGCAAGACAGATACTGTACGAATGATGACTGAGACATTCCGTGCATTTAAAGCACATATTGAAAGAGTGAAAGAGCAATATGGAGCAATAAAGGCGATGAAGGAAAAGCTTCCGTCCGGCCATATTTTTGTCCAAATGGACTTCAGCGAAAATTATACTTGTTGTACACTCGAAGAGATTCAGTCGGCGTATTGGAACAGTTCTATGGTAACTTTACACCCAGCTGTAATATACTTTCGTGACGACAAACACGAGCTCCAACACTCAAGCTACGTGTATGTGTCTGAGGTTCTTCACCATAATGCTGCAATGGTGATAAGTATTATTGACAAACTGATCAAAACTGTGAAAGTGCTTGTTCCAGATCTTAAATATGTGCATTTTTGGACAGATTCCCCAAGTTCCCAGTACAGAAACAAGACTATTTTTGATGTTATAAGCCGATTTGCTGAATTGTACGGACCACATGCATCATGGCATTACTTTGAGAGCGGTCATGGCAAGGGCCCATGCGACGGTGTTGGAGGTACGACCAAACGGAATGCCGATAATGCTGTTAAACAGGGAAAGGTTCTAATACAGGATGCAGCGGATTTTTACGCGTGGGCGATTCAAAGTGAAAAATGTATCCACTATGAAATGATAACCGAGGAAGAGTATTGTCACAACAAAAGTGTGGTTGATCAGCGTAATTCCGAAATAAAACCAGTGAAGGGATCAATGATGATACATGCAGTGGTTGGTGTAAAAGATGAACCTGGGAAAATCGTAGCCAGAAACACTACTTGTGCATGCGATAATTGTTTTAATGAAACAGGGATCTTTGTAAAATCAGAATGTGGATGGGAAATTCGTTGTATTGGAAAGAGAGCCAACTTGAATACTACGGAAGATGCAAATTCCAATAATGATAATCAGACAGAAAATGAAGATGTTAGAAAAGAATGTGAAGAGAAGGATATCTCTATTGACGATTTCGTGATAGTTCAATATGACGAGAGACGCTATCCTGCAAAAGTGATTGAGATCAATGATAGAGACAAAGCAGTTCGTTTGATTTTCATGCAGGAATGTGAGAAATTAAAACGAAAATTCAAATGGCCGGCAAATGAAGATATCGATTGGGTCGAGACAGATGAAATTGTGAAGAAAGTGAATGCTCCAGTTGCGACAAGTAGAGCTGGTCGAATGTTTGCGTTTCCAGAAGATGTTCTTGATTTGCTAGATGAGTGAAATGCTCAAACTTCATAGCATCGCTGAGCTACCGAAACAACGTAACTAAAGCTTAATCAAACTGTAGTTACGATATTTTGGTAGCCCATTGATGATTCTTGGTATGGAAAAGTCAAGATGAATAGCAAATTGTAATTTCGAGGGATGATGTCAAAACTGTTTAATCCTTTATTAACTTTGATTATTATTCGATGTGACCACGGTTTTATTAGAATTTGTAGAAATTAGTTACGTACGGGACATTGGCATATATATTCACATGTCAATGAATACTCGAGTTATATATAATAGCACCACTAGTCTATGGATCAGTTTTGTTATTACAGGGACCTATGACGTCGTTTAAAAAGTTCGTATGTCAAAATATTTCGAAATTGAGTTGTTTTTTTATTGAAACAGTTATTTGTTTAGAAGTTTTGTTCGTTTAAAAGGCCAAGATTTGGAAAAGGTCGTCATAATTGTCTTTTTCAATCTGTTTCTCAGATAATCAATGGCGTATAAAACTTATTTTGTATAAGAAGTGAATTATTAAGGGCACAGTGTAGAAAAGGAAATTATGTAACGTACAGGACAATTTATGGTAACGTTCGAGACAAAAATTATTTTAATAATAGTTACTTTTTGTTTAGTCATTGGCTATTCATTGTCTTACTTTGACGTAAGGAATAACTGCTTCTTTTCTTAAGCTGTTATAGAGCAAATTTAAGATAGTTTCTAACATTTTAGAAGAGTTGAAAGTATCTGAAATTCTGAAATTAAAGAAATTAAAAAGCGATGTGGTTTCACATTTTTATTTTGTTCGGAAGAATTCGTCATTTTCATGATATTTGTTCATGGATTCGCCATACCTGACCAATTTCTGATCAGAACGCATCGAAATTTATATTCTTTAGACAGTAGTTATCTTAAATCTAGCAAATTTTTAAAGAGGGGGTCGTTTTCAAAGCTTATGCATTTTAGATCCCACCTTTATCCTTTCAACAGCTGATAACTCTAAAAATATCAAACATCAACTGACAAAACATAAGAGTTTTACACAAGACGTGTTAACAACCAAGTAAAATCATTAACATCGTTGAAATAACTGAATGAGAAATTAAAAAAAAAATATCTTCATGTGTCCCCATTAACTTGGATTGAGTCTACAGCAATTTCCTTTTGTTTATTGGCTCTAGACTGCCAAATGTTTGTTTTTTTTCCTTTTCTTTTATTTTAGTCGGAGGGAAACATACAATAAACGAGCAAACAAACCAACAAACAGACCTATTACAATGGCTAGAGCATCTAATCGAATTTCTACGGGTACGTTTTTACGAGACTGTGATATTTGCAAGGTACACGGCAAATCAGAAGCTGTGTCCTATTGTAAAACGTGCGGAGAGTACCTCTGTGCAATGTGTGACAAGGCGCATAAGGGATCCAAGCCATCACGTGACCACGAATTACTGCTGTGGAGCAAGCTTCCAGTTATCCCGAAGACCAAAACACCTGCGGTACCGTCTCTTTTATGTGAAATGCACAGTACTATGGTGATCAATACATTTTGTGTTGAACATGACGAGGTTATTTGTGAGAATTGCAAAACCACAACTCACAGAAACTGCAATACAGTTACTATCCAAGACCAAAGGGGTAAAACTGAAGAAGGTTTTAGTAAAACAATGAAGCAGTTAGTTAGACTGAAATATAGATATGAAGATTTCAAAGAAATGAGACATGCAGATAAAGATACTTTAAGACGCAAAGTAGAAAAATGTTTGAATGACATGCGATCAATCCGCCATGAGGTTAACAGTGCTTTAGATAAAATTGAGAGTGGTCTCATTGCAGAGATAAAGGAATACGAGGGCAAGATTTCCAAGGAGATTGCCGGTCACTTAAATATAGCGGATGACATGCTGGTTCAAATAAGCAAGCAAGTTAAAGAAATGAAGAAATTTCAAAAATCACGTGATGATGATATCATCTTTGTGGGAATGAAAAAGACCGCACAGCAGGTGCGTGAATACAAGAAGGCAATCGTTGAAATACACAAAGAAATCAACCTAATTGACATTAATTTCAGACCAAGCGAAGCTGTACCAGACATAATTCAACAACTGCAGTCAATCGGAACAATTCTTGTCCCTAACAGTCCATACAAACAGGGTCAGTCATCCTTACTAAGCATTGCTATCGTTGATAAACAACCTATTGATGTCCGGGCCAGGGATGTAAGGGGTTGTACTTTCATGCCGGATGGACATTTTGTACTCGCATGTTTCACGGATGGAGTGAAAATCTTTGATAAAAGTTTCCGGTTTAAGAACGAACTTTATGTTCCTTCAGCAGACATTGCTGCCTTTGGTGAAAACAGCGTTGTAGTCACTCAGCGGAACCTGAAACAGTTACAGCTATTGCAGGTTTTACCAACCATGGCGGTGGAGCGAAAAATTAGGATTGAGAGAATTTGTTGCGGCGTGGATGTGTACGGGGAGGAGATTTACGTGACTTGCCATGACAACCCTGGAAATGGCGAGGTTCAAGTATTAAATAAGAGCGGGAAAATCCAGAGAAGACTTGGTATGCTCAATGAGAAATATATGTTTACAAGACCTTTAGCAGTCAAACTCAGCCGAGACGGCAATAAGGTTTTCGTGTCTGATTCAGACACAAATACGGTCACGTGTCTTAATCAACATGGTCAAGTAATATATCGGTATAACGACCCAGATTTAATTAAACCGACGGGCTTGTATGTTGACGCTGTTGACAACATTCTCGTGTGCTCTTGGCGTTCTAATACAGTGCACGTGGTAGGGAAAGACGGAAAGAAACAAAGAGTGGTGTTGACTGAGGCAGATGGAATCAATAACCCTTTGTGTGTGTCATATAGGCAAAGCAGTGGTAGTCTGGTGGTAGGGCTGGATAACAGAGCAAATACGGAGAAGGCATTGATTGTCGTGCAAACTCAATAACCGCTATCTTTATAAATAAGAGACACAAAATTTTAAAGCCGACAGTAAAAAATCCAAATACTGCTGCTTGTATGGTATTTTTGGAAGAAATGTATCACCTTAGCGGACAGTATAGATCTAAGATCAGGCTGCACTTTCTGTGCAGTCTGATCTTGATCTATGATGTCCGCAAATGGTCAGCCTTGAGGTTAATATATCACACTTATTTTAAGACGATACTAAAAGTTAGGACAGTTTTATTGAGACGTAATTATCAATTGTACCATGAAATTCGAATCCCCCATAGCAGCATAACAAATTATGTTGTGCCAGAAACCTTCAAATCCCTCAACGACATATAAGCCTTAAACGAAATATTTGGATGGCGACCTCGAGGGGAGTTCAGGAAAAAAATGACCTTTTTTATATAAAGTATAAATTTCATAAATAAGTCGCCGACTTAAGGGCCAAGTAAAGTCCAAAATATCAAAGCAGGTGTCATAATACATTTAAATTTTAATCATACAATTTAAAAGTATGCAAAAAATAAGATTAGGCAAAAAGTACATAGGGCACAACCACCTGGCAGGTTTTAACCTAGGAATGAAATTTATTTCTCTGTCAGGCACTAACATTTGGACCGACTGTACAATGTCATGTTGTCATCTTCATAATAATTTCCATACTATTGAATGGCATGATACAAATTCAAATGCATTTGAACACCCGCTTTGTTTAAACTTGGCATTCATTGTTACTTTAAAGCTTAAGACAACAGTTTTAGGCAAAAGAAGCGGTTGCCAAATATTTCGCCAAATTAATATTGTCTTGTGTGCCAAAAACATAGATATTAACTAAGATAGTTTAAAATTTTTAATACTTTATGTGCTTGTTGCCAATTCTTCTTTTCCGGTGTAAGCGAAACCTTGTTAATTTGCAAATTATGTAGAAATATGATTTTACAAATGGTAAAGGCATTTTACACTGATTTCCAAAGGGAAAATTTATTTGACATGGAATGGTGAAGATGCTTATTGATAGTAGGTATAGTTTTAATAACGCAACTTCTGATTGGCTAAACCAAATCCTTTAGCCAATCATAAGTTGTGTTTTTTCAAATTCAGAAATTTCTTAAAAAAACAATGAGAATGTTCATAAGAATCGTTGTGAACATGGACTCCGGGCCCGTATTCAGTAACATTTGCAAATACGTCTAATTCTCCAGTTGTTGTCTAAATACCGCTACTTTTGATTGGCTTAAACAAACCCTTTTCCAGAATATTTTCATCAAATGCTCAGTTTGTTTTGACATTTTAATACAAGAAATAACAATATCATATACAGGAAATACATGTATATCTTAACAAAAAATAACATATAGAAACAACAATAGAAGCAACACTTACAATAGTGAACACCTGCAAGTTCGCGTTTTCCTCTATTTAGATGCATATTGCAAACGGAATGTGTCTGAATTGGCAAGGAAACCGGGAATATGTGTGGCTGTTTTAAACGGCATAAAAGGTACAGTATGTCAACATTGAAACTCTTTTGCATATTTTTGAAATTTCAAAAAGATATGATGGGATGTTAATTCAACTCACCGCAGAAAAAGGAGCCGTTGCTACTTAGAATAGTGTTTCTAAGCATACACTCACACTGCGCTATAATTAAAAAGTAACAATTTACAAATTATGATAGGATTAGGACAATCCCTCATCGCATCCGTTTGCCAAAGTTTTAATATATATTATATGTTATTGATAAAAGATGCTTGATTACAGGCGGTGAGCTAAAACGCTGTTAAATTTCAAACGATTTAGAATGGTACAGAAATCAGTCCTTTGTGGCAACATGGATAAATTACTGACATATATGGTGTAACTGAAAAAAAAAACACGTAGATTTGTATAAGAAACTGAACAATGGTTGGAAGAAAACTGGCTGACGATTGAAGTTGTAAACAATGGCGGTGCGTCACGGAAATTTATCGTTGGTTTCCGCCTAGAGTCGGATTCGGTGTAATTTGAATATAGCCGCAAAATTCGTTTGAAAATCGAGGCTGCAACAGAGAAGCGTCCGTTTTCCTTCGTTTAATGTATTAGACGCAGGGCGAAGGTCAAATATAGTCAACTGACAGAATGCATGATCATCACACGAATCTACCCGAGTGTATAACGGATATATCGAAAATCTTCGATTAAAAAAAAGGAAAACGGAAAGGACGAATCTGTTTACATGGAAGGCCGCAACTCAGCGAAATGCATTTTCTATCCATCGTAATCTAAGTTACCTTGCAACCGTCAGGCACGATTTTTTGGTATGAATATATAAGACTGACAATATTTTGATAAAATAAAGACAATATGAGTTTAAACTGGTTGAAAATGAGTAATAGAGCCTCTTTAACGCTAGCAACCCGTGTTCATTTGAGTCATAAACACTCCTACAAGCAAAATGTCCCGCAGAGGCCCGCAAAATAAACATGTCCTCAATTTTTAACGATAGCAAGTTACTTTCTATTCATATAGGCTAAGATCTAGCTGTAACTCAACAGTCAGCCTAAGCAGCTACTCCGAAATTACAAATCAGATAAGAATACTTATAAATCAGAAATAGTATCGCGCGAGTTGTTGAAGTTATCCACGAATAACCTTTGTAAATATACTGTGAAGTCTCTGTCCATAGATGTGTCCGATTGTGACAAAAACGAGTCTCGTGATGGTAAGGGTGCCACAAAAAAAGTGAACAAAGGCAGGTATGCTGCACTTTTGTTTTATGATATTTAGTAAATGTCTTTGGAAAATGAAGAAAAGCAGACCAATTCAACAAAACATGTATATAAACAGACCACAGTTCACTGAAAAAAAAAAAATATTTTAAACAAATCATATACAGTTGCAGTATCCTCTGGATACTTGTGAAATCACCTTCCGATGTATATCGTACAAGTTGTCTGCGCATGTCATATTCCTCGAAGATTCGACCTGTCTGCTGTGACTCATCACCTATCCTCGTATACCTGGGAAAAGTAGGACATGTACCGAAGCTATTAGCCTATTTGCCAAGCATGTAGGGGCTGTTTTAATGATTGGCTGGTGCACAGGTTACATGCTAGCCGATCATAGATGAACGAATCGCACCAGGTAGCGTTTTATTGAGTGAACGTTTATTTAATTTTGAAATTCAAAGTAACGGTTGTTGTTTTGAAAAGTAGTCCGGTTCTGTGCCAAGAATGTCCAAATTACATAGATGCGTATTTGTAGAATGTCATCTAGCGGGAGATAATTATTCCGTACATCCTTAAAAACCTTTATATAAACTCAACTCGTGACTTATAAATTTCGTTCACATTTATTACGATGGCATCAAAGAACAGAAGATATATCTGATGTTTATTATCTTTGAATGGAAAAGGGAATAAAGTGTAACAAATGTACCTAAAAAGGTGCAGGTTCGTTTTCATGTTTAAACAGTTTGCGGTACATGCGGCATACGATCTTTTGAAATTCAACGTTTTTTGGGTACGACAGTTTTAATGCCGGTGTAACGCAGAAAAATGACACCCATTACAAAATGACCCCCGGGTCATTTCTCGACGTAGAATAATGAGCCATAGGTCATTTCTCGACGTAGAATAATGACCCGGGTAACTTTTCTACGTCGAAAAATGACCCACGGGTCATTCCTCTACGTCGAGAAATGACCCGGGGGTCATTTTGTAATGGGGGGTCATTTTTCTGCATTACACCGGCACTAAAACGTGAATCCTAGGGGATACTAAAAGTTTGTTCCTCGATTATTTATATTCAGAAGAATAAAGATTAACTGCTTAAAGTCGTTCTTCCGCTACTTTGTTCCTTTTTACCAGGCTTCACACACAAAGACTTGTAGAGAGAAAATACCCTTCTATTTAAAGTGAATGCAGCCATTAGAAACACTCCATTACAACCATGTAGACAAGTAAAGATATAGTTGAAAATATCCAGCCTTGTAAAGATATAGGGTATGATAGCAAGCCACGTGATTCCAGTCAGGGCAGATAATTTGATGTATATGAGAAATGTCTGGCGGTTTTTGTTTGATCGAATGTTCATTTCAGATCTTTGTCTTATTTCGCGAAGAGTATAAATGAACAGAGCTATGTTACAAAGAACTGCCAAAAGTGTAGGTAATGTCATAGTCAACGCCACAAATAATGGACGGGATATCCAACAGACTTCAGCGTCGTCATCCCCGTAACCTGAAAACCCATTGTTTGTGAAAATAAGTGAAGAAATTACATTTATCGTCATTATAGAAAGGGAAGTAATTGTTACAAAGAACGTGTACTTAATTGTTCTTTTTGGAATAGAGGTATGTAGAACGTTTCCAGAGAATCGAAACACACGTGACATATGATAGGAACAAACGAAGTACCATAGGACGACCGACAGCCAACAAAAATGTGATACAGCTCCTATGATGCTACACAACACTGTCGAAAAATGTTGTCGTATACCCATAAGGAAGAAACTATGTCCAAACAGTATATGTATTGCCAATATCATGTTGTTTATCCCTGGCTGCGTTCGTAACGATCGAAATGTGGCGTATGTTATGAGTGTGAACAACGCTGAAACTATTGATAAAACTGAGGTAGTCAGTGTCAAATATCCAAGCGATTCTGAGTTTGTCTCGTGTGTTATTGGGGCAAATTTGTTTTCCTGCGTACTCTTCAAAAAGTCGTGAACACATACAATAATTACATCAGTGTCAACTACTATCTTCATATCACTCTGACTTTTGAAGTTGAACTGATCGTAGGATAGAACCACACCCATGTCCCAAAAGGTCAAATTCGACTCTGATACTGACACATTGAAATCATTTAAAACAACTTCTATCCAAGGACAAGCGGTAAATTGTGTCATTGGAGAGAGTTCAGCATACAGAGAGCATTCATCTATAGAACTATTCTTAAAAGCTCTCCTATCAGCTTTTCCTATAGCTTCAATTTCAAACGCATGCATCACAGATTTGTCGTCATAGAGGTCAGCTGACAATTCATATCTAGGAATGTTGTCTTGTACTGTTACATCAAAATAAATCAGCTCTTCCTGATTCTTATATTTTGAAAAGTAGCTGTACGACACCGCATTTTTTTCTTTGGTCAGTTCAATCAATTTCTGCGCAAAATTCTGTTGATATGAGAACCGACAATGTAATACAAAAAACGTTAGGTTTCTGTCATAATACACATTGTGAATGTCCCATAATCCAACTGCTGAAATATTAAGACTGTCTTCTAGTGTTCTTTCTAGTGCCTGGCGTATTACTTCGATGTCGTGGTAATAAATACTTGTCGAAGTCACAAATAATAGATAAGCATCTATACATCGCCCTTTGATCTTTGGCTTACACTCTTCGTCCTCATAAATGAATCCGTTGTCACAGTGAATAACGTGGCAGGTGCCCTGAAATATTGTAAAGAAGGTTGTTCATTAATGGAAATGACGTACATGTAAAACATAGTACATACTGCTTCCTTCATAGAGATGGCAAATTTGACAAGTGAGCCTAATATGAGAAAAAAGGGTCTTAATGCAACTCTGTGAAGCATGAAACTAAGCAATTTACCACAATATTTTGGATACATAAAACCCATTTTGTAGTACAACTGACTGCATCACGTGGTACACTGGTCATTGTACATATAGAAAACTGACCAGTGGCAAAATGTTTCGATTCAGGTTAGCCTGCGCGGACTGCTCAGGCTGACCTGAATCGATACTTTTTGTGGATGCATTAAGCCCCTCCCCTTTTTCTCAGAGCACTGAGCACATGCTTTACTGTAACGTTATGTGGCTTCGTTTACATAGCTCGAAAGAATTTCTTGAATAACTTAATCAGCTCTCAATATGATACTTTCCTCAATGCAAACTTATTAACGTTACATTTGGCACAAATATGACGTGGGGCGTCTACTGTTTGTTTCGAGCTTCATACTGGAGAGACCTTCTTGCTACAGGTTGACGTTAAGTACTGCTCCTTTCAACTGAAAGTACCCGCTACAGGTAACATTGCAGCGCCCATATGATTTTGCAACGTAAGTACAAAATAATATTTTGTTTACATGATAATGAATAGATATGCAGTTGAAAGTTGTCGCATGGATTGTCTGGGATGTCGGTGCACGTTAATATGTAGTTTGCGAAATTAGCTTTCGTTCCAATCCTTTTCACGTAACTTTACCTACCAGAATAGTACCATGTATGTAAATATTATATTGAATAGAATATGTTTAAACTAATATGTAGTTCTTTTGGTAGTTAATCGTTTGTTATAGCCGTTTTAATCCGACAAACTTCCGTAAGCGACTACGGTTTCTGGAAAATCAAGACTTGGAGTCACCGGGAACCTTTGTAAAACATATAACGCGTTTTTCTATTAAAGACCGTCGGCCGAAATATTAAGCTGAGCATTTTTATATCGATTTGATTTCAGTTGTTATCTTCACCGAGCGACTTTTGATTGTGGTAGTTAGGCTTAGTATATAAGTTTTTTTACAGCCAACGCAACCCTGACGTTTCTGTATAACTGTATGATTTTAGTCTGTTAAATGTTCGAGCAATATATAATTTGATTATCATTACCCGACAATAACAACATATACTTTCTGCAAGTTGTGCTGTTGAATAATCTATTTTCGATATCTATCTGTGTATATTGAGAGAAAAGAATGCTTTTAAAGCCCAAATAAATTTACCAGGTATGCGTTGTAGACTGCATTTGTTGGACATTTGTCAACCATGTTATCCGCTTGTACAACTTCGTCGACGGAGTTAAAGTCAAACAACACGGAAAAAGGAAAAGGGGGTCTATACTGGTTTCTTATGCTGTTGACACAGTCTTTCGGTAATTTATCCGTCGGCCTATTACAAAGGTAACAGAAAATATTTCTGTATTCAGCATCAAACTCGGCTTTGTAGTACTCGCAAGCATCCACAATTTCTTGATCAAACACTGGCCACAAGCCCGTCAAATTACAGCTATCGTAAACATCGCGGCAGGAATCAATCTGCAAAGCTTTAGGTTTTTCAAAATATAAATTACAACCGTCTTGATTCAAGATGTCTTGTGCTAATGTAGTTAATGATATTGTAGAAGGCGCATCCTGTGAACAGCTGAGATTCACTTTCCATGGTGTAAGGAAATCAGTGTTCTCGAAATTACACATCGCACAGAACACGTTGCGATAAGTTTCGTTCGTAGAATTGTTTGAAACCGGAAGGAAGTATTCCAGCGCGGAGGCAGACTCGTTAGTGCATTTCTTTCTAACCTCGTCGTCGGTAAAATTATTCAGACATCTGGATACCATAGGGTAAGTAAGGCCCTTCTCCTTCTTTAAATTCGTATGAGTACACCGATATAAACCACCAATAGGTACATTATGATCAGATGTGGTACCATTGTAATCTGGACAACAGTCTCCTCTCCAGCCACATTTCCCGTCACAATAACATTTAGTGCAACACTGGTCAAGGGTGGGCATCATTATAGGTATATATAGCGACGGGTCCTTATTTTCCGTTTCTCCATTATCCACTGGTAATGTAGCATTATCACATACGTCCAGCTGGCACTCAGCTTCTAGTGTATATGATATATATCTTTGTACTATATCACACTGACTCCAGGAGATAAAGAATGCCACAACAACTGTAAAGAGGGTTAAAACTGTACAGCCCATTGTAACCGTCTGTCTCTGCAGCTCACATAAGCGCATTTGATATCGATACCGGTTTTCTCTGCTTTTATACAGTAGCCTCTGTTGATGTTATCCAATACCTCTTGGTGTGTTTTTTGTAGGTATTTTAACCCTTGGCCTGCTAAGCACAATTCAATGACCTTTTTCGGACAGGGTAGATCAAGATCAGACTGCACGGAACGTGCAGTCTGATCTTGGATCTACACTGTCCAACAAGGATATATCTTTTCTCCAAAATGTACCTTTCAAAGCGATATTTGGGTTTTTACTATCAGCTTGAAAGTTTCAATTCTTTTACAGTTGACTTGCGCAAAACAGAAAATTACATAAAAACGTAAAGTGTCGTTTCGGATTTGTCCCCGCGGGTTGCGCAGGGTGATCCGAGAAGACACTTTACGCAAATGTTCGAATGCCCCTTTTCGTGTGCTGTAAACCATATGCTACTTCATATGCCCGAGAGATATGCTTTAAAAGGGAAAGGTGTGGATATGATTTGGACTGCACATACTGTCTATAAAACTACACGGTTCTCTTGACTTTTAACTTTTTCAGGATCAAAATGTATACCTCTAACATCGTTCGACATCTGAAAAATCAACCAACTGAAAGATTTCCATGTTACCAGGTTGACTGAACAAGCAGAAGGCATAGATCACAGATCAGACTGCACGTACACTGATTATTAGAGTAAAATTCCTTGTCACATCAGCATTTCTATTATCGAGATCTAACTCGATCCTATTTGTTTGCCACTCCAAAGCCATTCTCTTGCTAAAGTGGAGAATGACCGTAGTTGGCCTTACTTGAACGTTGTTACAGGTAGATAAGCGTAGTTCAACCATAGGTCTCTGAAACTCCATTGGACTGTAGAGGGATAAAGAAATCTTCATTATCGGACACTGTTACTATAAATAGCATACGGGGGATTCCCTCTCTATTGTATATAATGTGACAAGGTGTGCAACGAAATTGAAGAAAATTTTACCCTCGTCTCCTTTCAGGGAAAATATGTAAACGAAAACGGATAAATGAACCTAGTTACCGTTGCAGATAGAATCACAAATGATTTTTCTTCTGTGAGCTGACTTTCGAAAGTTCCAAACAACTCTTAAGATCAAGCAATAGCTCTCATCTCTAAAAAATTAAAAAAGCTTCCGGGTCGCCATGCGCTGACGTCACACGATTTGAAATCCTAAAGCGAATAAGAATTAAATTCTTTTTCTTCAAACATAGAAAAAGTTTTCAAAAATTAAATTCTTTTTCTTCAAACATAGAAAATATTTTTGCTGGTGCATTGATGAAATTATTGAATTAACATTTCGTCTGATATGATTTATCCAATTTCATGATTTTCATCTCCCATTTTACATATTTTCAAATACGCTTTTACCGTTCATTGGTTAAAAGCTTTGGGGTGAGTTAACATACGCTGCGTCATGACGAATTATGTGACGTCAGCGTATGGCGATCCAGAAAATATGGAAGTTTTTTATTTATTTTTTTTTTAGATGAGAGCTATAGATTGATGACAAGAAGCTTTTGGAACTTTCTAGGGTCAGCTTATAGAAGAAAAATCATTTGTGATTCTATCTGCGCCAGTAATTAGGTTTATTTTTCCATTTTCTGTTAAATATCATCTTTGAAAGGGGACGCGATTCAAATTTTGTTCGATTTCGTTGCACACCTTGTCTTATTAAATACAATACAATACAGAGGGAATTCCAAATGTACTATTTATAGTAACAGTGTTAATGAAAGTTTGTAAGTATATTCAGTGATACACATGCGATGCACCAATGTGCTTTGAATGTTCGATGATCGACCAAGGACGATTTTAGTGTTCTGTGATAGACCAATAGAGCTTCAAAGGCCTGTGGTTCAACAGAGTAATTAACAAAGTTTGAATGTATGATTTGCCAGTGATAAGCATATAATTTTTCAACGAGCTCAAAAATTGGCTGAGTTTGCGCTGACCTGAGTCTTTACTTTTTTCAGATGTCATAAGCCCTTCCTCGATCGAGTTTGGCTCAACAAATACAGATCCTATTCAAAGACAAGATAAATGACCTACAGTAAGCAGGCTGAACTATGTTGATTTCTGCAGCGGAAAGAAACTGAGAAGCAAAGTTGAACGACATCTGAATAGTCTAATTATTTATGAGTACATTCTTACAGAATGTTTGGTCTACCTTGTTCGTGCTAAGTAGGGTAGATCTACTTTGTTTAGGTTAGAGACAATTAATGATTCGTAAACATTCGATCAGATCAAAGGATAAAGCATGTAAACATTTGGTAAAATAAAAAGATAGGCTAGAGAAATGAATTATATCTTTTATGAGAAAAAAACAACCAGTTGAATTATCATTTCTTGACCTTACACTGGTGAATTTACTTTTACAATTCAATCACGTGTTTTAGCAGCCCCCGGGGAAAGAAAAAAAGTTTTTTTTTAAACATTGTGGGGAAAAGAGAAAATGCTGGAAGCCAGCATTTGCTCCTTTTCCCACAATGTTTCTACCTTTCCAGAGGCATATTCCATGATTAAGGTCAAGCTACTTTTGTCGTCTGTAAATAATTTAAATTTGGAGATATTCTCAAATATTTTCTTGTAATGAACGGTTTAATGTAATCACTCCCACATTATAATGAAAGCCTATTTTACTCTTGACTAATCAATAGAATTATAGGTTTAACCCCATTGAAGTTTTTTGCAGATGTCGAATTAAAATTGGTTCATTAGATGGAATTTCTCTTTAAATTGATGAATGAATGTGGGATACAAAAAGAAAATACAATAAATACAAAAAATACAAAAAGAAAATATACAGTTAGACATAAGTTAAGCATTACCAAAACTGACCAGCAATAGCCCATGTGCTTAGACCAGCATTACTCATGGCCACAATTGGCCATTTCTGGGCTTCGGAAAGTTTTCCCGTAGCCATCCTTTCATTTGGCGAATAAATCAGCCTGTTAGTTGTCTAGTGGGTCCACGCATTGTTTGAAAATATACCAAATAAAAGATTATCCATTAAAAAAAAATACGACTGAATTTGTTCGGGTGATGCTTGACTTATGTCTGACTGTATAGTTGTAGAACATTGGTATTGAAAGCCATGTACTGTATTTCACTTTTACCTAACAATATTTTTAAAAATTTCCTAATGTTTGGTAGAACATGAAAGTAGTGCAGGGTTCATTAAACGTAGAGACAGCCATTTAAAACACACACAGAGAAAAAAAAACAACATACAACATTATCTACTCTGAAAGTTCTGAGAGAAAACATTTTTACACAAGTGATCTACCACCTGAAGGGGGCTTGTTTCTGAATCCTACCTCTCTTTAAAACATTGTCAGATAAGGCAAAATCGCTCGTGACATTTTTGTACATGTCAGGTAATTCCGTTAACTTGTTTTCTGTAAGCCATCTTTAAGACATCTTCACAAGCCAAGGGTGACGACCCACTACGCTCCTCTGCCCTTGGCGGATCGAGCTTGATTTCGACATTCGCCCGATACGCATTTTCATTGGTTACAGCTAGCTCTAACTGCACGAATCAAATCGCTCGTAATATGTCATCTTTGATAAAAATAGAACAAGGTCGCGACTTTCCGGATAAAAATAGAAGGTACACATGAATACATCCGTGGATATGTGTAGGATCTATAATGATTTATTACAGAAAAAAAGAAACAGATGAACAATATTTACAGAAAATTTCAGTGTGACCAATCAATTATCAGAGGTTTTAGGTTATATCCCAGCACCTGACCACGGAATGTCGAAGTACGTTTGTGGTTATTGCTTCATGTTGAATTAATGTATTCGTAAGCCGTTTGTAAAACGGTATTTCATTGGCTATAAGAAATATGATGTAAAGGGAGATAATAAACAGCATCCAAAAGGGGGCATATCGCGGGAATCTCGAAATCGGGCTCGATCCACCAAGGTAAGAATCACATAGTGATCGTAACCTTGGCTCGCGAAGATGTCATTAAGAGGCATTTTTCTTGTCTAAGTCGCTGAAACGAGTGCTTTTAAAGTCCGGCATCGGCCATGAAAACATGAAATTGTTTGGAGATGGAAACACGTGGCAACAAGAGAAATTTCTCGTACCTTGCAATTTTTTAAGAGTTGTTTTCAACAGGTTTTGTGCTACAAAAAATAGTTGTTTGCTGGTGGTAAAATTGAGCAGTAAGTCAGTGAGGAATTCAAAAGAGCCATGGTCTTGCAAAAGAGGGCTTAATGCATCTCTGTATTGCATTATAACATGCAATATATCACACAATTATGGGTCTTTACAATGCATTTTGTCAAAACCTCACGGAATCATGAGGTACATTGATCATTGGGCATGCAGAAGTTATTCACAGATTACATAAACTTTCGATTCAGGTCAGCCTGCGCAGGCTACCTGAATCGAAACTATTTGCAAATGCACCAAAGTCCCTTTTTACAGAGCTTGGCTCACATCTATGTTCAAAAGTCTAAGAACTGAAACATACTATAAATGATCATTTATCTGTATAACTAAACACAAAGGCTCCACTTCTTGCCCTGTTCACCACACAATCCCGACTTTTAACGACCCTGAAAATGAGGCATTTTGAAAACATTGTGTAAAAAGGAGAAAATGCTGGTATCCAGCATTTTCTCTTTTTTCCACAACGTTTTACCGTTCCCAAAACAAATTTCAATTCTTGAGCAACATTTATTTTGTCGTCTACAAATGCTTTCAATCTGGACAAGTCTACCATCTTGTCGTTTGGTAAAGAGTTGTTATAAAGGTCTGAATAATTTTATAAATTATTGTCCAATATTTTTTTAGTTTTCGTTTAGTAACCAGAGTATTCCAAAGTGTAATGAATGTACACATTGATTTTCACTTCACAAAGCCAATTAGGATATTCAAGTAGAACAGATGGGCTATTATGACAGCAAACATTTGGTTTCTAATGAGGTTTTGTATATCTGATATCACTGGCTAATTGCTAAATTCTTCAATAGATTGGAGTCAAAACGTCAATAACACCACTATAGCGATCTGTTAAGTCAATTGGAAAATGTAAATCTGTCGAGCAAATATGTTAACCGGTGTCCTGCTAAATAAATTGAATTGAAACTTTGAAGTCGATAGTAAAACAGCAAATAATGCATTTTCAAACCTTTTTTTTAGAAATAGATCTATCTGTAGGACAAAGTAGATCCGCGATCAGGCTGCACTTTTCGTGCAGTCTGATCTTGATCTACACTTTCCGCAAAACGTCAGTAAGTAGGCTTATCAGCCAGTGACAAAGAAAGGACCGGGAGCGTTTCCATACTGTAAAAAAGGTGTCAAATTTTCAAAGCCTTATCTTTGCAAGAAAATAAGAATAATATAGTACAGTACACCCACAAGATGCAGCCATCCAAATCAACCTCAAAAGAAAACTCTCTGGCAAAGTAGAACTACAAAGAGTTATGGAAGAGACAAACAATAACTTGCAGGGTCCGTATAGTCACCAACCATTCTTGAGAATATTCTTAGTCTTATTCCCCAAGGTGTTCTAAATTTTTAGGTAACACAAATTCTGATGGGCTAAACCGAATGGTTTAGCTAATCAGAAGTTGTGTTACCTACAAATGTAGAAAATTCTGGAGAATACAGACAAAGAATGTTCTTAAGAACCGTTTGTGAATACGGACCCTGGTCACCTATGAGGAACAAAGTTACTTGTACTCCCTGAAATGCTTGCTCACCAATATTTTCCGAGTTCCAACAGGTATTGGTGATGTTATAATCACTAGGAACGAGGGCAAGTTTTTCTGGAGAAACAAATTACTTAGGTTATCGGAGTGAACCTCATTAAAAAAGAAAAAAACAGTTGCTATCACTGAATCTGTCAGGTATTATCTTATCAGTATTATTATGAAAAAGCTTTCCCACATCACATCCGTGAACTTCGTCTAATGGTAATGTGATGTCTCCACTGTTGGCATGAAGAGCCGAACAAGATCAAATTGAAGCTGCGTCCACTCTTCTTGGTTTGCTTTTTTGTGTGAAAGAGATAAGAGGTTCCATACAAGCAGGATACGAATTAATTTTTTAATCGTTTGTTCCAAATTGCAGACTGAGATCATCACTGCACAATCTGATTAATCATCGAGAACCACTTTTCGATACATTGCTTTAGTAGTACGGTCAGGTGGCAGGTGACATAGAAACTTATTCACGGCTGTAGTGAACACTCAGCTCTCAGAACGTCTGAGCTCTTACACATAAAAAGACCAAGAAATCTGCACACAATGGTAAACCATTGGAGTAATGGTATACCATTTTCCTGTAGCCTTTTACCAAACAATTCCTGGTTTTTATGACCCTGAGATAGAAGCCTTTTGAAAACACGAGAAAATGAGAAAAACCAGCATTTTCTCCTTCCCACAATGTTTTCTACCCTGCTGGTACCAAATTTCGATTTTTGAGTTACGTTTATCGTATCGTCTGCAAGTGTTTAGAATTTGGACCAGTCTAAAATTTTGTTGTTTGGTAAGAGGATAAGAGAAGGAAAACCTTAATGTCGTACAAAATTTATATTGAATCACGAACTTCCAAAGCTACTGCATGGCTAGGCACCCAGTCCTTAACACTTATCCTGCTAAATAACTAAAATCAAATTTTCGATTCGATATTAATAAGTCAAATATTGTTGTTTCAAAGTTATGTCTAGGGGTATCATATCTCCTTATCAGACAGTGTAGATCAAAGATCAGACTACACGTTCTGTGCAGTCTGATCTTGATCTGCACTGCCCGCACAAGGTCAACTAGTCGCACTTAGCAGATAAAGGGTTACATTTCTGAAAACAGAACCAGAAAAGAAATGAGAATTCAACTTTCTTGTCGACCAATAGCCGGCACCGACTGCTGTTGATGTAAAACTACGGAATAATTCAGTTGGAAATCTGATAAAAATTTCTGCTAATTTAAATAACAAGAGTTTTCTACGAAATAGAAGTTCTCGGGTTAACGTTCGCTTTATAGCTATTTTTATTTTAGAAACTGAATAATTTTGATAGAAAAAAAAGAGAAAGAATATCCTCAACAAATATTTTATCAATTTTTCAATTAAAAAAAAAAACAAGAAACACTGTTTAATTTGATACGAAGACACCATTAGTAGCGCTGTATATCAATTATGCTTTTACACTTTTATCAATACTGAACCCTCTCTGCAGAATGGACATGAAAAAGGAGCTTTTGCGAAGGGCATAGTTCAAAATCATACTGTCAGAACTTTCAGTTTAATCGCAGACATATATCGTCCGCTTGTCAAGAGAAGCTCATAAACCCCCTTTCTCATTTTCAGTGGACTGTATTTCCGAATGAAGTCGAGTTGCAGTAGTTGATGCTGAAGGCATTAATTGTCTTTCACTGGCAATGTCGCCTTGGATATCTTTGGCATTAATGTAAAAGCACTACTGACAAGATTTTTATGTCAATACCGACGGTAAAAACTTTCTGGAAAAATGATAATTCGTAGTTCAACGTTCGCTAAAATTTGCTATAAAAAGCATAATACCGCGATAGATTGATGCAAAGTAGTTTCCTCTGCAAACATAAAAATTGTCAATGCATTACCATCTAATATCAATACTAAATTATTTTTCGAGAAAAAAGGTGATTAGGTGATTCTAAGGGCAATGTACGCTTTAACCTCAAAATGTTAAATGACGCATTTTAATGAAAAGGAGGAAGAAGGCTTTCGAAAACATTGTGGAAAGAGGAGAAACCAGCATTTCTCCTTTTCCTACAACGTTTTATCCTCTCATAGGCAAGCCTTTCCATTCATGCCACATGTATGCATTAAAGGGCTACATAGCCTTCCAGGTAGGTTCCTCATTTGATATCTAAGAACAGGCCCACCTTTAAAATAAATATATACTTACTTCCAAAAGAAACGATACATACAGTTGAAAACAGAACGCTTTTTTGTAAATGTCAGAGGCAAGCATATTTGTTACATGTCTTGAACCTGTAATAGTCTGTGGTAAATTTTAGCAGTACGTCAAATTTTACTTGTACCGTCTGACGTTACACTACCTGGGCCCGTATTTACCAACTATTCTTAAGAACGGTCTTTGTCTTATTCTCCAGAATTTCTACATTTGTAAGTAACACAACTTCTGATTGGCTAAACCATTTGGTTTAGCCTATTAGAAGTTGTGTTACTTACAAATTTAGAAAACTTTGGAGAATAAGACTAAGGATGTTTTCACGAAAAGTTGGTGAATATGGGCGCCGAAATCACGTACAGGTCACAATACAAAGTTACACAGATTGTCTTTATGTTTTGTGGACATTATTTGCATCTCTCACAACTGAAGATTGACGCATCGTTTCCTGAGCATGTGCCTGAACTTCATTCGAAGGGGTTGAAGTCTATCCTGTCCCACAATGTGATCTACATGTATATAGAGTAATATTGCTTACAGACGACGTCTGACTTATCAAAACAACCTCTCATCTATGGATGATCTAAATATAAGAGACCAGGCGTTTTTCTGCGACAAAGAGGAACGATCATATTCTGCTGTTGGAAAAGTTCCAAAGATGACGTGATCGAACGCCGTTAGCTGTGAATTGGCCCTCAACAACGGTACATCAACCGGCATAAGAACATTTACACGAAAACGCACCAATGCCGGGTTTTGTCGTGCAATAGAGATCCTTCGCAAGATGGTTGAAGGACTGACTCCCCAATTTTATAGCGACGTCGTCTCCATTACACGGCCAAGTGCGTTAGCGAAAGGTTTTGCGCGTGGTTGTTGAATCAACTCACATTGATCTTTGCGTTCCAAATAAAGAACTTGATTCGAGGTTTAACATTCACTGATGGGTCTAAAGACTTACCAGGTTCACTGTGTCTAAGTGCGTCGAGGACGTAATGTAAACGTTTGCATATGTATTGACGTCTGGGTGTGAAAACGTACTCAGCGAAATTATCTTGCAAAATGCATTTTCATATAATCTCTTGTTCTTTGCCATTCACGTCTTTGGGACACACCAAAATGAGCTATGACGTCATAATGACGTTGGCTACATTCACGCACCTTTTACGCTTATAATTGCCGTCATTGATTTAGCAGCAATATTTCTGCCTCAAATCTTTTCTACATGTGTGTATGTTTTTCCTTTGTTCGGGTATGAGCCCTGTAAAACACATTAAGTATTTTTCCTAAATATGCTGTCAATCATGTTCAACTCACGTTGCACGTCTAAACTTGAAATATGACGTCACGGAGAAACGGATCATCCGATATGAATCAAAATAAAGCACAGACGTGCGAAACGTCGTAGAGAACAATATTTAACCCATTTTTAATTATTTGTAAATCCATTTTGAAAATTTATGCATCGTTTCTTTTGGAAGTAAGTATATTTAGAAATATCAGAGACATGAGAACATGTCCGGGTTTTCATGCGATGCCGAGGGCAGAACTGCGAGAATCTTCATACGTTAACGTTTTCTCCCAGAACAGCCAAGCTAATAACTGAGGATTCAACGTCATTTACCGTGAAATTGTACTGTAGATCTCGAACAAATTGGAAGTGATATAGCGATAGAGTGAGTGTAATTTGTCCTTTTATCGCAAAACGAATCTACTTGTTATATCGAAGACCTCTCTTTTGATCCCTCATTATGGAAATGAAATAGCTCAACTCGTCTTCATCCAGGTCTAGAATTATAATTTCCCTGCCAAAAATTAGAAATCATACCATATTTAGAATCAAGTAGCAGACTGTGTGAAATCCAAGATCAGACTGCACAGAACGTACTTCTAATTTTGATATACACCGTCCGCGAAGGATAAATCTGTCGGCTATCACAGTGAAAAGATTAAGATCACTTATTTTGTTGACAGCGTCATTTGCGTTAGACCTAATAAAACACAGACTATTGTCGGATATTTGAACATAAAGATCTAGTAAAACACAATTTGTGCTGTATCTGTTTTATTATATTAGTCTTTATCCTGTAATATAACTTAAATGAAACTTTCAAGTCGATTGTAAAAAACCCATAATATGTAACACTGTCAGACTTATTTTCGGACGATAGAAGATATCTCAGTGTAGATATCGGACAGTATAGATCAAGATCAGACTGCACGTTCTGTGCAGTCTGATCTTTATCTATACTGTCCGTAAAAGGTCAGTGATTCGCGCCAAGCAGAATAATTCGTAGATGTATGGGGACCCACATGCCTCTTGAAGAGCTTAATATCGACCGTTGTAAACAAATTCCCTAGTTTTAATGACCATGTGGGAGAAGGCATATGAAAACACTGTGGGAAGGGAGATATAGCATTTCCTCCTTTTTTCCACAATGTGTTTTCCTCTATTAAAGAGACATTGCCTGATGTGAGCCACCATCTGCAAATGGTCTTAATTTTGACTTTCTATAATTTTGTCATTTTGCAAATGGTTAAGCTTTTAGAGGTATATAGCGATTGCCTGCTCGTAGTGTATTGATATACAGATCTACACTGTATCTAACCCAGCTTTCCTTTTATTGCTTTCTCTTCTTTCTCCCTTTTTCGTTTTCTTTTTTGTTCACAAAGGACGTGGAAAACTTGGACAATTTACCCAAAGACCAATAAAGTTATAACGTACACAAATAAATCATTATAATGCATAAAGACACCATTAGCTTAAAATCTGGATATTTCACCATTTTTGAATACCATCTCATATCAACTGTTATGCTGCATTCACATAAAGCATGAGGGCTGTGATGTCCAAGTTTCAAAACATCGTGGAACTCCACGATTCGTTGCGGTTTTTTTTTTAAACATTTGTGCAGCGTTTACATCAGCTACAATTGCAACGACTTTAGAGAGGCTTGGTGAGCGTGCGGTGTCGTCGGACCAAATCGCGTTTATCTTGAGGGAACGTGGCGCAATTGCGATGATTGTAAGGATCGTGTAAGAATTTCGTCACGATTACCCAGTATAATAAAACGTGGAAATCGCAGTAGAAACTAGCACAGCTTAATAGAGCTTACGGCTTTCCTGCCCTGAAACTTCTGGTTGACATGGCATACATTTTTGTTGTAAGATTATTGAGAATGTATAGTGATTCAATTATTCTAAACACTTTTAAGCACCAAGAATTTCTTTAAATGTCTGTTTAAAAAGTTTCTGATCATACCTTTATTATTGTTTTGTAAAGGGAGGTAATAATAATCTCCCTTTGAATTAAGGATATAGTGATTTTCAAACTGAAAATGATAATACCATGAAGGCATAACCTCCAAAGGTGGCTTGATTAACCCTCTCCCATACAATCCCTGGTTTTTACGGGTCTGGAATAGTAGCCTTATGAAAACATTGCGGGAAAAGAAGAAAATGCTGGTAACCAGCATTTTCTCCTTTACACACAATGTTTTCTACCCTGTCATAGACAGAAATCATCTTTTCAGCAAGAGCTGAATTGTCGTCCGCAAATGCTTTCAATTTGGTCTAGTGCAAAAGTTTGTCGTTTGGGAAAGGGTTAAGATGCTACAGTAGTGATGACTTTTAATGATATCATATTTTCCAGAGTAAAATGACTACCTTAATGCGACGCCTCAGATCATGATTGCCCATCGTAGTTGATCTTGATGTACTTTGAAACACAATATGAGGACGAATGACCCATACCATCAAATTTTACCTAAATCGTGCGCTAAAAAGTGTAAATCTCGATCAATCGTTTACATAAGTGGTAGCATATCATAGTAATCGTCAGAGAACTAGAGAGAACTTCAGAGAAGGTAATGAAAATCGTGGCTTATCTTTACCAGAATTGTTGTATTTTTTAGTAACAAACCGCTAGAGCTTCTAGATTAACATTGAATCGGCGTAATCGTAGCAAACTCTTTTATCATCAAAAATCCTGTAAAGATCCTTACAATCATTCCGACAGACCAAGTGCCCTCAAGATCAACGCGATTCGATCCCAAGAACCCACAAGCTCACCACACTTCTCTCAAATCGTGGACATCCTGGGTTATGTAAACGAAGCATTACGCAATTAATAAGAGATTCAGATGAATCAAAATACCTTTTTTCAGCTCCTTTTGTAGGACTGCTTCAGATATTATTCTTCTGTAAGCCTATGTTTTATTATCTGTCGTGTATCACAGTACATTACTTATTCATATGATTAAATGTTATTCTTTACTCTTTTAACACACTATAAAAACCTCGACAGGCATTTGAAAACAATGTGGGAAAAGGATTAAATAATGGAAACCAGTATTTTCTCCTTTTCCAAGATTCTTTTTCCACGTTTTTAACAACAAATATCCTTACATGACCCGTTGTGTATTTGTCGTCTGCAAAAGCTTTCAATTTAGACTGGTCTAAAATCTTATTGTTTGGTAAAGAGTTCAGGATGGGTGCTAGGCATACGTGGTTGAACAACACTGATAAATAGCTTATCTGGCGGTATATTGGACCCGTTTTGTTACATGATGGCGGTATCTCAAGAGGGCAATCAAGTAAGAATGGTCCAAGCTATTTGATTTGAAATCCCTCTTCTCTCACGTTTGTCCAAACGTTATTGTTAGAATGACGGATATGTACAAAATATGCCGAAAAATACATTGTCTACCGTCACTATGACGATCATGTGTGAACTATTCCGAACGCAGTTGACGAAGATAGTCAAATATTGCAGTTTTAACTCTTAATTATGCGACCATGTGAGACTTGTTAATATTTGTAATCAAGTAGACGTGGTTCAAATCATGCCATTTTGCTTGTAGCCGGCTAGGAGACATTGTGGAATAAGGAAAACGGTAACAAACTCTTTATTTCTTTATAAGCAAAATAAAACACACAAGATCATTAGGTACAGAGCTAATTGCTCCCAAGACAACCCATACAGTGGTCAATAAACCTACTCTCTATCACCTTCTCGGAAAGATTCAATACATTAACTCATTACCAAACGACAATATTTCAGGCTTATCCAAACCGAAAGCATTTGCAGACGACATCATAAAAGTGACTGAAATTCCAAATTTGTTTTTGTGAACGGTAGAAAACATTGTGGGAAAAGGAGAAAATGCTGGTTACCAGCATTTTCTCCTTTTCCAACAATTTTTTTTAAAGGCTTCTTTCTCAGGGTCGTCAAAAGTAGGGACTGTGTGTTCATGCGTTAATGATAAATTTTAATAGATTACGAATGGTTTAAGTTTTCTATGGGTCCGTGAAGTTGGCTCAACGCTCAAAAATCGACATTCAGCTCAACACCAGCCTTGTTGAGCCAGCTCGATATTCCAGCTCAACGGCCAGCTACACAGCAAAAATACATAAACATGTCAAAATTAAAGTCCATTGAGCCAGCTGGACATTTCGGCTGAACGGCTACCTCATCAGCAAAAATACTAGATCCATGTCTGTTGAGCCGGCTCGACATTCCAGCTCAACCGCCAGCTCAACAGTAAAAATACCTTTACATATGTTTCAATCAATGTCCGTTGAGCTTGTTCGACATTCCAGTTCAACCACCAGCTCAACAGTAAAAATACATAATTATATATATCAAAATCAAAGTCCGTTGAGCCAGCTCGACATTCCAGCTCTACTGCAAGCTCAACAGCAAAAATACCTATACATATGTTTCCGTTGATCCACCTCGACATTCCAGCTCAACAATCAGCTCAACAGTTAAAATACTTATATGTATATTTCCATCAATGTCCGTTGAGCCAGCTCGACATTCCAGCTCAACCGCCAGCTTAACAGTTAAAAAACTTAGAAATATGTTTAAAGCAATATCCGTTAAGCAAGTTCGACATTCCAGCTCAACAGCCAGGTCAACTGCAAAAAATACATATATTTGTCAAAATCAAAGGCTGTTTAGCCAGCTTAACATTCTTGCTCAACCGTCAGCTCAACAGTAAAAATACAAAGATATGTATTTTTGCTGTAGAGCTGGCCGGACATTGATCGAAACATATGTATAAGTATTCTTACTGTTGAGCTGGCGGTTGAGCGGGAATGTCCAGCTGGCTCAACGGACATGGATCTCGTAATTTTGCTGATGAGCTGGCCGTTGAGCTGGAATGTCGAGCTTGGTCATGAGACTTTGATTTTTGACATATATATGTATTTTTGTTGTTGAGCTGGCCGTTGAGCCGGAATGTCGAGCTGGCTCAACGGACATTGATCGAAACATATATGTATAAGTATTTTTACTGTTGAGCTGGCTGTTGAGCTGGAATGTCGAGCTGGCTCAACAAGGCTGGTGTTGAGCTAAATGTCAATTACTGAGCGTTGAGCCAACTTCGCGGATCCGTTTTCTATCTGTTATGAGTAATAAGAGAAACATTTATAAAGATCGCTTGTGCGAGTCATGCTCTGTGAAAGGGGTTTAATTAATCTCAGCGATGCCAAGCAAGTCAGCACATATCACAAGTCCATTCTGTCTAATAATCGACTAAATCTTGAAGTAGAATGGTTATTATTAAAGAAGTGTTGAGCTAGGTCAGCCTTCCCGGATTGCGTAGGTTGGTCTGGATAATACTTTTGAAGAAGCATTAAGCCCCCCCTTTGACAGAGCTTGTTCATTGCACATATATATATATATATATATATATATATATATATATATATATATATATATATATATATATATGTGTGTGTGTGTGTGTGTGTGTGTGTGTGTGTGTGTGTGTGTGTGTGACCTATCACGTAAAAATTGACCATCTAGGAATTCTGTACATCAATTAGATGAAAACAGATCAGCGATAGTGCAGGTCAGTTCAGTTTCATTATTTGAAAATGACATTGATAATGACAAGGTACAATGACCACTTTTCATTCAGCAAATATCAGTACAGTGAAAAGTGTCAATCCTGGTCAGCCTGCGCAATTCGCGCAGTCTGACCAGTGTTGACATTTTTCGCATTTCCCAGACGGCCCCTTTTTGCGTGACGAGTCACAAATTCAAAATGGATTTTTTACCTTGACACGAAAAAAACTAGTCTATCCCAAAACGAACGTTGGAAGCTTCATAGATTAAATAGAGCGGTGATCATAGTTTCGCGTGACCAAACGTAAACAGGAGATGGAGATATATGTCATTGTTAGAGTGTTCACGAATTCCTTAGTGCTTTAACGCATCCAAATTAACTGATTTTTTTCCGAACTACAATCCCGACAATCTCCCTTTCTATGTCTCTCCCCCAGCAAAAGCACCTGAACCATAGTGTCAAGCTCGTAACCATTCTGTCTAAGATTTGTCTATTATTTTAGAAACTGATAATACTTTACCTAAATCAACTACACTGGATATCGGCAAAAGTTCCGACGAGAAAACGGGTTAGAATAATGAAATAAATATAACATTTAGTTTTTCTTTTGTAAAAGATCGAAATTTACTCCATCGAGTGGACATTATTAGTAACATTTTCACGAATGGCAACGATGTTCACCCGATAAAATGAATTTCAAACTTTCACAGTATATCCTACATTTTATTTTGATTTGTAGTAGGCCTACTGTCTATTTGACTGACTTTTTATAGGCATTTTGATTCTTTGCAATGTACCATTCCGCTTTTAACAAAGGGAAATAATTGAGTGAAGGGAAAAAATGCTTGTAACTAGCAATTTCTCCTGTTCAAACAATGTTTTCTAACCTTTCAAAAACAAACATACTTAAGACAGAATGGTTACGAACTTGACACCTTGATTCCTGGGTGGGTCTGTTACGTTATCGTTATTGTTACGTTATTGGACTTTTAAAATATGACGTCACAGTTTAACGTACATAGGTTTCCAATGGAGTCAGCGGTGATTTAAAGTTGAGGATTCAATAAAGTCACGCAGAAATGTAGTGCAGTAGTTAACGAAGGAAACATTTGGTAAGATTTTATTTTAATATACTGTTTTCTCCTTTCTCCGTTCACCTAAGCGTAAATAAGCTCACAAAATGCACATTTTAGTCAAGGAATCAAAATCTTTGTGTGATGATTAAATATACAATCTAAATCAAACTTTTAACTAAAAAGTCATTACAACTGGCATCTAAAGGTTCGATCCGAGGATGTTTTCAAAGTGACCTCGCCAATCTGGGTAGTATGGCCACTTTCTCATTTTCCATTCATTTGATTGATTGTCGAGGCCGGTCGCTAAGACCTAATGAATATTCTACACTCCAGTTCTGACTGACCGGCCCATTCATAGTAAAGGGTAAATACAACCCATTTAGGCGTATGTAAAGTTGAAAAACATAGAAAATTTGCTTTTTAATGTATCTAATGCAATGTTTTCTTTCAAACTGTTGAACTGTTAGAATTACACTCTTTTGTTGCGTTTTTGCGTCTTATACGATAGAAAAATACCATCGATGTAGAGTAGGATGTTATGCATAGTATCTGACTGGAGAGAACAGAACTGGGTGGAACAAGACGTCACGAGCAGTTATTCCTTCCGCTTTAGTACATGATCGGAGAAGCGAGAATGAACGGGGAAATGAGAAAAGGCCATTGTAAAGGCGAAGGAGAAGAAAATATCAACTCATGGCAGCTTGCGTAGACTGCGTACCAATCACTGTTTTCACTATTTGTAAATTTTCTGCAAGTCTTAGAAAAATATCATCCTACGATTTTTTTGGTTGTTGGACAAAATAGATTACACGGGCCCAAGGTAATATGTGCCGACTCGCTTGGTAGAATGCATCAGGGAGGGGCGTTAATCTTATATGGCATGCAAACACGCGAAAACGGGCATTAAAATTTTGGACATTTGCGTAAAGTGTTGTCTCGGATCAGCCTGCGCAGTCCGCGCAGGCTGATCCGAGACAACACTTTACGATTACACACATCATTGAAACGCATATGGACGCCATTAGTTCCAAATCTGGATATTTCACACAATTTGCATATCATGTCATGCCAATTGTTATGCTGAATTTACATAAACCTCGATGTCTTGCACAAAACAGAAAATTACATTTAAAAAAAAAAACCGATAAGTATCGTTTCAGATTAGCCTGCACGACAGTTTCTGTAAATGTCCGAATGCCTCTTTTGGCGTGTTTGCAGACCATAATTGGCTTGCAACACGTAAAAAGGGACATTCGGACATTTGCGTAAAGTGTCGTTTCGGATTAGCCTGTGCAATTCGCGCAGGCTAATCCGAAACGACACTTTCCGTTTTTATGTAATTTTCTGTTTTGTAAAAGTCTACTGTAGCACAAAGTCCAATGTAGTCTTAAAGTGCCGTCTC